>ML675610.1:59078186-59095918 GCA_007922155.1 Mesoclemmys tuberculata
GAGATCTCAAGATGGTCAGAAGGACCTTTTTCCCCTATCCTCCCACAGAGAATATCTTGGATTTGGATCATGACCAGAAAATCTAGTAAGAGGCAAAATGGAGGAAGAAAAGTAGAATTGCTCTTCCTTAGAAAGATGTCTTTTTGTAGCCCAGGACTATAACACTGCTACAAGTCACAGCTTACTAGGAGAAACAGAAAACAGTCTAACCATTTGACTGCTGCTGGAATTTTCACCCAAGTCTAGGGTCATACAGCTGATTATGTCAGGTACATCCCAATTTTCCACTGATTTCAAAGGGAAATTAATGGGCAAAGGTAGCACAACAGCAGCAAAAGAGCTAAGCCAGGTGTAACCCGTCCGTGCCCAGGGTAGCCCATTGATAATGCCAAGATCAGGGCAGGCTGTAAAAGGAGAGCGAATTCTCCCAGCACTGGTGGGTGACACTGCAGTCAGACTTCCCAACCAGCCACAAACAGTGCTTCTGATTCCCTCACACTGGTTATCAAGAAGCCACTGTGCAAATACACACAGCCCCCTTTACTGCATTTCAGTCTCTGGCTCCCAAACTGACACTAGGTCCAGTAAAAAGACCAGTTATTTAAACTCTATGCTCTTTACTAAAATGGTTCCCTCTGATCCCAAAGGACCAGCCACAGTACCAGTTCACTATGAGTTTGGATCTTACCCAAAATACCACGCTGCCAGCCAATCCTTTAGTAACTAAAACTAAAGGTTTATTAATAAAAGAAAAAACAAACAATAAGAGAAGTGTTAAAGACTTAAAGCAATCAGATATATACAAATGATTTAAAAGTCCATATACATCAGGTTGTGGAGTTGTATAGTTCCTCTGGTATACATCCAGTACCTGGATGGGTCTAAGTCCTTCAGTTCAGTTGCAAAGTGTGTTGATCCAGAGGTGTGTCCGCAGCTGGACAGGAACAAGGAACCAGACAAAAGACAAAGACAGAGACAAAGACAAAATGGTTTCTGTGGCTTGATCTTATATACCCTCTGTTACTGGCCATGTGGCTTGTGGAACTTTACAGGAACCAAAATAGAGTCCATAGTCACATGGGCCAATCCTGGTAACTCTTCAGGTATGCCTTTAGTTTCTTCCTAGGCCTTTGGCTTCTGTAAAGGTCTTGATGGGCCATTAAGCGGGCTATTGTCCTGCGGCCTCTCTGTCTGGTGTGTGTCTTTTACAGCACAGTTTGAAATACAGGGATATCAAAGATCTCCATAACTTTCCTCACACATATTACACATGAACACAAATATTATCTTCTTACTCAGCACATTATAACCTTTCTAACAGCACCTGACATGGTATATCTCACATGAATTACTATGATGTTGACATACTGATGTCAAATAACACAAATGCCCCCCCTCCCAATCCAGTCCGCATGACACCAGGAACTACTTGTAGTGCTGCTTCTTAGGCTACTTCATGACTTTTAATAACCTTGTAAACTGAAAATCAAAATCTATAACTAAAATTATAGCTGGAAAATCATTGCTGCAAACAGTAATAAATATGGATTTTTCTTTGATTTGTTCAGAACTGATTCAGTACTCTTCAGTTATTACTCTCTATTCCACCCCCTCTCACTGCATTTCTCTCTCTCTCTCTCTCTCTCTCTCTCTCTCATAGTTGGCTTTCAAATGTTCTTCATAGAATTAAGATGAAAAATAATGAAAATGATCTTGGTAAAGGACAATTTCTATAGCCTTTCATTTTTGGAAATAACATGCATTCACTTCAATAGGTTAGTGCTAACATAATAGATTTATCAGACTCTAGACAGTTCTTTCACTATTTCATCTATGTCAGAACATTCGCTTTCAAATATTGATATTAGATACTGTTATTGCAATTTTCAGAAATCTAGACCCATGTAGATGGCTCTCTTTAAAAAAAAAACAAAACAGTAATCCTTATGTTAGAAACTACAAAGAGAATTGAGAAGAGGAGGTACCATAAAATCTGAATGGATGAGCCAGAGTAGCAATGGCCGTGCAGGTTTCTTCCTACTGCTCCCACCAATGTGCCTCAATTCTGACCTGGAGTGACTTCAGGGATAGGTCAACATTAATCTGTCAATAACTCATATTAGAGAGAAAAGGTGGGTGAAGTGGTATCTTATTGGACCATCTTCTGTAACTAACAGAGACATGCTTTTGACAAGCTGTCTGTCTCACCATCAGAAGTTGGTCCAATGAAAAATATTACCTCGCCCACCTTGCCTCTCTAAACATTCTGGTACCAACATGGCTACAAGAACACTGCAATAACTGATATGAGCTAGAGTAGGGTTAAGTTGAGGGACTTAGAAGAAAAATTATAGTGTCTGTCTTTCTTTGATGGCAGACTGAGCCAGATTCAGGTTGATACCCCCTGCCAGGACAATTAACACGCCCAAGCATGTTCATTAGGATAGAACAAAGAGCAGATAACCCATGGCATGAATGACATTGAGAAAATAGGCAGTGGACATTGCTGGCGGGACACAGGGCAATCTCCTCCCCTGCAGAGGCACCAGGTTCCACCAGTTGTGGAGAAGGTACTGTTGCTTTGCGAAGGCTTGATGGTCACTGGTAAACCCATCATCATAGCCCTTGGGAGAGAAAAGGAAAGCAATTGCTGAACTAAACTCAGGCTGCTTGCTAAAGTGATCGCAGTGAGTTGCAGGAAGAAGTTGCATCCCAAACCCCTAGCTTGATGATAAACTTCATTTTAATCTAACATAACTCATGTTCAATGTAGTAACTGTAACCCACTGTTACCCACCATTGGCTACTTGTGTGATGTAACTAAGCTTGCACTGGTGTAGACATGGCTAAGTCGATGGAAAAGTTCTTCTGTTAACCTATCTTCTGTCAACCTAGATACCGCCTCTTGGAGAGGTGGATTTACTACGGTAGTATAGACTATGTAATTCAAGCTAGGCTGGGCCTACTTATAAATTAAGTTAAATAAGAAGCATATAGAAAAAGTATGGTAGTGGCTGGAATCCCATTCTGAAAAAAAGTGATTACTTCTTATTGCATCAGACATGTGCTGTTTTCTTCTTTAATCTTGTCTGGTATTTCATCAGGGTAACTGCCTTTCCTATGATTAATGACCCCTCTTGACTGATCAGCCTCCCTAATGAAATTATCTTCTTTAATTAATTAATCATCTATCAGTTAGTAGCTCTGTATTTTTCAAAGATACCCTTTGATCCAATCTTCTGAGGGCTACCAGCCACAGGTATTATTCAGATTTCATCTCAGCAAACCCCTTTTGTTAGGAAAGGGTGAAACTTTGTGACAAACAAGTGCTGGATTGCTGATTAAACAAAATTTAGGTAGCTAACATCTTCTTAGAATCATGTAGGTCTTTCCCCTGTTGTTTTTGATTGGATTTCCTTTGTTCTCTCCTGTAATTACCAAAAATGCTTTGAAAAATTAAATTTAAGGGAAGCCATCCCATTAGCCAGTGCGCTTCAAGACTGAGAAATCATTCCAGACACAGAACTGTCATCTAGCCCAGCTTTCTTCTGAGTCTATGAATCCAAGCTCTCAGAGAAGCTGTCAAGAATGAAAACCACCACCTCTTGCCTGTCAGGGCTGAAAGTATAGAATTACAGGTCTGAACATGTGGTCACAGGTAAAAAGGATTGTGATCACTTGCTCAAAGGATGCTGAGAGGAAGCTGGCCAAAGCCAGTGTGGTCACGGGGAAAGCCAAACTCAGGCCCAGTCTACACTTACCTTCCGGATTTGGCGGAAGTCGACAGGAGATACGCAAGTGACATAAATCACTTGCATATCTCCCATCGACTTCACAGCATCTTCTTTGCGTGCCGTCCACACTGCACTGCGCCACTTACTGGGGTGGTTTTCCTGCGTTGCTTGCTGAATCGACTGAGCGGGTCTACACAGACCGCTCAGTCGATCCAGAGCAATTGATCTGACGGCAGAGAATTTGCCGCCATCAGTGTAGATCCAGCCTAACTAAATAATGCCCTGCTTGATTACACAAGATTATGGAGAAGGCTGCATCTTACGTCACAAATAGTGCCACAAAACAGCTTGTGTTGCCACTGAGAGAATCTACTGAACTGGAAAGTACAAGACTACCACATCCTTATAATTGTCTTGTTGCTTTTATCCATTTAAATAGCTACCCTTTTCACTTTCTCTAACTCATTTTATTGTATTATTCCGATAGCAAACAAAGGCCTCAACCATTATCAGGATCCTTTTGTGCTAGGTACTGTACAAACGTCTGAGGACATAGACTTTTCCCCAAAGAGCTTGCAGTCTAGTTGAAGACCACACAAAACATGTGTGTGTGTCAAACAGGGAACAGAAATAAGAACACATTTACACAGACTATGTGTAAGCTTTGTTCAGAATAATTTAATACATGTCAGTGATCTACACAGTCATTATCAGCTGGCCTTTTCCTGTAGTTGCCACAACAGAAGTAAGAGTTGAGGAGAGCTTTGAAAAAGGAATGGATATTGGTTATACAAACTAGTTGCGGGGGGGGAGGGCAGAGAGATATTCTATGCCTAATGGATGAAATAGGAGGAATCATGAAAATGCTTGTGAAAGTAGACATGTGGGTAGGGTTTGTGCGTGTTAAGTAGAAACCTTCAAAAATGGTGGTCACAGTCATACATTTGAATGTCCAATAGCTTTTTGGTTGAACTATGATTATGCCTCCTTGTTTTCACAGTTGGAGTGGATGGGTTTTAATTCCCTTGGGTGGCTGAAGAATGGCTATTCTTCATATCAATACCTATATTCACATGTAAGCAAGCATATAAGCAAGTAAAGAAGGAATATTTGCTATTTCTCACTTGCTGTTTATTTGTTTTTCTGTTCAAAATATTAAGCATTCAGTCAGGGAGCAGAAACAGTTCCATGAGACTCATATCGCAAATGAGTAAATAGTCAAATAGCAAAAATGGTCAAAGTGACAAGTGTATGAGCAGCCAATAGGCTGAAGATAGTTCATTTAAAATATTAGGAAAATATATATGAATAACAAATACATTTGGATAAATCGAAGTCTGAGCATGAACATAAAAACGTCAAAATCTGTTGGATGGTTCATATGTGATGAAAATTTGAACCAAGAATAAAGTTAGGGGTGAAATTCACCAAAAAATATGCACAAATGTGTTTTCATAATTATATACACAGTGTGGCAAACTGCCAACTTCCCCCTGGTGGGTCTCACACTTTACCTTCTCTTCCTGGGCCAGGGCACCCCCAGCTACCCCATTTCCCCTGACTGTAGAGGAGCTTTGTCTCTTTCCCTGGAAAGGAACCTTCTCCTCCAGCTGTTCCAAATCTTCCTGGTAGCTTTGCCTACATTTGCTCCCTCCCCCTCCTCTAGGGAATGCAGGGTTTAAATACACCTGGCCTGGCCCTTCATTGGGGCCAGGTACCTCTAATCGCTCTGCTGTGCTTTTTCTTCTGCCTGCAGGGCAGAGGGGTTTTGAGCTCTCTGGTCTGGCCCTGGCCCCTCTTCTTTCTTTCTTTCTTTCTTTCTTTCTTTCTTTCTTTTGCAGCTGCTTTTTTTGGGGGGACCCTGCTGCTGCTTCAGGGCTCTGCTGGTAAGCCTCCCTCCCAGCTGGGAGGGAGGGGGTGAGTGTGTGGCCCTTCCATCTCCACCACCACCACCCCCAGCTGCTATCTCCACCCTCCCCCTGCTGCTGCTTCCAGGGCCAGGACCAGCTGCTGAAAGGCCCCTTCCCCTTCCCTTGGCTGGCTGCCTCTTCCCCCTTCTGCTGCTGTGAGCCCCCATCCCCTGTTGCTGCTTCCCCTTGCCCCACCCCTGTGTTTGGGGGACACCCCTACCCCTTCTCTTCCCTTCCCCCTCCCTTGCTGCTGCCCCCTGCCCTGGCCCCCACAGTTGGGGGACCCTGACCCTCCCCTTATCCTCCCCCACCACTGTAGCTCCCCCCCGCTTTGGCCCATGTGCTCCGGCAGCACCAATGACTCTCCTCCCCCTTAATTGACCCCCCTGGTTTCGTTAACCCCCCCTTCACACACTGCACCCCCCTCCTGAGTTCATTTGACCCCCCCGCCCCAGGCAGCCAGAGAAGCCGCCAACGTTCCATCTTGGACTGGTGAGTGCATCGCCCCTGCGCCCCTGCATGGCTCAACCCCCTGTCTTTTCCCCTCTGCTGGTGCCCTCCTCCCCTGCTTCCAGCCTAGCGGGGAGGAGCGGTCACCCCCCCCTTCCACCGCTTCCTACCCCGTCCTCTCCCCCCCTTTCCACTCCTCTCTCCCATTCCTCTCCCCCCCATTCCTTTACTCCCCCGTCCCCGTCGAACCATTCCCCCCCTTCCCAGGATGGCGGGTGTGCCTGGGACTGGGACCTCCTCTATAGATGCTCCCGCCCCCCCACCCCCACCCCGAGGCCCCGTCCCTGCCCATAACAACTGGCCCTGCCACCCCCGCTGAGCCGCTGGGAGTCATTCCCCAGGTGCCGGCAGAGGACGACTCAGCCCCCCCTCCTGCCCACGGCCGAGGGGAGTGAGAGCCCCCACAAGGCCAAGTGGAGGGGGGCTCCTGGGGCCGGACCTGCCGCCGCGCCCCCTGCCAGAGCCCAGTGGGGGGCACCGACCGAGGAAGCCGTGGCGGCAGACGTGGGCAACACCATCGCCCTCCTGGAGTCCCTTCTGGAGGAGTCCTCAGCTGGAACCCCCCCAACCCAATGTCATGCCGGAGAGGACCTCGGGGTGGCAGGGGGGGCTTTCTTCTCCTCCTTAATGGAGGAGATTGACTCCCTGGGGTTGACTCCGGCCTGCCCAGGGGAGGACGACCCCGCCCCCTGCATGGAGGGCCTAGGGCAGGGCACCCCTGAACTGCCTCTCCCTCCCCACAGTCCTCAGTTGCCCTCCCTGCCCCCACCACTGAGGCCCCCCTCAGTCCCACTACTCTCCATGCTGAAGACGGGGGGCCCATCGCTGCAACCCCGAAGGAGCCGGCGAGTGCCAAAAGGCTGAGTCCTGGGCCACCGGGTGCCCCGCCCCTTGTTGTGGGCCAGCTGGCCTTCCTCCCCCCTGAAGATGCCTGCTCAGCCACCCCCTCACGGGGCCCTGAAACCAGGGGTGCTGAGACCCCAGAGTCAGACCCCCCGGAGAACATCTGGCCCATGCCCACCCCCTCAACTCCCGGCCCCAGCCAAGAGGCTGCGCACCCCGCTGGCCCAGCCGTTCTGGCTGAGGGTCCCGCCCCCAAGTCTGACCCTGACCCCCTTCCCGCTCCCTCCCCTTCCTCTAGCCTACGCCAACTCCTGTCCCCTTCCCCGCTCTCAACCTCTCCCCGGCCCTCACCCCTCCTGTCCCCGTACCTTCTTCCCCCCACCCCGCTGCCTGTACATCTGCCGCCCCTGGGGTTGTCTATTTCCCTCTGAAGAGCTCCCAGGAGGCAGCCTTTGTCTTCAGCACTCCCAGCCCACTCGGGGCTGCTATCTTCCCTTCGCCGCTGCCGTCCCCCCCAATCCCTGTCCCAATGGGCCAGAGGGCCGCTGCCGGGGCCGAGCAGGAGGACAACCACCCTGAGGCACTGCGTGAGGAGGTGCGCATCTTTCTCCGGGATACACGTGGTGCCCGGAACCGGGTGCAGCTCGCTCTGCAGCGCTGGGGGGATTTCCACCGCGTCCTCTGGGCCGTGAGGGGACAGAAGGGGAAAGGGACCAGGTGGCAGGGCGTGGCGGCCTACCAACAGGCCTGCAGATTTCGCAACGCCCTAATGATCTACAGCACCGGCCAGGGGCTGCTGCGGAGCCCGATGAGGACCACTAGCACTCCTGCCCACCAGAATCCCCCCCAGCCCTCCTCGTAATGCCTCTTACCATCTGCATGTTGAACACGAGGGGCTGCAGGATGGGTCTACGCAGGAACCAGGTGCTCTCCTTCCTTCGGGGGGGGGGTACTCTGTAGCGTTCCTGCAGGAGACCCATACGGACCCAGCCGCCGAGGCCAGCTGGCGGCTGGAGTGGGGAGATGGGGTGCACCTCAGTCATCTCTCCACCCACGCAGGCGGAGTGGCCACCCTGTTCTCCCCTGCCCTGCAGCCCGAGGTGCTGGGGATTGCCGAGGTCGTGCCGGGCCGCCTGCTGCACCTCCGGATCCGTGTGAAGGGGCTGGCGTTGAGTCTTGTCAACGTCTACGCCCCGAACGTGGGCCCGGAGCGGGTGCAGTTCTTCCAGCAGGTGGCTGCCTTCCTCGGCACACTGGATCCGCAAGAATGCCTGGTCCTGGGCGGGGACTTTAACACCACCCTCGAGGAGCGAGACCACACGGGGACCGAGCAGTGCCCAGCCGCCGTGGACGTCCTCAGGGAGATTATCGACCATCACTCCCTGGTGGACGTCTGGCACGACCACCATCCGGACGATGACATTACCTTTACTTTCGTCCGGGTGGGGGAAGATTGGTCGCGCCACTCCCGGTTGGACCGTATCTACATCTCCCGGCACCACTTTGCGCGGGCCCACTCCTCCAGCATCCGGACGGCCCCGTTCTCGGATCACCATATGGTGACTGTGACAGCCTCTCTCACTGCAGAGAGGCCGGGGCCGGCCTACTGGCATTTTTACAACAGCCTGCTGGAGGACGTGGGCTTCATGGCGTCCTTCCGGGAGTTCTGGCTGGCCTGGCAGGGGCAGAGGGGCGCCTTTCCCTCGGCACGGCAATGGTGGGATGTGGGGAAGGTGTGCGCCCAGCTCTTCTGCCGTGACTACACTCGGGGGACCAGCCGGCGGCGGGATGTGGGGTTAGAGCAGCTGGAGTGGGAGGTTTTGGAGCTGGAGAGGCGACTGGCCACCAGCCCCGAGGATCCATCCCTCTGCGGAGTGTGCCGGGAGAAGCGGGAGGAGCTTAGAGCCCTCGAAGATCTTCGAGCCCGAGGTGCCTTTGTCCGGTCCCGCATCCATCTCCTTCGGGAGATGGATCGCAGCTCCCGCTTCTTCTATGCCCTGGAGAAAAGGAGGGGGGCCCGGAAGCATGTCATCTGCCTTTTGGCTGCCGACAGCACCCCCCTCACGGACCCGGAGGAGATGCGTGGAAGGGCCAGGGCCTTCTGCGCAGACCTTTTCTCCCCGGGGCTGACCGACGTCGCCGCCTGAAGGGTGCTCTGTAATGAACTCCCCGCGGTCAGCGCGGGCGACCGGGACCAGCTGGAGAAACCTCTCAGTCTGGCCGAGTTCTCGGAAGCCCTCCGCCTCATGCCTACCAATAAATCCCCGAGCATGGACGGGCTGACCGCGGAGTTCTACCATGTGTTTTGGGACGTCCTCGGCCCGGACCTCGTCACCGTCTGGGCCGAGACCGAGGTTAGCGGAGTGCTCCCCCTGTCATGCAGGCGGGCAGTGCTCACACTACTGCCAAAGAAGAGGGACCTCCGCAACCTCCGGAACTGGCATCCCCTCTCGCTCCTTGGCACGGACTACAAAATAGTGGCTAGGGCCATCTCTCTGTGGTTGACGTCCATGCTTCAGGACATGGTCCACCCCGACCAGACCTACACCGTCCCGGGCCGCACCATCTTTAATAATCTGGTTCGGGACCTCTTGGAACTTGGGTGTAGGGATGGTCTGTCTTTCGCCCTCCTGTCCCTGGACCAGGAGAAGGCGTTCGACCGGATGGACCACGGGTATCTCCTGGGCACCCTATGGGTGTTTGGCTTCGGACCCCGTTTTGTGGGATTTCTCTGGGTGCTGTACGCCTCCGCAGAGTGCTTGGTCAAGCTCAACTGGACCTTGACCGAACCGGTCAGCTTCGGGCACGGAGTACGCCAAGGCTGTTCGCTGTCCCTTTCTCTGTCTCCTCCTCCGGAGGTTGACGGGCTTGGTGCTCCGTGAGCCAGAGCTGAGGCTGGCGCTGTCAGCGTACGCCGATGACGTGCCCCTCGTGGTCCAGGACCCGGGCGACCTGGTGTGGCTGGAGGACTGCCTGGCCATCTACTCGGCAGCCTCCTCCACCCGGGTCAACTGGGCCAAGTGCTCTGCCCTGACAGTAGGGGCCGGGTGGCAGGCGAGCTCCCTTCCACCTGCGCTTCAAGCCATCCGGTGGAGCGCGGGTCCACTGCTCTATCTGGGCGTTTACTTCTTCGCCACCCATCCCTCCCCGCCGGAGAACTGGCAGGATTTGGAGGGCAGGGTGTCTGAGCGGCTGCGGAGATGGACAGGACTGCTCCAGTGCCTCTCCCTCCAGGGGAGTGTGCTGGTGATCAACCAGCTCGTCCTGTCCATGCTCTGGCACCGGCTCAACACTCTGGTCCCGACCCCGATTTTCCTGGCCTACCTCCAGAAGACAGTTCTGGAGTTCTTTTGGCCAGGACTGCACTGGGTCTCTGCAGGGATTCTGAGTCTTCCCCTGGAGGAGGGCGGGCAGGGCCTGTGCTGCATCCGCAGCCAGGTCCACACCTTCTGCCTCCAGGCCCTGCAGAGACTCCTCTATGGTGCAGGTAGTCCGGCGTGGAGCCACTTGGCGCACGTCTTCCTCCGCCGCTTCCGAGGGCTCCGATACAACCTGCAGCTCTTTTTTCTCCACCCGAGACGTCTTCCGCGAGACCTCTCCAAGCTGCCAGTCTTCTACCAGGACCTCCTCCGGACCTGGAGGCTCGTCTTGGCCTCCAGGCCCCTTGCGGTCACCGAGGGGGAGGATCTCCTCGCGGAGCCCCTGCTACACAATCCCCAGTTGCGTGTGCAGGTGGCGGAGACCCCCTTGGTGCGACAGCGGTTGGTCCTGGCAGGAGTCACCAGGGTCGGAGACCTCCTGGACTACGCCCGTGGGGGCCTGGGTGGACCTCTATGTGCTGGCTCAGTGTATGGCGCTCTCCACCCCTCGAACCCTCCAACGCATACTCCAGGAGGTGAGGGCAGCCTTGCCCCCTACTGCTTTGATGTACCTCGAGCGGGTCTTGCAGGAGGGTGCTCCCCGCCCCTCCCTCAGCCCCGGCCCTCCGGTGCTCACCATCGGGCCACGGTCCCGCGAACCCCCTCGGCCCCTCCATCCTCATGCCCCAAGCCGGCTGCTCAATCTGCAGCCGGTCCTCTTCCAGACCGCGCCTAGGAAACATCTGTATGTGCTCATGCTCCACACCCTTCACTTCCTTGCCCTCACGTCCCGCCCAGACACCAAGTGGCAGGACTTCTTACCACCCTTGGAGGGCGAGGATCCCCGGTGGGCCAGTCTGTATTCCACGTTGACCCCACGGCCCGCCGGGGACATCAGTTGGCGGCTCCTTCACAGAGCCGTGAGCACGGGCGTGTACTTGGCACGGTTCACCTCCCACCCTGACACCTGCTTGTACTGTGGCATGAGGGAGACCCTGGCGCACGTGTACCTGGAGTGCGCCAGGTTGCAGCCCCTCTTCCGGCTCCTCCAGAACCTTTTGTTGAGGTTCTGGCTGCACTTCTCCCCGCATCTGTTCATCCACTCACACCCCATCCGTGGCCCCACGAAGTCGCAGGACCTCCTCGTCAACCTCCTCCTAGCCCTGGCCAAACTAACCATCTACAAGACCAGGGAGAGGAGGTTGGCAGGGGAGGCTCCCTGCGACTGTGGGGCCTATTTCCGCTCCATTGTCAACTCACGTCTCCGGGCGGAGTTCCTCTGGGCAGTGTCCGCTGGCTCCCTGGACACCTTCGAGGAGCAGTGGGCGCTGTCCAGAGTTCTCTTCTTGGTGTCCCCTTCTGGTCTCCTTCGTTTGACTCTGTGACCTTCACGCCCTTTCCTGTTTTTTTCATTTGTTGTCCCCCGTAATCTGTTGGACCCGGGTCCAGTGGTTCCTCCTCTAGGCTGGGAGGGGAACCTTAACGGTGGGTGGGCTTGCACCCACCCACGTACCCCCAGTGTTCAAATAGAAGGGGCAGAGGGTTTTTAACCCTTTGGGGCCCTCTGGCCTGACTTTATCACAACAGATATTACAATTGCCTGGGCAAATGGGGTAAGAGTATGGTAAATGACTAATTAGGCATCTAACTAGCAATTGTCATACTATTTAATCTAAGATGAGCATGAAGTTTTGGTAATTTCATGAGCACATTGTGAGTGTACATTTGCATCCATTGTGTGTGGACCTTGGACTTCAAATATTGGCACATTTATTTTGATCAGTTAATAAATACTGAATTATTCCTTGCAAGCCTTATGCTGAAATATCAAGAGTGTATCTCTGCTGGCAAGGAATACAGCTGCTCCATTGGACAAAGTATAAGTATTGTACCAGAAGAACTATCTAATGAAATGGCACTTGAATAGGATATTCTCTTCAATGTATTTGGCTACTCCAACACATCCTGTTTATGTGTTAATCACTTTCTCTGGCAGCAAACTGACACTCCCTCTTGCTGGCTTTCTTCCAGACAGATTTTAATAACCAATTGTTGCATCTGTAAGCACTTTCCTAGCTCTTAGTAATTGCTCTTTGTAATGCTTAAACATGTGACAAAGAAATGTCAAGTCCTCAGCTGCTTAGAAATTATTTTTAAATAGAGCTGACCCTTTGAGATTTCTCTGAACTCGCTATCTTCTTTGCACCCCAATTTTTTCCTTGTTCATTTCAAACCCTCCTTCCTTTCTATGCAACAGGCTTTATCTTCTGGCCCTTACTTATCTCTTCCCAACCCCAATATAGGCTTACACCAAGGTAGAAAAGGTATGAGTAAAAGGAGAATCAGAAATATTAGGCTAAATCTTAAAAGGCCCTAGAGGATTGGCATACTGGAACTCTACCCCACTACTTGCCTGTCCCGACACATCCCTTCCCGCTCTCAACTCACCTGCTATACTGGGAGGGGCAGGTTAGAAACACACGATATGGCTCTTGCACACTGGTGCCACCTGGGTGTTCCCCCCCCGCTGGAATTCTCTACTGGACCAGATTTTGGCCCTTTTATCCCTACTGAGTGGCAAAAGGGCTTCAAACTGCATAGAGAATACGGCCCATTGACTTCAGGCTTTGATTCCTCTGGAACAGAGAATGGACCTGAGTGTTAAGGAAACTGGCAGTCTTTAGTATGGTGCCCTACCTGATTTTTGTTTCAATAGGATGCTGCCATCACAGGTCTAGCATTCCTTCTGCATTCATTTGCTATGTGATATTTAGAAATTTCCACTGGCTTTCACTAGCAGTTGGAGTGGTATCCTGAGAGGATACTCAATAATTCCCTTGATACACAAATCTTCAATCTCCTTCTACAGAACAGTGCTGTATCCTCCAGAGCCAGTATAAGCCAGCTTGATTCCCATCACAGCCTATCAATTTTTATGCCAGTATAACAATATAGTACAATCTTTCATAATAAAATAAAATCAATCCCCAAAATTAACCTAAATTACCCAAACCTATTACCAATCCAATTTTTTTAATATTAACTTATTTACAAAGGCCTCTGTTTTTTATTATGCTATGTTGGACGGCGGTTGTGCCGCCCGGTTGTGCGATCTCGTTCCGGGGTCCAAACGACTCGGAGGGGTTGGTCTTTCCTTAACGCATCCGTTAGTGGGGCAGCGAGGGTCGCAAAGTTTGGGACGAAACGTCTATAATACCCAGCCAGGCCGAGAAACTGCTGGACCTGTTTCTTTGTGTCTGGGCGGGGGTAGTCCTGGAGGGCCTGCACTTTACTGATCAGAGGGCGGACCGTTCCCTGCCCTATGGTATACCCCAAGTAGGTTGTTTCTTGCCATCCAATGCGGCACTTGCGGGGGTTTGCTGTCAAACCGGCCTCCCTGAGGGTCGTCAGTACGGCAGCTACCTGGTCCAGGTGCTTGTCCCAGCGGGAGCTAAAGATGACTATGTCGTCCAGGTATGCGACGGCGTACTCGAGGTGGGGTGCAAGGAGTCTGTCCATAAGACGCTGAAACGTTGCAGGTGCCCCGTGGAGTCTGAAGGGCATTCGGACAAAGTGGTAAAGGCCGCTAGGGGTGGCAAAGGCTGTCTTCTCCCGCGAGCGGGCTTCCAAGGGGATTTGCCAATACCCCTTGGTGAGGTCTAAGGTGGAGAAGTATCGGGCATCTCCGAGTCGGTCGAGTAACTCATCGACGCGGGGCATCGGGTACGCATCGAATTTCGAGATGCTGTTAACCCGCCGAAAGTCTATACAGAATCGTCTGGACCCGTCGGGCTTTGGGACGAGGACCACGGGGCTCCGCCATTCGCTTGCAGATGGTTCAATTACCCCCAGTTGCAACATGGTCTGGACCTCCTCTTCTACGACCGCCTGTAAGTGGCGCTGTGGGGAACGGGTCCCGGTTCGTATGACCTGCCCCGGGGGGGTCTCAATGACATGGTGTACCATGTCGGTCCGGCCCGGGACAGAGGTGAAGGTGGTGGAGAAGAACTTGATCAGGTGTCCAGCCTGTCGCCTCTGTTTCCCCGTTAGGGTCTCCCCGAGTTGAGGTTTTGCTTCCTCCTCGGGTGTGGGGAGTTCCGGGCCCAACTCGGGATCCGGCGGCCGGGGATCAATCATTAAGCCCTCGCGCTCTTCCCAGGGCTTCAATAGGTTGATATGATAAATCTGGTTCCTTTTCCGGCGATCGGGCTGGTAAACTTCGTAATTTACGGGGCCCACGGACCGGAGGACCTCATAGGGGCCCTGCCATTTAGCCAGCAGCTTCGACTCCCCCGAGGGGAGCAGGACTAGTACGCGGTCCCCGGGCTGAAAAGTACGGGCCCGAGCCCCTTTGTTGTAAGCCTGCGCCTGGGTTTCCTGTGCGGCCCGGAGGTTCTCCTGGGCTAGGTTTCCTGCCTGGCGTAGGCATTTGCGGAGTTGCAATACGTACTGTAGCAGGCCCTGGGTAGGGGAAGGGGCCTCTTCCCATTGCTCCCGCATCAAGTCGAGTAAGCCGCGTGGCTGTCAGCCATACAACAACTCGAAAGGGGAAAACTGTGTCGAGGCCTGAGGTACCTCTCGGATGGCCAGGAGCAGGGGGGGGATCAACTGGTCCCATCGCCGGAGGTCCTCGGCGGGGAACTTCCGCAGCATCGTCTTAATCGCTCCACAAGTCCATCTGTCTGAGGGTGGTAGATGGACGTTTGGATCTTTTTAATGCCCAGAATGGTGCAGACCTCCCGGAGAAGGCGGGAGGTGAAATTTGTCCCTTGGTCGGTCAGCAGCTTGTGGGGCAGCCCCACTCGGGCAAAGACCTTGACCAGTTCCCCGGTGACCGTCCGGGCAGTGGCGTTCCGCAGGGGGATGGCCTCGGGGAAGCGCGTGGCGTAGTCTATGAGCACGAGGAGATATCGGTACCCGGTGGTGCTTGTCTCTAAGGGAACCGACTAGGTCTACGGCGACTCGCTCGAACGGGACCCCCACCAGGGGAAGAGGCACAAGGGGAGCCCAAGGTATCCTGGCGGGAGCCACCCGTTGGCAATTCGGGCACAAGGTACAATACTCCCGGACTTCTCGGTGGACCCCGGGCCAATAGAACCTGGCGAGGACTCGGGCCAGGGTTTTATCCACTCCCAAGTGTCCGGCCGCGGGTATATCGTGGGCTAGTTTCAGCACCGCCCGACGGTGGACTTTGGGGACGATGAGTTGCGCCCGGGCCGCCTTCGTCTGGGGCTCCTGGTCCAGACGATAGAGGCGATAGAGGCGGTCTCGGCGCAGCTCGAACCGGGGCCACGTTGGGTCTCGTCCGGGATCAGTGGGTACCCCGTCAACGGCAGCCAGTTGTTCGTAGGCATGGCGGAGAGAGGGGTCCTCTCGTTGTTTGTGGGGAAAGTCAGCGAGGGGGCCTCCCTCGGGGGTGCAGTCTCCAGCGGGAGGTGGGGCCTCTTCACCCCCCGGTATGCCTGTCTCGTCGGGCGGCGTCAGGTGGGGGTTGAGGGAGTCCTCCCCCTCTTCGTCCCCCTCTTCCTCCCTTGGGGTCGTCGGGGGTCCGAGGTCGTCTCCTCCAGGGTCATCGGCCTCCGGGTTCGGGTCGGTCCTAGTTCCCTGTAGGACCCTTGTGAACCGGGGCCAGTCCCGGCTGAGGATAACGGGGTAGGGCAACCGGGGAGCCAGCGCCACGGTGAGCGTCCGGGTCTCACCTTCAATGGTCAGGGAGACCGGCAGGGTGGGATAAAACCGTAGATCCCCGTGGATACATCGGAGGCCTACCTGTCCCAAGGTCCGGTTAGTCTCGGGGACCAACCCTCGCAGAACCAGGGTCTGGCCGCAGCCGGAGTCGACCAGGGCTTCCACAGTGCGGCCCGCTATGGTCACCGGGATGGTCACGGAGGGGCTGGTCCGGCGTCGGGCCCGTCCTTCGCCTGCATACACCGCCCCATATTTGCAGGTCCTGGCCGGACAATGTGCACTTACGTGCCCCATCTGGCCACAGGCGAAGCAGGGACCGCCAGTTCGGGGCCCTTCCTGTGGCCGGGTCCTCCCAGCATCGGCCCGGGGGGGCGTCTCCTTCTTCGGGGGTGGGGCCCTCCTCCAAGGCCTCAGAGTTGACCTCTCAGGCGGCCAGGTGCGGTTGGCCTCGCGACTGGGGTGGGCCCGGCCGCGAAGGTCTGGTGGGGGGGCGGTGGTGCCCCCTGGCAGGGGTTGTCGGGCTGGGGGACCCGCCGGGCCTATGGGTTGTTCGGCTGCCATGAAGTCTTCCATGAGGCGCACGGCCTCGGTCAGTGCGTCAGGGCGGTGTCGCAGCACCCAGGTCCTGGCTTGGGCAGGCAGGGTATGTAAAAACTGTTCGAGTATTACCTGCTCTGCCACTTCCGCGGTGGTCCACTGTTCGGGTTGCAGCCACCTCCAAGCTGCGTCGCGTAGCTCCTGGGCGACGGCCCGCGGTCGGGCCCCGGGCGGGTACGCCTTCTCCCGGAATCTCCGGCGGAAGGTTTCTGGGTGGATGTCGAGGACGTCGAGTACTGCGGCCTTTACGGTCGCGTAATCGCAGGCGTCCTCGTCGCTCAAGGCCCGGTAGGCGGCCTGTGGTGCCCCCGTCAGGTACGGGGCCAAGATAGTGGCCCACTGCGCGGGGTCCCAGCGGGCCACGGTTGCCACCCGCTCGAAGGTTATAAGGAACGCCTCTGGATCGTCGCCAGGGCCCAGCTTTGTCAGGGTCAGGGGCAGTCGGGGCTCCATCCGGCCGGTGCTGTGCGGCTCGTCGGGCCCCAGTGTCCGGGCCTCGGGGCAGCCCCCTAATTGCTGCACGAACTGTCTTTGTAGTTCTAGTTGCTGTGCCCCGAGGTCCCTGATCATCTGTTGCTGCTGCGTTCCTAGGGTTTGCAATAACTGTTGTTGTTGCTGTAACTGTGCAGACTGCTGCTGCTGTTGGGCCTCCGCCCACCACTTCATTAGTTTCTCGGCCTCCATAGGCCTTCTTTTAGCCCCGGCGGAGGCCGGGGATGATCACACACGCGGGGACCCTCGTCACAGGGTCAAGACCCGCATTCTCCACCACGTGTTGGACGGCAGTTGTGCCGCCCGGTTGCGGCGGCCCGTCCGGTGGGCCCAACCGCTGGGGAAGGTCCTGTACTCTTCCTCAATATAAGGGGAACTAGCGACTGGTCCGTCCCTAGACCCGGCCCTCTGGCAGGGCGGGCGAACCAGCAGTCCTTGGCCCCGGCCCTCTGGCAGGGCGGGCGAGCAAAGAGTCCTTGGCCCCGGCCCTCTGGCAGGGCGGGCGAGCAAAGAGTCCTTGGCCCCGGCCCTCTGGCAGGGCGGGCGAGCAAAGAGTCCTTGGCCCCGGCCCTCTGGCAGGGCGGGCGAGCAACGAGTCC
>ML675610.1:59095928-59303341 GCA_007922155.1 Mesoclemmys tuberculata
CGGGCGAGCAACGAGTCCTTGGCCCCGGCCCTCTGGCAGGGCGGGCGCAACAATCAGTTTAAGGGCCCGGTCCCTTGGGCAGGGGCCGGCAGGCAGCAACGCAGTTCAAGCACCCGGTCCCTTGGGCAGGGGCCGGCAAGCAAACAGTCTAGAAGCCTGCTCCCTGGGCAGCAGGGCAAGCTGACGGGCGTCTTCCGGTCGTCTGGCCGGCGGTTTGGCTCGCTCCCTTCCTCTCTCCTACTCGCGGGGCAAGCGTAGGTAGAGGAGGGGGGAGGGAGACGCAGGCCCACCCGTCTCCACTGCGTCCCAGCCCAGGGCCCTACCAGTGGCACTGTCAGTACCACTGGTGCGGCGGGGATCCGGCCGCAACACGCCGCGGGGCCTGTGCCCCTTCTCTGGCCAGTAGGCCTGGCTGCCCCTGGGCCACTTCCTCCCCGTCCTCCCAGGAGATGACCCCGAGCCACCCGGGGACGAGGTGCGCGGTCCACGGCTGGCTCACCCATCCGTCGGCGTCCGGAGGCGGCAGCGGGGGCAAGTCCTCAGCGTCCGGCAGCTCCTCGAGATCCACGTGCTCGCTGGGGAACCTGGCCTCTGGCAGCTCCTCGAGGTCCGGTCCAGCTTCCGAGGGAGCAGCAGCCGGCAACTCCTCGGGCAGTTCCTCAAGGTCTGGCCCGGCCTCGGGCGGTTTGACCCACCAGGACGGGTCTGGTTCCTCAGGCCCGGCTGGGGTTGCAGGGAGGGGCGGCCGCCCCTTAGGGCCCGTCGGCCAGTTCCAGTCTCCAGCGGCCGGAGGGCCCACCCACTCCCGGTATGTGTCCCGGGACCGGCGGGGCTTCGGCTCGGGGCGGCAGACCTTCTCTTCCCCGGCCGGAGCCCAGGGCAGCAGGTCTGCTTCCCACTGCTGCCTCTCTCTTACTGAGCCCTGCAGCCTAGCTTTTATCCTTTCCCTTCCTGGGGAAGTCCCGCCTCCCGGGGCCGGATTGGCCGTCGCCGGCAGGCCTATCCGGCCTGGCCTGCGGGGTTGACGGGCGGCCCGGCGTGCTGGCCCAATCCCGGCTTGTTGCTGGGCAGATTTACTGGGTGCCTCGCCCTGCTGGTCTACTGGTTGTGGCCCTCCCTCGGCTCCCAGTCCGGGGGCAGGCCGCGGTGCCCTTCTACAGCTATTACTTGAAATTATCATCACACATTAAAGTGCTGCTAGTATTTTAACAGATTACCACGACAACCAAGAGGGAAGGAAACCTCATATGGCAAACAGACCTATATTATGTTGCAGTTTGCTGAAAATTTTGATGCTGTTCAAGAAAGTTATACTAAGTAGATAGTATAGCACAGTGTTCAGCCTGAATAATCTGAAAGAGACAGACTGAAGACTTTGTAGGGTTATAAGAGGGTAGTCCACTGAGGAAATAATTTTGAAATACCCCTCTATTTTCGGGGGGGTTCTAGCACCCTTTTTGGTAGTATATGACCATTTGGTAGTATATGACCTCCAGTTTGCTCCCATAGAGAGGCAAACAATTTGTCCTCCAGACGAAATTTTGAGCCCCAGGGATTCAGTATTTTCCAGAGATGGAATAAATCCATCAGAGGTAAGGAAATCACCCCAACATTCCCTTAATTTTGGTGGCAGAATTTTTAACGCCCCTTTAGCACACCACTGATTTCCAGAAATATAAGACCACCTCTGAATAGTAAGAGTTGGAAAATGAACTTCTGTGGAAAGAGCAGCCCCTTCTAAAAAAACCATATAAAACCCTGACCTTTTCACAACCACTCTATGATTGTGTATTGAGTATATTTTCTGAGAATGTTCCACCAATGAGAGCTCTTCTTGGTCTTCTTTGGTATTTGCTCAGTAGGTGACTCAATGTCCTGTTTAGAATTTTCATGCAGAGATTTCTAAAAATTAGTCCAGCTTTCATACTTATTTGTAGTTTGAATTAAATACTCATGAACTGAAGTTATACTCTAACGAGTAACTGCAGAAGTGGCATAGTGTGGTTCCATGTTTATCAAAATTACAAAACCAACCTGGGAGCTGAAAGTCAAGCTGTAGTTTACTATTGGGCTACAATCGAAACTTATTTAATTGTTCTGCTGATGAGTGAGTCAAAATGTGATCTAGCGTAATCTCCTGTATTGAAGCTCTGCTAGCACTTGAGTATCAGCCAAAGTAAAACAGGAGGGAAGACTTAAGTTTTGTCCTTTAAATCAGTAGAGAGTGATTCTGAATACAAACAAGGAATTCTGTTGTTGAGGAGAATGGTGCCATTTTGGTCCAGTAAAAGATATTACCAAACCTACCTTGTCTCTCATATGCCGGGAACAATATGGCTACAACACACTGCAAACCACTTTTTTTGCCTAATCACTCTTCTGTTCAGAATGTCTCTTTAATAAACACAATTATTTGTTTATTACGTTTTTACACAAAGCCTATCAAGTAATTGACGAAACTGGCTATTTGACAGTATTATTTTTGTCTACACACCAGTACTTGCTGTTAGCTGTGCTGGCAAATATAAGAATATATCAGCCTAACATATCATTGTAATACTTCAGTTGGGTTGTTTTCCTTTCTTGGTTGCATTCGACTCTGTTTCCAGGCTATTATCTACAGATGATTTCTTGCACACAGTTTTGCTTATTCCATTCAACCCTTTATTTTCTGTGGGCAACATGTTGTTCCTAGGCATCTGTAAATATTTTGGTTTCTTCTCTTTCAGCATTCACAGCTGTGGAGCTTTTCTACACCCCAGGAGTTTCCCCTTTAAATCCTTGCAGAGGTGATGATGTGTTTATGGAGAACATCTGAAAGCTAATTTAATTATTTTTAGTGACAGCCAAGAATTTCACATCATATCCGATGGGGAAATTTTCAACACATTAGTGACGTGTAGGTGTAAATTGTGTGAATGATGTCCAAGGTATGCCTGGTATGCAGCTCAGTTCACAGTACAATGTCTGTATATATCTCTCTTCCTCCTTGGCTCCAGTGTTTACATATATATGCTTGGCCTCACTTCAGTTCTTCCCTTTATTTGAAACTTCTGGTTTCATTGTTGCATGAGAAATACTCAGCAAAAATGAAGCTGTGGAGGAGGACTCAGAAAATCTGCGTGTATTAAAATACTAGGGCCAAATCCTTAGCTGGTGTAGTGCAGCATAGGAGCACTGAAGTCAATGATTTATACCAGCCAAAGATCTGACTCTTAAATGTCTCTGGGACCCATTGAAATTCACTCCCTGTAAGTCACAAGAAGAGCAGAATGAAAGTTGGTGGCTTGTTTTTCACAGGGTTTTGGCAAGCGTTTTCTTTGGCTTAGATCCATGATGTAGTTGCTGAGTCTCGCCCTAAAAAGAGCGGAAATGACGCCCGAAAGCACAATTCTGACAGGCTGCTGGCAGAGCACCGAGGGTTAAGCCAGCCCCCTGCCACTGGAGCCCTAATTAAATGAGGAATGGAGCCAGCTGAGTGAGCCTGCAGGGAATGGGCTAATGAGGAGCAGCTGGGAGGCTCACTAGACAGGCCCTATAAAAGCTCGCAGGCCGCAGCGCAGCGGGCTGACTAGAGGCTCAGTGAGGGGGAGGAAGTAGGAGCAGGAGCTGGAAGGGGCAAGAGGTCAGCTGGAAAGGGAGAAACCTCACTGGGAGCTGAGCTGCCCTGATCTGGGAGCTGAGACTGAGTGGCCCCAGAGCAGAGACTGTACCTGTAAATCGCTGGCGGTGGCAAGAAAGCCTGTAAACAAAGAGCACCAGTGGGAGCAGAAAGCTGCATCTGCGTGGTGTGTGGGGGCAGAAGCCTGGAGCAGCCAGAGGGAAGCTCGGGCCCCTTTAGAGCAATCAGACAAGCCCAGTTTGGTTCTGGAATAAAGATGGGGGATTGTGCATGTCCGGTTCCGGTTTTCAGAACAAGGATGGCAGATCCGGCATTTCCAGTTCTGGTTTGGGTAGAAGCCAGAAGGGAGTGGGAATGAGAAGCCCAAAATAAGTGGAAGCGGGTGCGGGAAGCCCAAAATATGCAATCGTGGAAAGGCTGAATGGACCCCAAGCACCCGCCGCTCACGTGGGCAAATAAGCAGCTCCCTTGCTCAGATCCGCTTAATGGCAACTTGGCCTTGGCAGCTAACACACACAGCCCAGATTTTGTGCTGAGCTTCCGCTTTAAACAGATTTCCCAAATCAGTCAAAATCGTCAAGTGTCACCTGGTTTTGTTAGGAGACACATGCAGGTGCGGGTTTCACTTTCTTCAGGAGAGAAAGCACATCCTGATCATTCGAAGGGTTTGTGCCTCCTGACCAATCTTTCATTGAGTCTGCTTTGAGCTTCCAGATTGTAATGGAGACCAACAAGGCGTGAGTTTTATGAGCGCGGGAGATTTAACACAAACACTTCATACAAAACTGGTCCTAAATAGCTTTATTGTTGGATTGTGCTTTTACTTCATTCAAGTGCTACTTGTGATGCAACAAGCAACCATCTATTTAGCTGCCTGCTTCCAGTACTCCTGGTACCAGCTGGGCCATGTGTACCATGGGCATAAATCTCTCTTGCCGTATTGTGGTACTTCTCTTGCAAGTTCCGGTTACAACCAAGAAACAAAGCAGCTTTTAAATTGGAAAAGAACTTTGTCAAACTTCAAAACAGTTTAAGACTGATTTGAGCTTTGTGGATCTTGAACTTTTGGCTGTGGGGGTAATCAAAATGTGTACCTCTGTTTAGGTCAGAATTATGTAGATGATTCTTATATTGATCTCACATAAGTATTAATGAGAAAATAAATCCAATCTTGATATGAAAGGATTATCTGTATCT
The DNA here is from genome assembly GCA_007922155.1 of Mesoclemmys tuberculata. NCBI lineage: Eukaryota > Metazoa > Chordata > Testudines > Chelidae > Mesoclemmys > Mesoclemmys tuberculata. The sequence goes on from ML675610.1 coordinate 59,100,748, forward strand.
AGTTGAATTGGCCTCTGCGCGGTGGGAGTCATATTTGTTTATGCCAGTGAATCTTTGTATATAAATGTTACTATTGTATATGCTTGTTCACTCCAAATGTATCAATTTATAATAATAAGTTACTATGTATAACACATGAAAGGAGCCTCTCCTTCTGCTAACAGAGTGAGAGTATTTTAACCTATGAGGGGGTCTTTCCCCTTTGTTGTTAAAGTAAGAAGTTTCTGTTGATAAGTTTCTGTTGCTTTTGATAAGGAGTTTCTGCCTGCTATTAAAGCCCTAAGGAAATTAAAGAGAAACATGCAAGGTCTGGGATGGGAGCCCTGGCCAGGTTCCCATCACAGCCCTCTGCATGAGAACCAGATATCCATCAGGTGATCTGCATACAGTCACGTATACTTGTTTGTTCCACTCTATAAAAGCTGAACCCACTTGCAGCGACTTTGGAGACCTCACCTATGGGTGGACGCACCGCGTAGGGCTTCCCAATTGCCGGGACAGGCTCTTCAAATCCTCGCTGCAACCGGGGCTCCCCAGCGACTGTGGATCTGGATGATGGTAATGTATTAATAGGGCAACTGGTGATGTATCTTTCTTAATCACTATAGTTGATCTTATGTAGTAATAATCAGGTGCGTTACCTTACTTATTCTTTCTATTGCTGATGTGTATATATCATTTCATTTCCTGTAATATTTAAAAAGAAATAGTAAAGCAACCTTGTTCTTTCTACTGGTGTCTGTGTTCTTTCTACCAACCCTGTCAATTAGCAGAACAAATCTCTAACCAAAAACTGTGGAGTTAATGTGACAAATCTAATGTTGACACGTGCTTTCTTGATTGTGCAATCTGGGGGTACATCAACTCATCTAGATATTTGCCTAGGCTACATAAGAAGCACTACCAAGGTCAGTACAAATTAAAATTTCATACAGACAGTGACTGGTTTATACTACTCTGTATACTGTACACTGAAATATAAGTACAATATTTATATACCAGTCAATTTATTTTATAATATATGGTAAAAATGAGAAAGTAAGCAATTTTTCAGTAATAGCGCGCTGTGACACTTTTGTATTTTTATATCTCATTTTGTAAGCAAATAGTTTTTAAGTGAGGTGAAACTTGGAGTAGGCAAGACAAATCAGGTTCCTGAAAGAGATGCAGTATTCTGGAAAGGTTGAGAACCACTGCTGTATCCTATCTTCTATCCTTCATTTATCTGATGTCTATTGAGCTGTTCAAGACAAGTATGGAGGGTCTGATCTGAAACCCACTGTAGATCATGGAAAGGCTTCCACTGGCTTCAATAGGTTTTGAACTAGGTCCTTATTCTGTATATTTATCTCCAAGGTCCAAGGATGGTAAGTAATATTTCTAATGGCCCAAACCAAAGTTTTGGAACCAAACACCTCCCCTAGACAGTGGTGACTTTTCTTTTTGGTTTGCTATCTGGACCCAGATTTTTCAGCTTGAATCTATCTATAGTTTTGTGTGAAGGTTCATGTCAGTTGTGTGAATGAATCAGTTTTCACAGCCAAATCATCAATATTCCTTACTTATGGACTGCATTTTATTTCATTCTCTAACTCAGTTGGATTTTTTTTTTAGATTTTTTTTTCTCCCCCAGTCTTTGTGTTGGCTTGGCTCTAGCAGACAGTGTGTAGTACACTGTTATCTTCCCTGAGGTAGTGGGATTTCTCCCAGTTAGTGGGAATTGTCTCTTTGTTACGGCCCATTTTGGCTCACCTAGTGATTCTAGCCCATTTTTACCAAGGAAATTTATTTTCCTGAGATCAGAGTTCTGATGGTATGTCTGAGGTGAAACCTAATTCCAAACACCCAGAAAACCTATGTGCACCTTTAGTTGGATGAGCATGAGCCTTACTAAAAATTCACACCAAGATTCAAATAAGGGAAAATGGTTTGTTCCAATGGGAACCTCCAAGGCCTGTTCTCTGAACATGTGCAAACCAGCTATCACCCACACTAATCTCCAGCTGCTTCCACCTAGATTTGGATGGGTTCCCACTGCTCTATTTTTCATTGATCTGCCAACTCTTTCTATTTTGCTGGAAATGTGCTTGTTTTTTCTCCTCTAAGTCATTTGTTACTATTTTATTTTCATGCTGTATTAATCCATAATAATTCCATCCTCTCTGCAGACCTTACACTACATCCTCTCCCTAACACACTTTGATAAAGTAATAAATAAAACATTCTTTGAAGAACTTAATTCTCTAGCAAAAGAGAGGGACTTTTAAAAAATCTGGCTACTTTTGTATAAATTAACAGGCGAAGAGATTAATAAATGTCCTTTAATTACAGTCTCTAATGAGTTCTGGACAGATGGAGTAGGGAAATGGAAAGCCACTTTCAAGGAAAACAATCATTAGGAAGGTCAAAGAGGGTATTCTTTTTGTGAAAACATGTATATTAAAAATAATGCTTTTGAAGAACAGAGTTAACAGAAGTCTGGGCCATTCTAAATAAAAGAATCATTGGTCTGCATTGCCCACAGGTGGATTCTCTACTTCGAGTGGGTCACTGCTTCCCAAATGACACCCTGCAAAATGCAGCATTAAATCTTAATGAGTGCAAACGATCATTCTTCATACAGACAACTTTGGTTAAAATTTTTTTTTTAAATCTAGAATTTTTCTTTGAGTCTGAGTTATAAACAGTAAGTAAAACCGAAGCTCCTAAAATTGCTATACATCCTAGGAAACATCCTTTTAACTCATTAGCGGGGTCTGCTTAACAATTCCAACATAAGAAAATATAAGCCCTGATAGTAGGTGGTGGGTGTTTGTTTTTTAAGTGTGCTGGATACTAGAAATGCAGGAACAGCACTGGTGCTGCATTAGAAGAACCTTGCAGTGGTATGCCATCCTAGAGATCTGTAGGGTCACTGCCCTCTCCTTCAACTCCCATCTCTGCAGTGATACCTTTGAGAAAATCGTTCATCTATGAAGGCTAAATTTAGGCGCATATGTTTTTTTAATTGTATGTATTTGATTAATTAACTATCCCAACAACACTTCATACATCACTTCTCTATATATAGCCTCAATCCTTCAAAGATGTAAGCACATACTTAATTCTGAGCATATAATTAATCCCATTGACTTTGAACATGTGCATAAGTCTTTGTAGGATGAGGGCATTAGGTTGTAAGCTCTCAGGGCACAGACTCTCTCTGACTCTACACAAGGAAATTAGGTTGGTATAATTTGAAAAATTCACACTCTTGAGTGATGCAGTTAAACCGACCTAACCCGCGAGAAGTTTCCCATCAACCTAGCTACTGCCTATCAGGGAGGTGGAAAGATGCACTAATGATCAGCATAGATAGCATCTTCAGTGAAGTACTACAGTGGTGCAGCTGCAGTGTTTTAAGTGTAGACAAGCCCTAACTGTACCAGGCCTAGCAAAATGAAGCTTCAATCCTGACAGTTATTGGGGCCTCTGAGTGCTAATAGAAAATAAATATTATATAACAATTACAGGAATTATGATGTTTTGAGCAGAGATGGTCCCCATCCTTTCGTCGCAGTGTATGGAACAACTGTGGACATTAGGTAGCCATTGGGATCACAAACATTTTTACAGCATGGACTATAATTGAGTGGAGAGAGTCTCACGCCACCTCTTCTGCAATTCAGAATTGCATGAGCCACTTTCCCTTCTAATCACAATTGCATAGTCTGCCTCTCCTCCTAGTCACAACTGTACAGCACACCACCACGCCCATTCACAAACACACACAGTCCCTATAGTAACTGCAGCAATTGTTTACATGGGAAAGTGCTATTAAGAAAGTACTTAGTGTATTTTGTAGCTTTTATTACTGTGCTTTAGCAGCTGGAAACAAAGAAGCTAAAACTATGTGACCAGCCAAATCTCCACAGACCAACGAATGGGAACCACTGAAATGGCGAGATGCATTACACAATGTGCTGATGTGACACACCTTTTGCTTCCCTTGAAGTCTCAAGACAGTTAATTCCTTAAAATAAACTTTAGCAATAGCAACAAATATGGTTTGAGGGTCTGTTTTTATGCTGATATTTTTAAAAGGGCCCCTGAGACTATTCTCTGGTTGGCAAAAATATTCAAATGTGCTCTCCTCAGAAAGAAGTGAGTACACAGCAGAAGTTTCATGCCAACACATCTCAGGTAAATTAAATACTTTCACAATATACATTTTTCTGTGAGGAACTGACATATTTTTTCATTTGATACATCATCTATCTTTTACGTTGCTAGAGGTGCCATGCTCCTAATTCTGGCCACTTTTTTAAAGTAATAAACATATGTTTTCATCTTGGGTAGCAGCTCCGAGCTCATATTGCTCCTTTTCCCAGTTTAAATGAAGACACAAACTGGCACAGGGTGATCCATCATTCATAGCCATGTTACATGTATGCTTTCAAAACCATGTGTTTGGCAAAAAGTTCATTCTTCTACAGTATCAACAGATAAGGGATCACTGTGTAGGCTCAGTTCCATGTTAATCTGTATATAGCAAAAACAACAAGAGTCCCGTAGCACTTTAAAGACTAACACAAGACAGACAAACCAACTATTTTTAGCTCCTTCAGTATTTTGCAGTGTCTCAGATTATCCACTCTCAGGATTCCTGGCAATCAATTACCCTGGTCAAATACGTGATTTAAATGTTGGAAATTTGAGGTGCTGTCTTCCATAACAATGACACTGACTCAAAACTAAAGTAGAACTGGTGATCAGAGCTGATTTTCCAGCTTCTGTTAACCTTCTCTTAATTGCTCTTTATCCTAGTACTGTAAATATCTTCTGTACCTATGTTCCTTCAAAAGGCATTTTAAGGATTTTTTTTTTTTTTTGGTCAGACATTTTCAAAATCTGCAAAGGGTTATGTTTAGTGCTCCAAGCTTAGCAGGAATCCCATGCCAAATAAGATATTGATAGCAATCAGAATGCAAGATTGGTCGCCAGACCTGCGTCCGGATGCACAGAGGCAGGCTCATGTGCCGATGTACAGCCAATAAATTCCAGAGGGCTTCCATGTGAATCCAAGGCTTTGCCTATGCAGATCTGATTGCAAGATTGAGGATTTAAGGGAAGCACATTCAGAATGAAAGTTTATTAACCTAATTTTATTCTTAATAAAGTCTTTAGATTTGCATGGGTTTAACTGAGAGGAGAATTTGGTCTATTGTTGCCACTGTAGATAAAAACATTTTAAAAAAATAACTGTGCAAAATATTCCTCTCAGGGCCATATGGCAGTATTCATCTGTTAATCTCTTCTTCCATGTGCTCTCACCTGCATGGAAACCCATAGGTCCATGATCAGACCCAGCACAAAGGCTTCAGCAGCTTTGAGAAAAACCAACAATCCGAGGCACAAGCATCTGAAACAGACATTTATTAAAAGCAGGAGGCTCTATAAAAAGGGCTGGGAAATTCCCCTGTTCAAAAAGCTTCACAGTTACGAATTCATTGAACTAAAAAATGAAAGTTTCAGTCAAGCCTGCAGATGAATCATTTGTCTCCTCCTCACTTCTTACAGTCCTTGCTGAGTAGAGATAAAAAGAAGAGGAAACACAAACGGTGTATTGTTACGGTGCCTGCCTCATGTTTGCAAACTATGCAATGTAGTTTATGATTAACTCATCTCACTTTATTTACATATCACGGCAAAACAGTGCAGACTAACAGTATCCATCCACAGTTCCAAGCTTTTAGCTATCCCATCTCTTCCCCTTGTTCCTTTCTGTTTTCTCACACTCTAACACACAGGATATGTCTACACTGTGGAGTGAAGTCGATTTATTTTAAATTGACCTTCACCTGCTGAATTTTAGAAGCCGCAGGAGCATGATCGCACCACACTCGTTGCGTCCGGGGATTGCATCCCCACTAGCTGCAGTGGAGTTGACAATCAAAGCAGTGCACTGTGGGTAGTTATCCCATATTGCAACTAGCTGCAGACGCTTTTGGGAAGGTTGTCGTCCTCCCATGATGCAATGTCCCCTCTCCCCCTCCCTTCTTGTCCCAAACAAACAGACTAACACTTTTTCCTCAATATGCCCTGCTACAAGCCATAGAATGAAACAATTCCCATTTGCTGCTGGCTGTCACGCACCATTTGTAGTTGGTGGAGCGACATTTCTCGTCCTGGGAAACCAGCAGTGACTGGTGGGATCGCACCATTATGAAGGTGTGGGATGATGAGCAGGGGCTGCAGAACTTTCGTATGTGAAAGGCCGCTTTCCTGGAATTCTGTGCAGAGCTGTTCCCAGCCCTGAAATGTATGAACACTCACTTGAGACCTGCTCTGACAGTGGAGAAGAGAGTGGCCATCGCACTGTGGAAGTTTGCAATGCCAGACGGCTACCGGTCAGTTGAGAATCAATTTGGAGTCAGTAAATTTACCAAGGGAGCTGCTGTAATACAAGTTTGCTGGGCCATTAGCAGCCTTCTGCTAAGAAGGGTAATGACTTTGGGAAATGTGGATGGGTTTTCCGCAATGGGGTTCCGAAAGTGTCCCGGGAGGGGGTGGGGCGGGGGGCAGTAGTTGGCATGCATATCCCTATCTTAGCACCGGACCACCTAGCCACAGAGCACAGTAATTGAAAGGGATACTTCTCAGTGGTATTGCAGGCCCTGGTGGATCACAAGGTATGCTTCACCGACATCAGTGTGGGGTGGTCTGGAAAGGTGGATGACTCATGCATCTTTAGAACTCAGGTCTGTTCAAAAGATGCAAGCAGGGACTTTTTTCCCTGACCAAAAAATAAATATTGTTGATGTTGAAATGCCAATAGTGATCCTGGGGATCCTGCCTAGCCCTTGCTCCCCAGCTAATGAAGGCGTACACCGGGCACCTGGGTAGTGAAAAGGAGCATTTCAGTAATAGGCTCGGCAAATGCAGAATGGTTGTGGAATGTGCATTTGGACATTTAAAGGTGCGCTGGTGCAATTTATTCACTAGGCTAGACCTCAGTGAAAAAAAATCCCTGCAATTATCTCTACATGCTGTGTGCTCCATAATGTATGTGAGACAAAGGGGGAGAAGTTCCCGTTGGGCTGTGTCATGGAGGCAAAATGGCTGGCTGCCAGTTTTGAGCAGCCAGACAGCAGTGCAATGCTGAGAGCAACCGTGGAGCACTGTGCCTCAGGGAAGCCTTGAAAAATAGGTTTTGCAGTGAGACCTAATGTTTCTGAAAAATGTGTGTTCTGTCTTTCCTTCCCATACTCCTCCCATTTCCCAGCACTACAGCACTGTGCTAACCCCCCCACAACGGTAATCCCCGTGGTCTCAATAAAGAAAGAGTAACGATCTTTAAAGCAATAAATTTGTATTGTTGATCATTAACAGTGGAGTGAAAGAAAGTTATTTCAACACTTTGCATGTGAGGAGACACAGAGCAAAGTTTCACTGTGCAAACAGCAAACAACACATTCCCATTTCTTAAAGAGGCCAGTGCCTTTTTCTGCTCCCCTCACCCAGCATGGAGTGCAGCACGTATTGCAGCAGGTATTGCACCTTGCTCAACCTCCTCCTAGATTGCTTGAGGGAGGTGGGAGCTAGGAAAGACTGCATGAGTTCAGAGTTTTGCAGGGGCTGCAGAGGGAGTCTATCCTGCCACTGCTCTTCTTGAAGCTCAACATGTCTGACTGATCCCTCATTATGTGCATCATCTCATCCAGCGTTGCATGCTCACATTCTTGGGTCGCCTTCCTTTTCTCCACGTCCATGTTCATTTTCTCTGATAATGAAATCCTCCAGGGTCTTAGCTCTGTGTCAGTAGCCTTGGAGGTATTCATTATCTTAGTGAACATGTCCTCCCAAGGTTTTTTTTCCGCCTTCTAATCTGCGACACTGAAGGCCGTGTTATTCATTGAAAGGCAAGGAAAGCACAAGGTATCCATTGTTACCTGGCCCCATGGATCAAAAGCACTGTTACAATGTAAAAATAACTCCTCTTTATATTCCCAAGGGAACGGCAGACCCGCATAGCAATCACTGACTATGCAGGGGTCGTAGTGCCGTTCCAACCATGTAAGTAAGACACTGGTGCATCCATTTCAGGGAAATCCCCATAGTGCATGTGGCATAAGTCCATAGTTCCCCAACCAGCAGGATTGCTGAGCCCCCCTGACGCTCCAAAAATTGGTTTTTGAAAAAGTGGTACAGAGTGTGTGGGGGGTGGTGGTGGGGGCTGTTCTGGGGTTACAACCAGCTACTGGATTTCAGGGAGGATGGATTCCTCAGTCACCTGGCTCCTGTTCTCCTCTTCCACCTCATCCACAGAGTCCTCCTCATTCGTTCTGGATTTCCCTGAGGTATCTATGCTGTATGGTGGTACAATGATGAGGTCACCAGTGAGAATTGCATGCAGCTCCTCATAAAAGTGGCATGTCTTTGATGATGAGCCAGAATGACTGTTGGCATCCCAAGATTTCTGATACGCCTGCCTCAAAGCTCTTTGATTTTAACACGGCACTGCTACACGTCCCTCCAGTACCCATTTTCTAACATGCTGCATGATATCTTTTGATAAATATCTAAATTCCTTTTTGCTGACTCAGAGCTGAGCCAGAACAGACATGTCACCCCACAGACTGATGAGATCCAAAACCTCAGGTCAAGTCCAGGCTGGAGCATGTTTGGGGCATGCAGTCGCCATGATCAGTTCTGCTGGCAAGCTCTCTCCATGCTGACAAAACAGGATGTGGGAATTCAAAATTTCCAGGGGCTTACGGGGAGGGGCTGTTTCCTGTGTATGTGGCCACAGTGCAGCAGAGTGCGAAAAAGCAGAGTGGTCACAATAGAGCATTATGGGATACCTCCCAGAGGGCAATTACATCGATTTACACTGCGCTTTGCCTACACTGTTGCTCATTCGACCCAAACAATTCAATTTCAGCACTACGCCACTTGCAGAGGTGGTTTTATTAAGTTGCATTTTCCTGCGATTTAAGTCGATGGAACTGACCAGCCAGTGAAGATGCATTACATTAGGTGGTTGATGGAAGCCACATTCCGTCGACCTACCTTCTCATTGTCCTTTTAAAGCAATAATGCCCAAAACACTGAATCACATAAGAGCTTGATTGATTGATTATATCTCTCCGTCATAAACTCTATGCGAACATTACAAGAGTTAATATTCACAATAACCAGAAATTTACACTTGACTGATCAAATCCACTGCCACTGCCCTGACTATCTGAGTCAGACCTTATCCTAAATCTTCCCATCTCATGTCAACAAATAACTCTGTCCTGGCCTCATCCCAGCAAATGGCTTAGTGTGCAAGATCAGCTTTGCAGGGTTTGTAAGGCTAAAAATTCAGACTTTGGTGGTCTAAAGGTGTAAATGAATTCCAGAGTTTAAGAGAATTAACAAAAATGTGCAGGAAGCAGCCCCTGCTCTTGCATTAAAAGGACAACCAACGCGACCATCTCTGTTGATCTCAGCTGCAGTATGGTAGCACAGCAGGAGCAAAGCTCCAATATGGAACAAGGCCAGGTGAGCCAATAGACAATTCAGAAACTGAAGCTAATCTAGAATACAACCACCTATGTTTTAAGTAGAGTTTTACATTGGGAACAAAACACGGGTTCCCTGGAACTGCTCCGTCTGCCTGTGAGTTTCTGGAGGGTGGAGAATACCAGGTGCTAGTACTGACCTTTTATGCTGTTACTGCTTGGGGGCTAGCTTACGCAAGAGATCACCTCTTGCTGTGCCACCACGGTGTAGCTGAGCTCAACATAGATGCTGGCGATGGAGCTCCTTTAGTACATATCTGCACATATCTTGCTAACTTCCTTAGTCTCTGGAATACTTCCGTTTACAGTCCACCAAAGCCTTTTAATTTGTAACCTTACCAACCTTGCAAAGCTCATCCTTTTTCACAGTGTGGTGACTCAGGCATTTGCTGTGAGGCGGCTAGACTGGGTTATTAATTGACACGAGATAGTAAATTTGAGAGTCAGATCTGAGTCCGATAGTCAGGACAGTCAGTGCAGTGGATTTGAGCAGTTGAATGTAAGTTTCTGATTATGGTGACTATTAACTCTTGCAAAGGTTGCTGAAAGCTTGACACGGCGATGTCTAAATATCGAAATACTTTCAAGGTTTTTTTGATGTAAGCAAGGTCTGGGTGTCTGAGTGGCACTCCTCCTGCTCAGCAGCTAAAAGGAGGGCACTGTATTTGCATGAGTACAATTCAGTACTCAGCATATTGCATAAACACAGTAGGTGCTGAGCATGATGGGAAATGGCCAATGTGTCTGGCGTTGGGTTACAAGTCACTTTTGTGTTAACTGCAGGGGGAATGAAATGTTGTCCTTCGATTGCATGAACAAATGGCAGCAGATCTGTGTTTAGCCTGTTCTGATGAAAAATTCACTCTCATCTAAACAGAGCCCAGCAAGGGTGGCAGATAGATATTGCAGCATTGTAGTGGCACAAGAACAGGGGAAAAGTGAGAAGTTCTCTGTTGAGAGTGTATGAATGCTAGTGAAGGGCTACTCAGGCATGGATTGATTATCTTCTCCCACTATTAAAAAGTAGAATTAAATATTCCTCGTGGAATCCTTTGTTCTGCTAAAAGCAGAGACATTGCTTCTCTGTCAGCAAAAGGTTTTCCCATGACCCGAAAGCTGAAATTCACTGAGTGCAGGAATCACTAGGGGAACTAGGAAACCTTAACTGAGAACCAGCAGAGAGAAGCCAGGAGAGTCACTACCTGCAGATGGCAGCAGCTAGGGGAGGTTGGTGTCTGCAGACAGCAGAGGCCAGTAGCAGGGACTCGGTGGGCCCCAGAAGTGGCAGGAGGCAGCAGCAGAGAGGGCCTGCTCAAGCCCACATTGGGCAGGAGCCTGCAGAAGGGGACTGGCTGAGCCCGTGACCGAGAGGTGGACACTGCAACTACAGTGGTCAGTGCAGGGGAAAGCAAGAAGGAAGAGGTGAAGGACACACCCCTGTACTCTGGGGTGGGTTTGGCTCATTGAGTTCATGAATTCTGTTTGCACTGGTTCCAAACCCAGTGCTGTGTCACTTCCTTCCTCATATTAAAAGGTTTACTTTCTCCACTCAGACTGTGCTTGCGAGAGGGACGTATTGCCTTTTGGGGGGCACCCAGGGGACAGGGTGTGAATTCCAAGGTGACAGGGTGGGGGCTTGAGTTGGTTTGGTGTTGTATCATTGACAGGGACCCCTCAGTATAGAACCTGGAAGAAGGGTTACATTCCTAAGATGTGCTAGCCAGCTCAAACTGCCAGTGGTAAAGAGGATATACCACTGTGGCCCTGCTCATGAGGGACAAAATGCCTGGGGCTCACAGCTTGGGGTGTGTCAGTGGATGTAAACTTAGACATCACTGTTGCCATCTCTCCTAATATTATTGCAGGTCTCATGATAGCTGATGGCTTTCTTAGCCTAAACTCTTGGAGGCATATTATTTGCTGGGAATTTCAACTATAATTTAAAGAAAGGGTAAGTTTCTAGCCCTCGTGGGTATGAATAACTTCTTGAAAACATGTCCTAAGGGTGCCCTCAAGGTCTAAAATCCAGAAGACCCATAAAAAGAGTGCTGGATAAACTATATTTATGAAATCTCATGAATTTGGGGGCCTGACTCACGATTTTTGAACATTTGGAGTTGGCAATACTGGTATTGGGCCCATGAAACTGATAATGTGTAGAGAATGGTCAGGCCAATAGAACATCACTGATTTAGAAGAAGACTCTTACTTGACATGATACTGAACTTAATTTTATTGCTTATTTTATTAAGTAAAAAACATTTTCTTTGGAGATTTGCGTGCGGGGGTACCATCTGTGGGCCATAGTATTGCTCATGCTCTCAAGAAGACAGTGTGAATGACCTGAGAGAGATTTAATTCCTAGGGCTTCTCAGTGTAAAGGGTAGTCTTATGAACTAGGTGAAATCTTGTTATGAGTTGCGTTAAAACCCCATTGAGATTGAAAAGTGTAAACTCATCCATCTATTAACGTAACTTTAAGCATAAGACAAAAGAAGTGTGGGTGGGTGGGAGAGAGAGGGAGAGAATGAGAATGAGAATCCGCCCAGGAGCCTTTTGACTGAGTATATTTATTATTTTGGAGGGGGTGTGTGTGAATGAATGCATGAAGAGAGATCACACAGAAACTGAGAACAGACAAGAACAGAGAGGCAAGAAAGCCAAGCAGTTAAGCACAGAGCAATCCTGGGAAAAGCTAGAGGGAGAGCTTTTAAGTCTGGTGTTCACTAAAGAGGCTACAAAACTGCTCCTTTTTGTTCCTTTTGAATTGAGACACACAGGACTTTGTACATTTCTTGTAAATAAACAAGACTACATCAAAGAAAATAACTGACTCCAACAATTTTTACTTCCAACTGGAAGGTGCCCAGGACCCCAAACTTTGACAAGTCACTCATGTCAAAAAGGGCTAGCAGTAAGATATATCCACTGCCAATAGGCACTGGAGAGAGGAGAGTTACTCTCATCATCAGCAAGAATTCTGTGTTTCATTTGTAGGTTTGCTCCCTGTTACTCTGAAAAGAGCTTAGTGCTGCAGCTTCTTTGTAGGCCTAGGAGCACCCTGATTAAGAGATGAAGCTTGCACACAAAGAAAACCCCCTGTGTAAGCTATCAACTTTCTCAGAATTTGTTTGCAACTGTTGGAACAGTTCATATGTTATTTGGGTCTCTTCCAGGACAAAACGGATTTTTAGGGACTTTTCCTAAATGCAGAGTATTATACAGTATGCATATCAGTAACTGCTAAATAAATAATGTGACTAACTCAGTGGTTATCAGCAGCCATATGCTTTCATAGATAAGACTGAGATGTTTTTGGTTTTGAACTTGAATGAGTTTTATAGACATACCTAACCTCTTCTGTTTTATCTACCACTGGGTTTTTAACTTTACTAAGGGCTAGAGTCAACCCTATGCGTAGTTGTGCCACCCTAGGTGGAACACCAGGAGGAAGACATTGTGACTCCGAACTCCTCTCTTCCTGCCCCTTTCTCCGAGGAGGAGTAAATAACTACAGCTTCTTACCAGGTGTAGCATACTTCCTGCCTTTACACCACATCACATCACATCTCTGCTAGCCAGAGAATCAGTGAGTGGAATTAAGCAAACAGGTGGGGAATAGTGGCCATGCAGAACCTGCTCTCCTCTCTGAGGTTTGAAGGGAGAGGGAGGGAAGTGGTGGTGTCATTCTCCCTGATCCTTTCCTGTGCAAAAGCATTCTAAAGAAGCAAGGATCATCTTTTTACTTTTCCATAATCTCTGTAGATCTCTCATATATCAGGGAGATGAATATGATATAAACGCATAGACACATAGTTCTCAGAGTTTTGGTTCTTTCAGGCTTTCAACAGTGACACTGCCCCTTTGGTTTAATGTAAGTAAACAGTTTTTTTGAGACTTATTGGTTGTTTCCTAGTTACATAGATTATCCTAACTCTAAAAGTACCAAAGATAAAGAATCAATTGTCGCTATGTACAGCACTCTGACTCTTGCCTAGAGGTGTACTATTATTCATTGTTGCACCAATAAAAGAAGTGTCTCTGCTTCTACTATAGTCCTGTTTTTCTGGACATTATGCATTCAACTGTAATTTGCCATATCAGATCTGGAAGTGATCCAGATTTCATAGATTCATAGATCCCAAGACCAGAAAGGACCATTGTGATCAGCTAGTCTGACCTCATGTATAGCATAAGCCATAGCACTTCCCCAAAATAATTCCTAGAACACATCTTTCAGAAAAACATCCAATTTTGATTTTAAAATTGCTGGTGATGAAGAATCCCCTACAACCCTTGATATATTGTTCCAGTGGTTAATTACTCTCACTGTTAAAAACATACACCTAATTTCTAGTCTGAATATGTCCAACTTCCAGCCATTGGATCATTTCTCTGCTAGACTGAATAGTCCATTAGCATTTATTCCCTGTCTAGGTATTTACAGACTGTGACCATGTCACCCTTTATCCTTCTCGCTGTTAAGCTAAAGAGTGAACTCCCCGTGTGTATCACTAAAGACAGGTTTTCTAATCCTTTAATCATTTTCATGGCTCTTTTCTGAACCCTCTCCAATTTATCAACATACTTCTTGCCTTGTGGGCACCAGAACTAGACACAGTATTTCAGCAACAGTTGCACAAGTGCCAAATACGGAGGTAAAATATCCCCTCAGCTCTTACTCAAGATTCCCTTGTTCATTCAGCCAAGGAATGCATTAACCCTTTTGGCCACAGTGTCGCACTGGTAGTTCAAGTTCTACTGATTATGCATCATGGTGCCCAAATCTTTTTTAGAGTCTCTGCTTCCCAGGATAGAGTCCCCCTTCTTGTAAGTATGGCCTACATGCTTTGTTACTAGATGTATACATTTACATTTAGCCATATTAAAACACATATATAGTTTGCTTGCATCCTGCTGACCATGCAATCCGGAGCACTTCGTATCATGACCTGTCTTCTTCATTATTTACCACTCCCAATTTTTGTGTCCTCTGCAAACTTTATCAGTGATTTTTTTTCCATGTCATTAATAAAAATGTTGACTTCAGGGTCAAGAATCAATCCCTGTGGAAACCCCACTTGAAACACACCTGCTTGATAATATTGATTCCTCATTTACAATTACATTTTAAGGCCTCTAAATTAGCCAGATTTTAATCCATTTAGTATGTGAAATGTTAATTTTATAGTCTAGTTTTTAAACAAAATATGATGCAGTACCAAGTCAAACATTTTATAAAAGTCAAAATATATTACATCAATATTGTTATCTCTATCTACCAAATTTTGTCATCTTATCAAAAAAAGATATCAGATTAGTTTGACAGGATCTATTTTTCTTAAACCCATGTTGATTGGCATTAAACATATTACCCTTCTTCATCTTTATCAAGTCCCATTTCACTGCTGCATTATCTTGCCCGGGATTAATATCAGACTGATAGACATATGGTTACCAGCATCATCCTGTTCACTCTTTTCAAATATTAGCACAACATTAGCTTTCTTCTAGTCTTCTGCAACTTCCCTGGTGTTCCAAAACTTATTGAAAATCAACATTAATGGTCCAGTGAGCTCTTTAGCCATCTCTTTTAAAACTCTTGGATGCAAGTTGTCTGGCTTTGCTGATTTAAAAATGTCTAATATTAGTACCTGCTGTTATCATCCTGAGATACTAGTGGAATGGAAAGTGTGTTGTTATATGGTATGACTACATCATCTGTTTTTTCTCAAATGCCTTTTCTGCATTATTATTATTGATAATTCTACAATTTCTATCTATGATCAACACCATAATTAGGATTCTTTTTGTTCCTAATATACTTTACAAAACTCTCCTTCTTACTGTTTTTAACTCTGTTGGCCACAGATTTCGCCTTGTGTCCCTTTGCTTCCCTTATCAATTTGCTACAATCCCTAGATTTTATATTCATTACTATCAATTTTCCTTTTCTTCCATTTATGTTTCAAAACTCTCTTCCTGCTTGTAGTGAGAGTCGCACAAGATGTTGTGACATGTTAGAAATAGTTGATGGAGTGAGTCTGGTTAAGGACAATTAAGGGGTAAATAGCTTACATAAGTTGGTTTGAAGACTTCTTATCTACTTGTGTGATATGCCAAGGAAAGCAAAAGTGTGAGTTCAGTAATTTGTTGTACATAAGCCAGTTTCTGCTGTTCCCTAGAGTCTGTGCTGTATAAAAGCTTGAAATGATTGCAGGTGCCTAGAGATCAGCCATGAGCCCATTGGGTGTCTGGCCTTTCCCTGCAGCCCACTTCACAGAGCTTTGTTAGGGTCTCCCTCTGCTGTTTGGAGCATAAGCTGTGATTAAAGCTAAGTGTACCTAATTGGTGTGGGCGTGTTCTTATTCTTCACCTGGTATCCAGAACCCGCAAGCAGGGATAAGAGCCTGGCATAACACTGCTCAATAAGCACAATTGTGACTTGAGTTACATACTACCCATACTGTGGATCATATAGTGTGAGAGGAGCAGGAGAGCAGTCTTTGTAGGTTACTTCGCCTTTTTCCTGCACAAATTGGCGGGAGCGAGTGGGACCTTAATTCTACCTCCACAACTCACTAGCTAGAGCAGCTGAGCTGGGAAGAAGGGGAGTCCCTCCTATAGCTGGTGGAGATCACTTCACCCAGGTCTGTAACTGTAGTAGCCCAACTACACAGTGCCTCTTACTTGGACTTATTTGGGTAAAGTCACAATCTAGCCTCAAGTTTAATGTGAGGTTCAGATCTGGGATTTTTTATCTGGCCATTAAAGAGATAAGCATCAGGTACAAAATTTGAATACTGATCAGAGTTTCGATGTTTAATTCAAATAGCCTCAAAATTTGGAGACGGCTTGGATCAGGATTTTGGTTCAGGCCTTCCAATACAACCTTAGCACAAAGTAATTTCCCCCCCTAAACTCTGAAGGTGATTTGGACATTTTTCACTTGCAAAACAAAAATTTAATTGTTTAGAATGTTTGCATTTGTATAACTGAAAAAAAATGGCTTTGTTTTTAAACTGAAATTCAGCAGATCCACAAATCCATAATATGGATTTAGTCCCTTTAGGTATTTGGAGCAAAATCACAATATTGTATTTGGAAATGCAATATATTGACTTTGCTCCTCATTTTTTTCTAAATATAATCAGATTTTTAGCATGTGCATTTTAGTGTTTGTGGCAGGCAGCTGGATTGACAGAACAGACGATATCATTATAGAGTATCTGATCAGTAATTCACATGCTAAGAAGGATTTCTGTGAGAGACCATTACAGCTTAAGCTCCAGTAATTAATACATAAAATAGCACATCTAACAGACATTCTCTAAATAAGAACATGGTCAAAATATGATCAACCATAACAGTAGCCTTCCATTACAGTATTCTATTGGGAAAATAATACATGTAATGTCCAACCCATAGTACCGATTTAACTAGCTAAACAAAAATCCTTTTAAATGCAGCTAAATAAATATTAAATTGATCCTAAGTACATATTTGCATGAATTACTTTCAGCTGACTGACATATCAGAACAAAAGGTGCCTTTCTAGTCTATGCCTATTTTATCAACTTCCATGATAAAAAAGCTTTCTTTTTCTCTTCCCTTTTTGACGCTCAAATCACAACCCCCAAAAGGAATTCACAGAGGAAGAAAACCCTCTATATTTAAATATTGTAAAAGCCAAGGAATTCAAAAGATACACTTAAGCCATACTCCTTTCTTGTCATTATGCCCCCCTTGTGTTGTCACTCTGCTTTTCACAGATGTAGCATCGATCTAAGCTTTGACTATCCTGCTTTCATGGTTTGTATGAAGATGTAAATGTGATCCTAACTCCTTTCTTTTCCTCTGAGATGCAGCACCAGTAGCTTTGATTTCCTCAATTTTACTCATCTTTCTGGAAAAGTGATTTTCTATTCTTGCTTAGTACACCGGCAATGGTGGTGTACCTTTGAGCTCATCAAATATAATCACAAGCCAATGAAGCTTTCTTTTTTTGGGGGGGGGGGGAGAGTGGGGGGCCAGTAACGGTTCTATTCTCAAGAGCTTTGACGAACATATCTTAGCCAGGTAACAGAACATTATTTACAGTTTGATTTTTAAGTACTCTCTCTACATATATGTGATTCGATTTCTGCACTATGCATCCAAAGAGCTCAGTCCTGTGAATTGCTAAACTCCCTGGCCATAATCCAGCAAAGTCTTTAAGCATGTGCTTAACGTTAAACACCTGAGTGCAAAAGTGCTTTGCTGGATCAGAGCCAGATCACTCAGCACCTTACAGGGTCAAAGCCCCATGTAAGGCTCAGGTAGTTTTACAGGGGAAAATATGGAAGACAATTGTCCTGCTCTGTGATGTTTTGTAAGCAGTCAGAAGGCAGGCGCAGCACTTCTGTTAACCATCGGCCTGATTCAATGCCCACTGACGTCAGCAGGACTCCCTTTCACTTAGTGGGGTTTGAATCGGGTCCTGTATAATTAGCTAGGCAATCCTGTGACTTCTCAGGCTCCGGGAAATAAGCAAGGTGAGATCCTCATCTGATGTAAATCAGTGTCGTGCCACTGACTTTTTTTGACTGAGCTGCCCCAATTTACACCAGATGAGGATCTTGCAGTCAATATACTCAAAGGTGTAACAAAGGCAGTATCATAGAAACACTCATCTCTGCAACCTTATGTCTCATGTGTTAGCATCTTTAATCCTTCTCAGACAATGCCTCCAACTTTGAAATACCATTACATTGGGAATGCTTTTAAAAAAAATTTCTTATTAGTCATCTGTGGTTTATTTCAGCCCTGTGTGTATCTGGTCTTCTCAGGATATGGCCACTAATGTGACTCACTCCAGGATGATTATGTTGCGGTTTTAACCAGCTGCTACTTGGATTTGGAAGCTTTGGTGAGGCTTGTGTCTGTAATAATTCTGCACTTGGTAACCTAGGTGATGCAAGTATATTCAGTGATTCTTCTGGCATGGGTTACAGATTCTTTTCGTCTTATCTATTCCCTGAGGAATTGCGTTTTCACCTTTTTCTCCTGTGCCAGCAGCTGGCTTGTCACATCTCTGCTATTTCAAGTAAATCTTCTTCAGTTTCCCTAACTGTTCATTTCTACCGTATAGGATTGTGGTCCTGCCCTGGAGATAAAATGACACTTACTGGTGTCCAGTTGTTGTTGTCACTTGCCCTATGCACTGCGTGCCAAGCGGTCAGTCTGAACCGTGGTTTTTGTCTATCTTTCAAAGTAACATTTTTGTTATTTTGCCTTTCTTCCATTCGTTGTAAGTCTGGTGTTTATTCAGGTCAAGTAGTTCTTATGGAAAGTAAAGTGCTTATTTGTGTGCCCATTAATGGGCTGGAGAAGCTAGTCCTCCTGGCAACTTCTGAAATCCAGCAGAGCTAGAAATGGATCTTTGTCATGGTTAGCCTCCTTTAAGATATTTTTCACTTTCAACCATCCTGCTCCTCTGGAGATGTTTCAGTGAGGCAAGTTACGCTCAAACTTCCTTAGCAAATTCCTAAAATTCTCCAGTTGAAAACTGGGGTCTGTTGTCAGTAACCAGAACCCCTGATAGTCCATTCTTTGTTATGATTTGATAATCGTCATTAAATATGGTTCAGGCTAGGCAGAGTCCCTTCTGCCACGTCTCTCTCCAGCAAGTCCTGCTTACATGTGGTGATAATCTGCCCCCATGCTCAGAAAAGCACCTCTCACCCTTAAGTCTCTTCCCTTTCGTCATGTGCCCAGGCTGAGAAGATGCCGGTGTATCAGCCATGCTGAAACCCCTGTGTAGAAAAGGCATTGTTCCACAGGGGCTTCTGTTGAGAGACAGTCCAAGCTGATGACTCCAGATTACTTTGTGGTGGCTTCTCAGTGATGGGTCCTTCCACAAGGTATCAAGCCTCTTTCTCAAGCACAGCACCTGTCTGGAACCATTGCAATATCCTCCCTTGGGGAAAGTTAGACTTTGTTCAGTACATAATACAAAATGGAGTTCCTGAAGCAAAATGGAGTTCGTAATTTGACAGACATATTCCACTGTGTCGCACCAGGTCACTTACAAGGTGTTCCAAAGCCCTTTGAAGTCAATGGTAAGATTCACATTAATTTCAGTGAGCTTTGGACAGGCCTTAGAGTCTGAATTTGCATTTTACTAATTTCACTGGATCTTCCAGGCAGTCTTTATGTACCGGTTTTTTTCCATAAAATTTCCCACTGTTGTTATCACACAGGTGCAGCTCCAAAAATGATGGCAACAGCAGGAGTTCTAATGCTGTCAAGTGAACAGCATTTTATCCAGCAAAAAGAAGGGGAAAAAAAACCTCATTCCATATTCCCAGTAGATTCTGGAAAAAGTGCAGAGCACAGAATTGTTTTGCTCATATTATCGAAAATCTACTCTGTATAGACTCTGCAGGGGATTTCAGATGAAATTATTTAACCATACCAGTTAGGAAGCTTATATAAAGACAAATTAACAAGGGTGGGTCCAATTGTCCCAGCCAGATCTATGCTCAGATGGAGACCTCTGCACATAGATTTCTCTCCCCACCCCACTGCCCACCCATAGGGATGACAGCCAGTCAGATCCCTGACACCAGTCATATGAAAGGGGCTCCAGGCCAATGGTGAACAGTCTCTGGGGAGGGAAAGATCCGTTTGTGCTTTGTGCATTGTCCCCATCAATTCAGAGGGGAATACTCTGAAAAGCAGGCCAGCCACCAGGGTGGGGCAAAAGGGGCAATTGCCTAGGGTCCTGGCAATTTAAAAGGGCCCATGCCTCTTCTGCCCACAGCCCTGCCCACACTCCAGCCCTGCTCTACCCCAGGCCTCGCCTGGCCCCGCCACTCGCCATGTCGCTCCTTCCCCCACACTTGGCCTCTCCGCAATCGCTTTACACTTGTGTCCCTCTTCTTCTCCCCCATTCACCAGTCCCTGGCCACTGCTCATCGCATCCCTCCCCTCCTGCTCAGACCCCCCAGCTGGACTCACTGCCTGAGGGAAGGGGGAGTGTGGAAGAGAGAATGTTCTGTTCTTGGGCCTGGAATTGCTGTTGGTGGGCCTGCTGAAAAGTTAATATTGTCTCTAATGGTGTGGCAAGGAGATGCGGGGCAGGGTTTCTCATGGGCATTGCAGAAGCACAGGGCTAATCCCTGCTCATTATTTGAATCATGTGAGAGAAACCTTATGTGGCTTGTGACACTAGGCCTAAAAAAGCCAAACAACTTTGCAAGTTGCCTGGCCCAACTCTGACCTCTCAAGGTATATTATAGGAAAATACTATGGTAGTGAGGGTCATTCCTTATAAGTAGATTAGAGCTTTGCTATGCAAGTGTATTGTTGGTCATCATTTGATGTTATTTACATATCTCGTGTTAGAGGTTATTGTTTGTATTTCCTTTTGAAGTTTAAGTAATAAATACCTGTAAATGGTTGTAAATGGCCGGTTACCTTGTGCTAATGTATCAAGCACCAGTGTGCTCAGGACATAGGAGATGGTACTTCAGATTCCCAAGTAATCTATTAATTGTTCAAGGAGATACCTGCTGTCAAGAAAATATTGGTCAGCCTGCATGGATCTATAAAAGACCCAGTGGACTGATCCTTTTATCTCAAATCCATCCAAGTTTGTCAGGAAAAGTTTGGATCACAGCACTGAGATCCCAGCACCAGCCTGGAATCACCCTGCTAATTCTCATGGGAGAATTTGAACAAGCTCTGCACATGGACTATTTAGTCTTCATTTCTCTGGATCAATTCACCTACAACTGAAGCTGTGAATCAAAGGACTGAGACCCATCCAGGTACTATACAAACCTGCAAATGCCACAATTCTGGTGGAAACCTGATGTACATGGACTTTCCAGTAATTTGTATGTACATGATTGCTTTAATCCTTTAACACTTCTCTTATAGTTTGTTTCCTTTCATAATAAACCTTTAGCTTTTGTTATTAAAGGACTGGCTGGCAGCGTGGTATTTTGGGTCAGATCCGAACCTATATTGATCTGGTACTGTGGCTGACCCTTTGGGGTCAGGAGAACCTTTCTGGTAAAGAGCCTAGAATTTAAATAACTTACCTCTTCACTGACCCAGTGGCTGATTGGGAGCCAGAGACTGAAATGCAGTAAAGGGGGCTATTTATATTTTTGTTTTAGCTTCTTCATAACCAGTGTGGGGGAATCAGAAGCACTGTTTGTGGCTGATTGGGAAATGTGACTTCAGTGTCACCCACCAGTGCTGGGAGAATCCGCTCTCCTTTTGCAACCTGCCCTGACCTTGGCATTTTCAGGTGGCTATCCTAGGCATGGACAGGCCACAGGGCTTTCCTTTCTTGCTTCTCCCACAGATTTCCCTTAGATAGGGAAGGCAGAGCCTTGTTCCTATCCTAACCAAGACCTGACTACATAGGAAGGACTCAGGTTTTTCAATGGGAGCGTGTAATGTGGCCCGTTTGCCTCAAAGTAGCAAAGGATTCACTCTGTTTGAATCTGATGGTATAAAAATGCCGGAGTCTGAGCAGGGAATGCTGCTGGACTTCCTTAGGCGTGTTTAACGCCTACTGTAGCGTTCATTGGGGCCAGCGTTTCAGATGGCCCAGGTTGGGGACTATTTATTAAAAGAAAAGGAAAAAGTCAGTTATGTAATTTCAAACAGTTTGCCACACGTGGTGAGTGTAGCCACGCGGAGCTGTCGCTAATAAGAATTCTGAGTCTGGTGGCCCAGAAAAATGAACAGCGTTACTTATCTATTTATTATTTTTGTGAACTTGATGTTAAGAAAAGGACCAGGGAATACCGGATACCGCGCCTGGAGTTGGTGGAAGTTAAGGAGGTGATATCAGGCTTGATTCTCCACTCACCCACACCAGCATAACTCCATTGACTAGAGTCACATGACACCTCTATTACATTGGAAAAAGAGAGGAGGGGGAGAATCAGCCCCTTTGTCTTCAGCGGGGCTGAAGTCAGCTATTGAATGAATCTGAGCTTTTGGCCAAAGAACCACACTGACATTTATTACAGCGGAAAAGCTGCCTGGCTCACATTCTCTTTCCCTTGCTAAAGGAAAGAGGATGCCTATGCGGAGGAGACATTGAAGAGGGAAAACAATCACATTTTTCTCCTTGAGTTTCTATTTTCTTGTTTCAATAATGATCCTTCTGTATTTCCCCAGAAGGGATATCACTTTCATAGGGATGTTATTGCCAAATATCTATCTTAAATGTTGCACACTTCCCAGAGCAGAACACACATGAACAGAGCACTGGATATGAAGTGGTGGTGATAGCCAGAAGCTGATAATGAAACCATTCTTTCAGGATCTTATATAAGCTGTGGTGTTTGGCTGAACCATTTTCCACTGAGATATTTGAGTGTACCTCTGTTGTTATGGCCCTAAATAATTATATACATATACATATTCATTCATATTTCATAAAGGATAGGCATTTAGGAGAATGAATAATATTAGCTGGTAGAATTAATTCTTACATTTTTGTATTTTCTGAATCGTGTATTGTTAGTCACCTCCATCCAGTGACTATTTCAGATGACTACAGATAGAACACTTTTATAATAGTTAATCCCCATTCCTCCTCCCCCTTCACTTGCTTTAGCTAAACACATTTAACCCCTGGCTTACAAGTGACCCTTTTCAAAATTTGTCTTATGATACTGCTGAAATCAAATTCATTTTCACCTGATCACCACATGTTATGCTGCATCAAACTGCAATACACTACGAAGGTAATGGATGGTCCTGTAGACATGCTGTCAAGTTCCACTTTTCTAGATATGTGCCTTTTCTGCTGCTGCTGCTAGAAGAATAATGAATGGCTGTGATCAAAGAATCAAGATTTCATTCTGCTAGGTGCCGTGTAAAGAGAAGTAGACATGGGGCCAAAATTTCAAAGGTATTTAGGCATCTGAGGATGGAGATAGGCACTTAAATACCTTTAAAAATCTGGCCCATAGTCCCTTCCCTAAAGAGTGGACAAGCTAAAGACCCCCTTCTGGACTGAGAATCTTGCAGACAGCCCACTGACATCATCTAGGAAATAAGTTTTTCAGATGTAAAACAGAAGGTTTTTAATCAGAAATCAGTGGGTTGCCATGAGGGTGCAAGGGTCTGCCTGCACAATGCTCAGCCCTGATCTACACTTACCTGGCGATTTGGCAGCAGTTGACGGGAGTTACGCAAGCTATGCAGTGTTACGACTGCTGTGCTTCTCTTCTACGTGGCATCTTCACTGCACCGTGCCGATGGGAACCGTGTTCCCATCGACAGAGCACCACGCCACTTGCGGGAGTGCTTTTACAGCGTCGATTTCTGGATCGATTAAGCAGGTCTTCACTGACCACTCAGTTGATCCAGAAAGGTCGATCTGACGGCGGCGACTTTGCCGTAAGTGTAGACATAGCCTCAGTGAAGGCGTGGGGCTAGGTCCTGAGAAAACAAGTAGCATACTGGTGGGGGGAGTAGGACAAGGGAAACAAGCCAATACATACAACAGATTTTTATGTACATTTGCTATTAAAAAGTTGTAAACACATCTCCTTTGCCCAATTACTCTTTAGCTGCCTGCTCCAACTGCCTATCATCTTGACCGTTAAACGTTAGATGATTCAGAGGAAAGAAGGAGTTAATAGTCTCTACGTATCCTGTTAAGGAAAGTGAGATTGTATTCCATCTGATCACAACATGTCTGGCTTTTGGGTGTCCAATATTTTCAGTAATTATTACAGCATAAATTCCTAACAATCAGAGCGAAAGAGGAAAATATCTGGAATTTTTATCATTCCAAGGAAAATGTAGCCCCCCCACCCCTCGCCAACCTGCTAATTTCACTGTAAGGGGATTCCTAAATAATATGATATCCTCAGGCTTGGATTATTTCTTGTAATAACTTTCCTAAGAGAAACTAAATATTTGACAGAAACACCAAGTTTTGCGATTTATACAAACATGTCACTGGTACTTGATATTTGACAACCCCATCCCTAATTTCCCAGATCTTTTTATCCTTATGTAATTGTAGAAACTGCATTATGTACCATTTAAAGCAAAAAATAATCTTGTGATTAAATGCACTCAACATAAACCAAGAAAATAAAATAGGTAACACTTCTTCATATAGACATGAATTCTCTCTATTGATGTTTTTATTCTAGGTACATTATATCTGCATATATGGGCTTTGAGCCTACAATCATAATTATATTAATTATTGTATTATATTATTATTATTTGCTGTTGTAATAGTACCTAGAGGCCCCATTCAAGGACCAATAACCCCATTACACTAGACATTGTGGACGCAGAGATGAGAAGGTGGTCTCTGCCTACCAGAAAACAAAATGTTTTGCTGTTTCACTTTTAATTAATCACCACAGAAAGAGAGGCAGATTTTTAACAGATTTTTGCATCAAGAAGTTTCTCTGTTTGTCTTTTCTGACAGTTTAACTTGGTCACTTTTAGGCACGACAAACAATCCACCTAGTAAGCCGGGTTTAAACATGATTGTAACCTAACTGGTTTGATCAGTCACAGTGCTTGATAAGTTAGTATTCAATCTAACCATGGATTGGCTGGCCATTGTGCATGAGATCAGACCTCATTACAACCATGGTTTGGACTCTTATAGTCCAGTTTTGCCACAGCTAAAGATGAATGAACAAGGAAGATAAAAAATCTCCAAATGTTTGTTTGAATTTGTAAATTAATTAATTTCAGACATGTTCACAAGTTTTACTGGCACAGATGTTCATGGAAATCAAATTTGCATTCATGAATATTCATGGATGCTTAATTTTAAATACACACGTGAATATTTGCGTCATAAAAGTTTACATTCTCTTCCTCATTAGGGGACAGAAATGATATTATGTGACTTACATGACCAATCACTGCTAAGTAATAGTTTAAATTGCAAATGTAGATGGTGAATCTATAGAGTAAAAAAAAATTAAATACAGATATTCTGCAAGCTAAAAAAACGTAAGTTTATTTGCTGAATTAAGTTTTGTGAATTGATCCCTCAACTCCAGCTGCAACAGCATTTCAACTGTCCTTAAAGATAGCCCTTAAACATGGTTACTTATCCTGTGTAGACTTTCTATGTCTTAAATGCTGAGATAGATACAAAACTAGAGAGATCTGTAATCAATTATACAGTTCTCCTTTGAGCATTTGTAAAAGTGTCTATAAAGGATTTCCTTATCAACTTCCAGATGTCTTTACTCTACACCAACGAGGCCGATTCTACATGATGCAATTAATAAACAAAGCCAAGTATTTTCAGTACTTGGCATTTCCTAATTTAAATAATTTGGTCTCTAATTATACTTCAGCAAAGATTAGCAAAATGCTATCTGACCATGTAGAGCTATTCAATGTTTATCTGATGCTCAAAACCGTCTTGTGAAATTCATTTCTAAAAGTAGTATGAGTGCTTCTCAAATGCTTGTGAAATGCATTTGTGTGAGAGATTTGGGTAATCTTTCATGTCTCTGTGGACTGTAGAATTCCCACATAATGTTATACTAAAAACATTTATATCTCAGCACAAAAAAGGGTCTGGAATCTTTGAACCTACAAATCCAGAATCTATCTTTTATTTTTAAATGTAGATTTAAGCTCTTTCATGTTTCCTAAAATAAGAGCTAATATACATATGGTAAAACATTTGTTTCCCTGTGCTGTCTTTCTAATCTCAGCCCTCTGTCTGACTATCTCTTTGTATTTGTGTGTGAAAAGAGAGCAAATATGAATCTGAAAAGCTACAAAGGGTCTCAGCTGTTGTGGTTTGTTGGTTTAGATCTACATTCCCTAATGAAAAACATAATCCCCTTCCACATGCCCCACTTTTTAACAATCTTTTATTTACAGGCTTTTAAAGATTTTCATGTTCCAGTTTGTGTCAACTGAAATTCCTTCATTTGTAAACAGAATTATCTGGTGGAATGAATTCGGAGCAGGAAAAACAAAAAACCTCTGTCATGATTGTCATGATGTTTGGAAAAATATCTATCAAGAATAGAAACTATTTCCATTTCCATCACAACAGATAATGTGCAATAATTCCAAGAGAGTGAGCCAGATGGAACTGGTTGCTAGTTTTGATTGATTAGCATCCAGACTGACCTACAACTGGCTCCTAGACTCTAGCAGCAACAGCCTCTGAATATTGCAAACAGATTTAAGCTGGAAACCACCCTCTCACTTAATTGAGATGTAGAATATTCCTTACTAGTTGTTCTAGTCAGCATTGGCAAGAACCCCAATCTCCGCTACCTCAGGGCATGTAGCTAGTACAGCATAGAATCTACATATCTACTAGCACTACAGCCATTAATGCTGTTTACTGAAGTACATGCTGTCTTTGGCATTGTTCATCCAGGAACAATATGACACCGTGTCAACCAGGCTAACAGTTTAAAACATTTTCCTTTTTTTTGTTGCATGCCTTGATTTATGGACCATCCGATTTGAGACATATTAGATTTGACACTCATGTTAGGGTTATAATACAATTCATATTGTATCTCATGTTCACCACTGTGTATGGCTTTTTTAGTTTGCCATTCTTCCTGTCATTATTATAAAATCATATCCAGCCAGATCAACCTTGGAAGATCTATGGGGTCAGCACAAAGCTGACTTGTGAGCTCTGTCTTATTCTTTTGTTAGGCTTGCGGCGTGCATGGAGCTTAGCTCCCTGCCGTCTGCATTTTGAGATTGTCTCTGAAGTCTTGGCTTCTTCTCCCTAATTAGAGACGAGAATGAGAATGAGCAAGCTGCTATGAAAACATTTGTGGCAACACGAGATGTGTGAAAAAAGACAAGAGGTCTGTCTCCCAAGAACTGTTATAATGCAATGAAATGTGATAGAGCCGACTGGAATTCAAGCATAACAAGTTTCTAAGATTGGGGTCAACTGGGCTGCATGTCTGTTTTTGGCTGCCAATGTTCTCTGGGTTTACTTCTGTCCTGGGTTTGGAGTACCGGAAATACTTGCTACATCAGAGTGTTCCATCCATTGTGGGTGGTTCTGCAATTTTCCCAGCCACATGCTGTGTTGATTTCACAGTCTGCTCTGTCTATGAGATGTGGGGGTACAGGCTGAAGTACTGTCTATGACTTATCTGAAATATGTTACTTTAGGAGTAACTATCCATTTTTCTTTGCGCAGCATAGCTATGCTGCCATGGAGCTGCCTTTGGAGCTCCTGGCATGGGGTATAAAAATTAGTGGGAGGATATAACCCAAAAGTGATACTGGAAGGGTATAGGCCAAGATTCTCAAAGGTATTCCATTGATTTCAGTGAAAGTTAGGAGCCTAAATACATTTGAGGATCTGGCCCATAGCTGCTACTAAAGTTCCTATTAATGGGTATGTCCAGCCAAATTTTGAAAACAACTTCCAAAACTCACCCTCAAATTCTGTGAGTGCACTTCTCTACCGGTGCCAAATGGAGGAGTCCACATGTTCTGACAGCGCATCGTTGGGGAACTGCTTTGAAAATGTAACCCTTGAAGTGCTACCCAGTGTTGACCTGGAGCTATAATGCTTTAAGTGGCTGGAGCCCCCACCATGAGCCTGACCTAAAGGGTACGTCTAAACAGCAAGCAGAAACCTGTGGCAGCAAGTCTCAGAGCCCTGGTCTACAGACTCTGGCTCATGCTACCGCACTAAAAATAGCTATGTTGCTCCTCCCTGGGTTTCAGCCCAAGGACCAAGACCAAACATCTATACAGCTACCTTTAGCACAAGCCCAAGTCTATAGGCCCAGTCTCTGAGACTCACTGCTGTGGATTCCTGCTTGCCATGTAGCCATACCCTAAGTGATGGTGCGTGAGAGTAGGAGGGAGTAGGGATCCATCCCCTTGCATGGTTTGTAAGATCCCATCACAGAAGCAGGTCTAGAGTTTTCCTGGAGAAGAAACTGGGTGTAGAGTAAGTGAGGAGGGGCAGAGACTAGGCAAAGCCAGAAAAGATGGCTGGCTGCCTGGGGCAGGGGAATGAGAAGAAGTATAAGATACACCCTGTAAAGGGCTGTAGTCAAGAAGTATAAGATACACCCTGTAAAGGGCTGTAGTCAATTACTCCCTTCTCCTGCCTCCATTACAGCCAGGGAGACTGGGAAGGAGAGAGGGTGCTCTTTGAACAATACCTCCTGGTGCTCCCCCTGAAGTAGTGTGCCTATGCATTACGTCCCTCACTATGGACTTCATGTAAATAGCATGACCTAGCTTCTCTCTCTCCCCGTGTGGTATGTGGAGGTCAGCTAAGGGGCCTGAGCTGGCATTCAGAGATGGTAGCAGGGTGCTCAGTGGTGTTTCTTAGATCAAACTTCACTTCCTCCGCTGGTCTGATGGAGCTACAGTTTATCAGCCTTTAGGGCTCACCTCTTCTTAGGAAAGGGCTAAAAATCTGTGCATAGACAATCATCCAGGTATCCTGAAGCAGGTTGACAGGGTGCATGTTTATAAATTTAAGCACAAATAATGATTGGAAACCAAAAAAGAGAAATAGTTTACTGTTGCTTTTTGTATGATATAATAACAACAATTTCCAGCTGTGGGATGCTGAGCATGGCCAGAAAGAAGCTGCAGTTTGGTTCACCTGCTGCCTGGAGCGGCCCTAGGCGCTTTGCCATCCAGGGCAGAAAATATTTTCATCCCTTTTCCCCCCTCCCTTCCCACAGCAGCTGGGGGAGGGTGGGGAATGGCCAAGTGGCACAGCTGTATGGCGATCTCTGAAAGCTGGTGTCCAGAGAAACCATTCTGCTTGCCTGCCCCTAGAACCAGCACCGCCTGTGGACAAAGTGGTCTTGGTTAAGGCTTGGCTGCAATAATGTGCAGGATGCATGCCCAGTAGGCTAAATTCTGCTCTCAGCTTACACCACAGCATAATTTGGTCCATCAATTGTAGATGTCAGATGTGGTGCTCAGCTAACTGGTTTCCTCTGGAACTGGCCATCACTTGGCAGACGCAACTCTTTCTCAATTAATGGGCTAAATACAGTGAATTCAAAGTTCTAAACTTTAAAAAAATTCTAAATAACCTCTTTGCCATCCTCAGCCCTTGTTCCAACAGACCTGGTGGTGAGAGGTTTTCTACAGTTCTTTCTGGAATTGATCTATCAGAACTAACAAGAACCAAGCGACCCTGGAAACTTTGCTCATTAGGGGACTGATCCATAGCTTGCTGAAGTTCGTGGGCTTCGATTCATTGTTTTCCATTACTTCTGAAAGACCAGAGCCTATCTGTGTGAAAAAGTTCACTACAAACAGTTCTCTAAAACTTGAGTTTAAAAAGATGAGAAGTTAGTTGCCAGAGCAAACTGGGCATGCTTTTGTTTTGTTCTCTCCTTTCTCCCACTCCTCTTCCTTTTACCTGAAAGTTTGGTGAGGAACGGGAACTGTGTTCCTCACAAACAGATTAAGAAGGGAGCCATCCGGACAACCAACAGGTACATCTGCACTTGAGAATTGCACTGCTTGAATTTGTGCTAGTGTGTTTGAACTGGGGCAAGTTGCAACAGGATAGTGGGTCCACATGAGACACCTTGTCCACATGTAGCACTCGCTGTAAGTGTCGATGGGCCCATGGAACGTTATAGACATCACTGGCTCATCTTCTTTAAGCAGGAACACAATGCCTATGGTAGGTAGTGTACGTCCACCCTTGCTCACTCTTCTGGTTTGAGCTACTGGCCGCATGAAGAGCAAAGCATCGTTTGCGCTCGCACTTGCGTATGCCACACCAGAGAGTCACCGGACTGTCTCCAAGCCACTGCTGAGGTAACTCAGGGCTTGATTCTGCTCTACTTGCAGCCAGTGAAAGCTTCGCATTTGAACTCAAGGGGCGCAGGATCAGGTCTTCTGTCTCTAGCTGCACGCATGCACACACACAAATTGCCAGACATTCTGATTTACACTTTCAGTGTGTTTATGTGGCCTGATCCAAAAGCTTTCGATTGACTTAAGTGGACATTTGATCTGGCCCATTTTGAACCATTAATGTGTCTGAGAGCAATAGTAATACAATGTTGCCCAACCAAGGGGAAAAAAATAGTGCAATAAAATTCCTATGACATTATGAATTAGCTCAATGTGACTATACAAATGGTTAAACCAAGGATTTAATAGTCGTGCACTATGCATTTTAAAGTTAGGATGGTTTTTCTTCCAGTATTTATTCCTTTGTATTCCAGCAGGAAGGAAATGGTTTTATGGATTTGGATCTGGGCCCAGTCTATTTGCCTTTCCCTAGCCCTCAGCACACGGATATGGGAAATATTGTCGGATGGCCATTCCACATGCTTCTTTCCCTTTTTATCCATATTTAATCTTAAGCTTCATTGTTTTAAAATGTTGCTATTGTTTCCCCCCCCCCCAGAAAATGAAAACAAATACAACCATGTCTTTAGTCATCATTCATTCTTTACTGCCCAATTTGCAGATACACAACTATGCTGCTGTTCTGACTAGGAAGCATATGCTCAAAAACAAGAACATTTTAACCAGTCTGTGCAGTACACTGAAAACAGCTGCCTCCTGCAAGCTCTAACTACTTGTTTTCAAACAGATGTTTAAAAAGTTGAATCTGGACAGGTGACCTTCCAAGGTAATTTATTGGACAGCAGAATCATGGCTAGTTTGTTTGTCAATACCCAGTGCATAAATGAGAGGCCTGGTCTACACTAGAGCATTTTGTCGACAAAAGTCACCTTTTGTCAACAAAACAATCTTGGCGTACACACTGCAATGACCCTTTTGTTGACAAAATAGGGCAGTTGTGTTGACAAAATAAGACCACCTTGACGAGAGGCGTAGAGCGTTTTGCGACAAACTTTTAGTGCCAAAGTGTAAGTGCTATATGTTTTCGTCATGGTAAATGGCATCCAGAAATGTCCCACAATGCCAGTCGTGACCACTCTGGATAGCCTTTTGCACTCCACCGCTCTGAAGCCACCTGGCCCTTCCCCTTTTACAGTCACTGGAAGTTTGAAATTTTGATTCCACTTCCAGCTTGGTCGGCATGGAGAGCTTGAGTCTCATATTCCCAGCTGAGCAAGTAGCAAATGCTCTCCCACTTGGAGCACACCAACGCTGCCGGACCTGATCAGCACTGGGGGGAGTCTGCCATGTTGTCCCAGCTCTGCTGTAGGCAAAAGAACGTTGATACCTACAGCCAGATTTTTCATGCCATGGCGGAGAAGGGCTCTGAGGAGGATACACTGCAGTGCCGAGCTAAAGTCAAGGAGCTGCGGCAGAGCTACCACAGGGTCAGGACGGCAAACTGTCGCTCTGGTGTGGAGCCAAGGACCTGCTGCTTCTACAAAGAGCTGGAAGCCATCTTCAGGGGCAACCCCACAGCCACCCCAAGATGCCCGTAGACACCTCCGTGGCTCTGGGGCCACCAGATACTGGATTGAACCCCAACGAAGAGGTCATCAATGAGGAAGTAGAGCTGGAGGATGACCTGGAGCTGGGGAACAGGCCGGTTGCTGAAGTTGGGAGTCAGAAGCTATTCCTGCCCCCAGAAGACTACAGCCAGCCCCAGCCCTTCAGATCAGGGGGTCAGGATCAGGAGAGGGGAGCTCAAGTAAGTGTTTGGAAGCTGATGCTGCTTGTGCACTGGAGGCATGGGGTCCTTAGCTTGGCTAAAACATACAGGTAGTTGAAGGGATAGAAATGCCCAGGAGTAGCTGTGTTTGCATTTGCTTTCCCGTTCCCTTGTGCATCTAGGCGTACAGCTGAGAAGCACATTAATGCACGCTGAGATTTCATGGGAATCCTCCGGTGTGACATCTAGGAAACTTCCCTGGACGTAATCCCTGATTCTCTGCCTCAGATTCCTAGGCAGAGCATCTGTGTTTCTGCTCCTGTTGTAAATCACTGTCCCATGCCAATTGGCAATCACTTGAGCGAGGACCAAAGCAGCGCACAGTTGTGCAGCATAGGGACCCGGTCTGAAGCTGCTTGCATGGGGGAGATGCTTCCTAGCATCCTTGCTGACTCTAAAGAGCAAGATATCTGTTTCTATGGCCCCTGTCTGTGAAGAACAGTGGCACAATTTGGCATTTGTATTCCCTATGTACCTGCATTTATGCCCCAATTGAGCACCCACCCAGAGCCTAGACCTACTTGGATGGTCTTGGCCCCCTCCCCCCAAACTCACCATTCTCAGGCTGATCAAGGAGCTGTACTCTGCGCAGGGGAACAGTGGGAATGAGGTATGTACTGTTAAGGCACTCACAATAATGGTTTTGTTAATTTTTTTTTGTTTTTACACAGATGTGACCTTCATAGACAAGGCCCCTACACCAGTGGGCCACCTACGACTGAGAAGGAAGTGACCCTGTAGAAGTAAGGAGATGTTCCCGGAATTCCTCCTGTCCTCTGAAGTGTCCAAAAGAGAGAAAAGGGCATAGAGACAATCGATATCAGAATCTCAGAAGATGGACAGTTTGGAATGGAAGGAAAACAAAGGGAGAATTTTAGCTGGCGATGAGTGCATGATCAAGGCCATGGAGGATCAGACAGAGCTTCTAAAGACAACAGTGTCATTGCAGACACAGTTCATGCAAACTTGGCCCCCCCCCCCCTTCAGCCTCAACGGAACTTCTTTCCCTGCACTCCACCAACTCCCCCTACACATTCTTACCAAAGTCACCGACCATCTTGCTGCCCCTTCATTGCACCACTTCAGATAGTTATAAGAACAACAGCTGGACTTACACGCAGCTCTCATAGCTGGCACTACCCACCACTACTTTCTCCTCTCTAGGATTTGTGTTGTGTGCTGTTTTGTGTTTCATAATAAAAGTAAACTCTCAAAACAAGAAGCACTCTTTATTTATGTGTTGAATATGATATGTGCACCTACCACCAACACACATGCACAGCTATATAGTAGTCATAGAATGTCACAGCGCAGTTTCAAAAAACACCTGATGGGTTCTCATTCTCAAAATGGGTCCTGAATCCATCCCTTATCTGTATGGTCTCCCGTTGTATCCTCCTAATACCTCTGGCATCTGTCTGCTCATATACAAGGTCATCTGCAAGATCATCTGCCTCTGTGGTTGACCCAGTGTCAAACTTTTTGCCCTGAGTGTCACAATTATGGAGCACCCAGCAGGCGGCTAGAACCCCAGGAATATTGTCCTCATTTCAGGCCAGCCTGCCATAAAGGCATCTCCAGTGCACTTTTAACCTGCCAAATGCACATTCAACTGTCATTCAGCACCTGCTTAGCCTGTTATTGAAGTGCTCCTTGCTGCTGTCCAAGTGGCTGTGTAAGGCTTCATGAGCCATGGCATTAGTGGATAGGCTGGGTCTCCTAGGATCATGATGGGCATCTCAACATCCCCTACTGGAATCTTTTCGTCTGGGAAAAAAAGTCCCTGCTTGTAGCTTCAGGCCAGTGTTCCTGAAGATACAAGCACCCTGAGCCTTTCCTGACCAACCTGCATTAACATCAGTGAAATGCCCACAGTGATCCACAAGTGCCTGGAGTACCATAGAGAAGTACCCCTTCCTACTGATGTTCTCCATTGCAAGATGGTCCAGTGCAAAAATTGGAATATGTGTGCAATCTATTACTCCGCCACCGTTAGGGAATCCCATTGCTGCAAATCCATACACTATTTCATGTGCATTGCCCAGAGTCATAGTCCTTCATAGTAGAATGTGATTAATGGTCCTGCACACTTGCAATAACACAGCACCAATGATGGACTTGCCAATGCCAAACTGATTAGTGACTGACTGGCAGCACTCTGGAGTTGGCAGCTTCCACACAGCGATTGCCACGTGCTTCTCCACCGAGTGGGCAGCTCTCATTCTGGTGTCCTTGCACCACAGGGCAGGGGCCACTTCCGCACAGAGTTCCATGAAGGTGGCTTTGTGCATTCAAAAGTTCTGTAGCCACTGCTCATCATCTCTGACCTGCAGAACTATGCGATTCCATCACTCAGTGCTTGTCTCACGTGCCCAGACGCAGTGGGTCACCATGTGCAGATGTTCCATGAATGACAGCAGTAAGGTGCGGTGCTGTTTGTCTGTATGTCATTCAGTAGGTCAGGCTCTGCAGATTCCAGTTCTGATTCGGAGCTCATGATATACGGTGCGAACAGCCGTGACGTATTCAGAATGTTGAAAGCAACAGTGGAGAGTAGTGTAGGATCCATCTTTTCCGACAGAGATGGCAGGCACATAGTAAATGGCATGAGTCGCTGCCAGCAAAGAAATGCATGATGGCACAGAATCACAATTCACCATGGGACATTGAGCCACCACCAATGATGCTCCGTGCTCCTTTCCCCCATCCCAAGATTCCTAGCGAGAGAAGCTGCTGAGTTGCATGGTGGGATAGCTGCCCATGATGCACTGCTCTCACTGTTGATACTACAGCACCAGGTGTGGATGCATTTTTGCAACAAAATGAGTGCTGTGTGGACGGGCACAAGTGCTGTAATTACAGTGCTTTTTTGTCACCAAAAAACTACCGTTGACAAAACGTTCTAGTGTAGACAAGGCCTTAAAGTCCTTGAAATAAGACTTAAATAAAGCCCAGCCCTTGTGCTGGCTCTTTGCACAGGGGGAAATTTCAATTACTGAAAATACTTTTAGAGTCTTATAAAACGTAACTACTTTCAAACAATTATTTAGGAACTGTTTTTCAGCACCCAGGTAGGTACGTGCGTAACTGGAGATACTTGTGCAAATCCCCTAGGAAGATGCTTTGGGACATGAACTGAGTGCTAGCTTCCTGTCTGGGGCCCACAGATGGTGCTTCCCAAAGAGGGAGGGGGGAAAGTCCCCTTCATTCCCCTCGAGCAATGAGGGAGGCAGATTGCCCAGACACCTGAAAGAGGGCTGTGGGCTAGGAAAGGGAAAGAATGGCTTATTGAAACTCTTGGTTTTTTGGACTTTTGTTATCCTAGGAGTGGAATTTTCCTAATTCAGCCAGAGGCTGCCTTAAGCTTGTCTCTCAGACAGCAGCTGCATGACTAAAAGCCAAGAGATCCTTCACAGGCTCACTGACTCAAAGCTAGTGCAATGTACATGTTGAGGGGTCAGAAAAGCAATTAACAGGATGAGATGAGCTGGCGTAGGCTGTGCCTTATTTTTACATACCGTTGAATTAATAGATCTTCTTTTGGTTCCTCAGAGTAGACAATGTCGTGGTAAAAAGAAGTTTGGCTAGAAGTAAGGATTTGGTACTGCAACCACTGCATGCTGAAGAATCAGAGAAGGCAGTGCAGGGAGGACTGAAGAATGGGGGAAAAATTGGCTGTGTGTGACCTCCAGAAGAAGAAAGAGGAGAAACCAAATACCCCCCAATGCAGATAAAGGTAAGCAACCATTTTCAGGCTCTCTGCACAGGTACTATTGCAGACAATGGCTTGGAAGGGTCATCTGAAGGAGGCCCCATTGATCGGAAGGCATGGGATGCATTGTCTTAGGGATGGGGGTTCGATGACCACCACTCCCAAGAGAAGGAGATGGGTGGTGGTCAGGGACTCCCTCCTAAGGGGAACAGAGTCATCCATCTGCTGTCCAGACTATGAAACTCGAGAAGTGTGCTGCTTGCCTGAAGCTAGAATTCAGGATGTAACAGAGAGTCTGTTAAGCCTCATCAAGCCCTTAGACCATTGCCCCTTCCTACTTCTCCATGTGGGCACCAATGACCCTGCCTAAGAACGACGTTGAGTGAATCACTGCGGACTATGTGGCTCTGTGAAGAAGGATAAAGGAGTTTGAGGCACAAGTGGTGTTCTCATCCATTTTCCCTGTTGAAGGAAATGACCCAGATAGGGACCATCAAAATGTGGAAGTAAATATGTGGTTACACAGGTGGTGTTGGAGAGAGGGCTTTGGATTCTTTGACTATGGGATGTTGTTCCAAGAAGGATTGCTAGGAAGAGACGAGAGCTACCTAACGAAGAGAGGGAAGAGCATCTTCACAGGCAGGCTGGCTCAACTAGCACGGAGGGCTTTAAACTAGGTTTGCCAGGGGATGAAGGTAAGTGAAGAAGTGGAATATCAGGAGGAAGCACAAGAAAGAATGTGCAACAGGGGAGACCTCCTGATTCATACTGAGAAAGTAGGGCAATTGTCTAGTTATCTTAGGTGCCTGTGCACGAATGCAAGAAGCCTGGGAAACATGCAGGAAGAATTGGAAGTCCTGGCACAGTCAAGGAACTATGATGTAACTGGAATAACAAAGACTTGATGGGTTTCAAAGAGGATGGAAGTAGGCTGTTCTCAATGGTAGTAGATAAAAGAACAAGGAGTAATGATCTCAGGGGAGGTCTAGGTTGGATATGAGGGAAAACATTTTCACTATGAGGGTGGTGAAGCATTGGAATGGATTACCTAGGGACGTGGTGGAATCTCCATCCTTAGAGGTTTTTAAGGCCCGGCTTGACAAAGCCCCGGCTAGCATGATTTAGTTGTGGTTGGTCCTGCTTTGAGCAGTAGGTTAGACTACATGACCTTTTGAGGTCACTTCCAACCCTGATTTTTTATGATTCTATGAAAAATCCTGGCATGTGATCTATGCTAGTACTCCCACCTTTGTCACCTTTGGTGGATCTGCTTCAGTGATAGCAACTGTAGGAAATTTTCCAGGAAAAAATGTTATGTGGGCAAAGACTCTTTTATGCTCATTGTGGGCAACTTACACCACCTTACACATCATCTCTAAACATGATCCTACTTCAGTGTTCTTACGGGGCCTTGAGTGGGCAGAGGCCAATTTTTATCTTATAAATAGTTTAAGTGAAACAGAAAATGTTTACCAAAATCATAGTTATATGGAAATCCAGCCTAGCAATTAATTTGTGAAGTACTAATATGCTAGCTGAAACTTCCACACAATTTTTGCAAGATTCTTGGTGGTTTTTGTTTTTCTTATCATTCGGTATCTTGTGCAGCTCTGAATATCAGCCAAAGCATGAAATAACTAGTGACGGGCAAACCTCAAAAGTAGGGCAAGGCTCAAGTTGCAGAAATCAGGGCATTGGGTGGGTTAAAACTTGGATCAAAGAAGAGGCGGTTCACACATCTGTGGATTCTCATGAAGCCATGCACCTGGACCCCTGTCAGCAAGCCCCAGCATTCAGCATGTGATCTTTGTTCTCCAGTCTGCCTGATCTGCTAAGCCAGAAGACAGATTTAGTCCTGTCGCTGTGGGGGAGCGCAATAAAGAATGTGTCCAGAACTGGCATGTGTATTTGGAGGCTTACGTTACCACCACACAACACTCAGTCAGCATGAAGTGGTTTGTAAGCTACACCAGGTGACACGGAAGCATAAGTAGTAAATGTCCCACAGTCCCTTCGTGGGCTGGCAGTGGCACCCCAGTCAGCTGGGAGCCCTCTTTACCTGCAGGTTTGGCGACATTGTGTGAAGCAGTCGTACTCCAAAGTTCAGTGCTGTTTGTATTTAGGTTTTAATTCAGCTTATTGTAGAGCAAGCTGCCAGACAATGGAAATTCAGGTCCAGAGTTGGGTTTAGATCTTGAGCCTCCCTCCCCACAAAGCTCAGGGGAGTCTGGATCTCAGGTTTCGATTTGGACCCATCTCTACTCAAAAGCTCTGGAAGGTAACAGATAGTTAAGTTATTTACCCAAACTTCTTTGGCCTGGAAGTGAGACTGTCTCTTCCTCTCATCAGTATTCCTCAGGCTTATTAGAGTTCATTAAATTCTAAGTTTTAAAAGCTGTAAAGCAGTGATGGGACTCCTGGTGGGAAGTGGGTGAAGGGGAAAATTAGTTAAAATTCTGCAATGAAATTGACAAGAGAGGACTTAGAATGGTTTCCCTGCCTGAGGTAATTACCTCCTCACTGCTTTGACCAAACCTGTGATGCAGTCATTTAGAAAACTAGAGCTGGGCAAAAAAATTTTACCCAAACCTTCTAGTGAAAAATGCAGATTTGGTGACCCCCGTGCATTTAGGAAATTTGTTTATTCTGACAAATTGTTTTGGTTAAAAAAAAAAAATGAAAAGAAAACAAAACATCTGTATTTTGCTTTGAAACTCCCTTTAATTTTTTTTTAAAATTAAAGTAAAATAAATGCTCCAGATCTATAGTTTTGTTAGTTACAAAATGCATTGTTTTTTGGAGGAGGCATGTTGGACTTTCCAGTAAATGGAAAACTCCACCATTCACACAGCTCTACATAAAAATACTTCTGAAAAGTTATGATTTTTGGGATGGGGAATGGACCAAATGGGAGATATTTAAAAAAAAAACATTCCCAAGAAGCCCCTTGCACCCCGCTCCCATCTTCAAATTACTAATAATACCTAACTCCTATATAGCTCTTTGTATCCAGAAATCTCAAAGCACTTTACAAAAGAGGTCAGCGTCATTATCTCCATTTTTAAAAATGGGTAAACTGAGGCACAGAGTGGTGACATGATGTGCCCAAGGTCACCCAAGTGGCGGAACTGAGAATAAGACAGAGGTCTCTCGTGTCCCAGTCATCTGCTTTATCCAAGAGGTCACCCTGCCTCTCCATTTACTCTGATTGAACAATATACTCAGTAAATGTTCAAGAACCACGCAAAGTAAAAATATAAATGTACTGCCTCCAACTTCGTTATGATACTGAGACAGCATTGTGTTGTTGAAATGGATAGATTTCCCCATTCTCTCCTCTCTCTCTACTGTGAGCGCATGCACCCCAAAGGCATAGGGTTTATCAGTAGCCAAGGGAGGTAAGTGTTTTAGGAGCCTCTTATTAAAATATTGACTGCCGACCACTGTGGTAAGAGCTTTGTATCTGCTGTAAAAGCTACAAGGCCTGAGAGCTTTGACCAGTTAAACAATTAACACTTCAAAGAGTTTGTTGGTCAGAGCTAACAGATAACCTGAATATGCAGGACTTTGCTAGTTTA
The DNA here is from genome assembly GCA_007922155.1 of Mesoclemmys tuberculata. Lineage (NCBI taxonomy): Eukaryota > Metazoa > Chordata > Testudines > Chelidae > Mesoclemmys > Mesoclemmys tuberculata. The sequence goes on from ML675610.1 coordinate 59,140,231, forward strand.
TTATTCAAATTACATTTGTAAAAGGAATTCAGATTGGGCAATCAAGCCTTTGAAGCTGTGCAGAGACATCAATTTAAGGTGACTGTTTCAAAGAGGTTTTTACAAGAACAAGACCATAGAACAATTTTGGTGATGATCAGATAATTCATTCCCAAACTGACTAAGCTGAAAAGAACTCAAGCAAGGCTAACTGAAACAATGCATTAGCTATTCTATGAGCTGCTGTTATGTGAGGCCCTTAAAAAAAATTTTTTTTTAACCCAGGAAGGCAGCATAGGTGTGGCAGAGTTTCAGTTAGTTAAGAGTTTGTCAGTTTCTCTTGGTGACAGTTGAAATGTGATCATAAACCAGCTCAGGAGGAGAGTTGCATCAGAAAACCAACAAAAAGTAAGGAGAACACAGATGGATTCAAAGACATCCAAAGGTACCATAAGGTTCCCTTCAGTTACGGCTACACTAGAGAGCTTATTGTGACGTAGCTGCACGATTGTAAACTCTCTAGTGGAGCGTCTTTAAGCCAACGAGCGAGAGATCTCCCACTGACTTAATTAATCCATCCCCAATGAGCAACAGCTCATTTGGGGGGAGAAGCTCTCCTACAGACATAGTGTTTAAATCAGTGTAAGCAAGTAGGTCAGTGTAACTTATGTCACTCAGCAGGGGCATATTCACACCCCTGAGTGACATGTTATATCTACATAAGTGGTAGTGTAGACATAGCCTTAGGCTGGGTCTACACTGACGGTGGCAAATTCGCCGCCATCAGATCAATTGCTCTGGATCGACTGAGCAGTCTGTGTAGACGCGCTCAGTCGATCCAGCAAGCGAGGCAGGAAAACCACCCCGGTAAGTGGCGTAGCGCTGCGTCGAACGCTGTTCCCTTTGACGCAGCGCAGTGTGGACGGCGCACAGAGGAGACTGTGCAAAGTCGACAGGAGATACGCAAGTGATTTACGTCACTTGCGTATCTCCCGTCAACTGCCGCCGAATCGCAAAGGTAAGTGTAGACCAGGACTTAGAAAGAGAAGTTATTTCTGCATGTGTACAATAAGGACTCACGGTTAAGTGGTGCCTTTCATCCCCAAGTGTTCAAAAATCATGAGTCAGGCTCCCCAAAATTATTAGATTAGTTTATAAATCATAAGAATTAATAATAATAATAATAATGTTGTTTGGGGATCTCTTTATTTCCCTTTTGGGTTTGAGCCTTTGTGGGGGAGGTCATGTTTTCCAGCTTTTTCTCTGCAACCAAAAGGGCAATCAAATGTACTTTTAAAAATAATAATAATGAGGGGAGGCAGGAAAGCTGAAATTCTCATGTAATCACTTATTATTTATTATTTTACTCCCAGTGTAGACAGGAGGAGGGCTTCTCCCATCAATATAGCTACCACCTTTTTGGGAAGTGGGGTATCTACACTGGCGGGAAAGCAATCCTGTCAGCATAGTTAGGATCTTCACTAAATACTACAGTGGCTGCACCACTGTAAGTGTAGTCAAGCCCTGAGCTGGTGCCTTAAGAAAAACACCAAATACCCCCTCACTTGTGAAAAGATAATGAGATAAAACACCGAGCACCCATCTCGAGGACAAAACTAGCCTCTTTTCCCTGTGCGCACCAGTAATATCCAAATGAAACTACAGTGGAAATTAAAGTAGGAAGGAACTGGAATTTAGCCAGGATCCCAGGATTTATTCTCTCACTCTTATGCATACTCTTTAAAAGAAAAGCCATTGATTGAGTCTTTTGGGTTACATACATTTGCATAATTTGTTGGCATTTTTGGTAAATAAAATCAAATTCTTTTTGTAGCATTTCTGATATTTTTACCTGAAATCTGTACCGTACCCACTGTGCCTCATTGTTTTACCCACAGTACACCTATATTTAAAATAATGTCTCATGCATCCTGTTTTAATATATTGTCATATATATATTGGGCCTGATCTTTCCCCCACTGGAAGGTTTTCCAGTTGGATATATGGGAGCAAAACTGGGCCATTACGTACATGATACCTTGCATAAAACACAGTAAAAAACTGAACAACACAAAGGTTTAGGCAAGGCATTTTTATTGGACTAACTACAAATACAGTTCAGATCCTCAGTCGATGTAAGTCCCCATAATTACATGTAAGTCAAGCACCACTGAACTGGAGATATACTTTTGGTCTTGAAAGTATAAAGGGCAGGCTTTTGAGAATTTGTTTCTTCATCAGGCCATAGGGAAGCAGATCAAAGAGGACAGAGAAAGTTTTCTGTCATAGTGGTGCATCACATTTCATTCAGAGATCAAAGGAGAAACACAAGAGACTAGGAGATATAGTTAGGAGTATATCCACTTAATAACCCTGCTTGAATTAAATGACATGATTTATCAATCAGCGTAAAAACTAAAGGGAAGGATAAAATAAAAGGATATAGTAGCAGGAAAACCTCCTGAAGTTAATTGATCCCTCTGGAGCTACAATTGACAGGCACCTGATCAACAGAGCTATCTTTGGATGTGGACAAACTATTCATAACAAATAATTTATTAGATTAATTTAGCTCTTTTTTCTGTCCATGTACTGTTCATGACCATGAATCAGACCTGTGCCACTTTACACCTGCTGAGAATCTCACCCTAAAAATATAAAAGGAAGGCTTTTGAGAACACTGGCTTATCTATACAAGAAGGTCGCACTGGTATAACATAAAGTGAATTTAAACCAATATAGTTAGTTAAATCAATGCAAAAGGCTGCCTGGATGCTTATTTCGGTAGGAGCATTTTATTTAGGTTAAATTTAAGTAGATTTGGAACAGGATTAGCTAAACCAAAATAAGCCACTCCTCTACTGAACTAGCTGGTTGTGCTGATTTAACAATATTGGTTTAAAAACCAATTCAAATTATACCAGTGCAACCTTTTCATGTGGACAACAAGCTCTTAGGCCTAGTCTACACACAGGTTTTGTATCACTGTAACTGTTGCTTTTGGCAGTGCAACTTCTTTTTACCAATAGAGTTATGCTGGTACAATGTCTAGTGTGGATACAGTTATACTGGTATGAAAGTGCATTACACCTGGAGTTATAAACCAACGTAAGGCTTAGTCTATGCTACAAAGTTTTGCCAGCATAGTTATGTTGGCTAGGAGTGGAGAAAAACTCACAATCCATAGCTGACACAACTATGATGGCAGAAGCCCTAGTGTAGACACAGCTGTACCAGCAAAGAGCATAGCTGGTATAACGTATGATGTTCGTACTGGTTTAACTATGCCAGCAAAGGAACACTTTTTGTGCTTCTCCACTAGGGGGCTTTGCTGGCATAGCTATACTGGTATATCTATGCTGGCAAAGCATCTGTGGTGTGGACAAGCCCTAATAGAATGTAGAGCATAGTTACAAACAGTAAAATTTTTGTAATGTAGACAAGGCCCAGAAAGTTTCTTTGTAAGGCTACAGGGATGGAGACTGATTTTTAAGTTTATTTCTTTGTTTTCTTTTAAGGAAGAAAATTTCACCCCTTGGTGACCTCCCACAAACTGTCTGCTGTGACTAATCATTCTAGCACTTGCTGAGACAAGGCGGGTGAAGGAATATCTTTTATTGAACCAGCTTCTGTTGCTGAGAGAGAGAGAGAGACAAGCTCTTGAGCCACACAGAATTCTTCTCTCTCACCAACAGAATCTGGTCCAATAAAAGATATCTCACCCACCTTGTCTCTCAAATAGCTTGGGACCGACACAGCTACAGCTACACAGCACTTGCTGCTTGTTTTGCATGCTGTGGGAATGGTAGTCGCAGGGTGTCTGATGATCCATTCAGTGGGGATTTTTTTCACATTGCAACTGTGTTGGCTTCATGGGGAGTTAGAAACCGTGTAAGAAAGTGGAGCACTAGGGCCAGGATGTGGTTTCTGCTCTCAGACTGCATGATTGAACTTTTATAAATAGGAAGAACTGAACAAGTCATTTCCAGGTTGATCCTTCACAAAGAAATATGTTCATCACTCTAGTATTTGTAAGACAGTTTCTTTTAATGAACATTCTTGTGAACAAAATTCCCTTGTATACATTTCTGTAGGAAAACAAAGGGAAAGGGATGAGAAAAGCATCAGAACAACAGTGCTCTTATTTGAGCAAATGTTGATGAATAATTTCTGGGAGTATATGCCTACATGAATCTTCTCTGAAGAAGTCTCACACGAGATCCAAACTTCTCAAATTAAGCATGCAAAAATGCACAACTAACTGGAACTGTACCTGTCAGTGTGAAATATTTTTTACAGCACTCTGCTTTTAATTACAGCATTTATTGCATGCTCTGTTGGCTTGCATCAAGCTTATTAGGTAATAAGAGAAACTGAATAGAGCTGGATGGAAAATGAGTAGGACGTGTAATGGTTTTTGGGTAGTAAATATATATGGCCCCATTACTGTAGTAACTGAGCACCTCACAATCATTAATATACTATCCATACAAAATCATTGTGAGGTAGGAAGTGATATTATCTCCATTTTACAAATGGCAAACTGAGGCACAGGGAGGCTGAAGCCCAGATCTTTGAGGATTTGGGCCTAAGAACTGTTTTTTTAAAAGTACATTGATGTCCTCTTTTAAAAAATTGGCACTTGGTGGCTTGCCCAAAGTCATATAGGAACTCTGTTGCAGAGCAGGAACTTGATTAGCTCCAAAACTCAGTACAAGTTGCATCCTGGCAATAGAACCTTTGCTTGCACAGATTTCCTGCTTCACTGTTATGACATTTGGGTCCTGATCCTAAGCTCATTAAAGTAAATGGGAGTTTTTTCATTTATTTCTATGGTTTTAGCTTAAGGCCCAATGAGAACAGTTTGGCTTATTGTCTTGTCTTGCCTGTGAATTATACTGTGCTTAATGTAAAGCTATGACCATTTTCAAGATGCTCAAACTAAACAGCAGATAATGCGCTGTAAAATGTGAATGTCTTAGAGATTAGCATAACTGCTTTTTGTAGTCTGCATTATATTTATCATTATAAGCATATCTGTACTCAGTAGAGGAAGGAATTTGTCCCAAAAGGAGCAGATATTCAGGAAAATCCTTTTTATTCCGTATAAAATTTGTTTTTATAACAAGGGAATAAACAGAGATTGAATTTAGAAAACTGAGTACAGAAAGACATGCTACAATTAGGAGAATTAATTAGTATCTGTCCCGTGGTTTGAACTTCTTTGAAGTTATTTCCTTTTTTATCTCAACAGAAAATTTCCACTGCCCCTAACACACACTCTAGTATTTGTCATGATCTTCAGTAGCACTTGCTGATTCTAAGATGTGCAGAGAACAATTTATGTCTGACTCCAGCTGTGTACAAAAATTGGGTTGCCCAAGGAGAAGCTACTTTTTGATTTGTCTATTCTAGTTCTTATACTTCATCCATAACTGTCATATCTGGAGGAGTTCTCCCCTTAAGTTACTAGGAAGGTCCTCATTTGAAGGGCATCTGAAATCATAGAATCATAGGACTGGAAGGGACCTCAAGAGGTCATCTAGTCCAGTCCCCTGCACTTATGGCAGGGCTAAATATTATCTAGACCAGTGTTTCCCAACTGCTATGCCGCGGCACACTGGTGTGCCATCAGGTCTCAGCAGGTGTGCCAGGGAATTTTTTGAAAAACTACGTTAAGAGTTCTGAATTGGCTCATGAATATTCATGAGTTCATTTGAAGGCTATATGGTGGTGTGCCTCAAAATAATTAAACCTATCAAGGTGTGCCATGGCAGAGAAAAGTTTGGGAACCACTGATCTAGACCATCCCTGACAGATGTTTGTCAAACCTGCTCTTAAAAATCTCCAATGATGGAGCTACCACAACCTCTTAGGCCATTTATTCCAGTGCTTAACTACCCTGACAGTTAGGAAGTTATTCCTAATGTCCAATCTAAACTCCCCGGCTACAATTGAAGCCCATTGCTTCTTGTTCTATCCTCAGAGCTTAAGGAGGACAATTTTTCTCCCTCCTCCTTGTAACAACCTTTTATATATTTGAAAACGATGATCATGTCCCCTCTAAATTATATATAGGGCACACGAAAAGTGGATCAAATTAATCCTTGGTATAATTCCATTGAACTCTCCACTGGATGGGTAATTCTGCTGTAGCATTGGCAGCATCTCTTTCAGAAAGAGGGTTTCTTTTGTTAAAAGAAGGAAAAGCTTATTTTAGGACATACTGGACTTGAAGAGTTTCTTATTAGGCTTTCCTCATGCCTGCTTTCAAACTAAAATGCTCTAGAGGCCTATGGACCTTAAGGCTGATGGTTGCAAGATGATTCAGCATCTGATAAACCCTTTCCATGCTGGTCTTTTTTTAAGCCACCACATGCCATGTGACTCTTAACAAATATTTTTCAGGGTAATGGTCCAAAAATAAATGGCAGCCTGGTTGAGGCTTCAGAAACCCAGACTCATTTCCTGGATCAGTTTCCCCATTCAGAAGGGAAGCTAATGCAGAGTTATTAAAATTCAACTGAAAATGTAATCACTACAAATTGTTTAATGGATCTGAAAGTAAATAATTCTATCTGACTGATTACTCTGGGCCTACAAGATACTGAACAGCGGCTATTCCCATTCACGTCAGTGGGAAGAGCAGGTGCTCTGCTTTTAGAATATTTTTTCATCTTTCGGCACACTCAGCATGTTCGAATTTGAAATTGTGTTGTTACTTAAAATTCGGGCGGGTGCTGGCCTTCCAGCAGAGAACTGTCCCTAATGACCTTGAATCTGGGCCAAAGAGCAGCTCAAGCACTCCTCTGTTTGATTACCACTTGGGCAAAAGAATTTTATTTTGTATCGAGTCTTCAAATTATATCCCCAAGAGCTTTACTAAGTCAAATACACTTAATGTGAATTAATGGGAGTTAATGGGAATTAATAGGAGAGGGTGAGAGAACTTGAAAGGTAACTGGTAATTTTAAAGGTGACAGGGTCCTAGAGCCTTAGACTCTAGGGCTGTGCAAGGGTCCCAGAGCTCAGGCTGCAGGCCCAGCCCCAGCAATGAAATAGCCCCTTAGTCGGAGCCCTGCAAACCTGAGACAGCTGGAATGGGCCAGCCGTGGGTGTCTAATTGCGGTGTAGACACACTCAGAGAGTCAGTGGGAAGGAGAGATTTAGTAAGGTCATTGAAGGAGAATGCTCTTGCAAGAGCAAGGGTGAGATTATGTGATAAGAGCACTAATTCCCACTGTTCACAGATATCCCTTCTCTTCCTGCTGCCAATAATCTCATGGGTTTTTTGAACTAGATGGGGGGACAACAAAATGTTGTTTATTTATTGACTACATTTAAAATGATCATTCACACCATGAACGTCTATGTAAAGAAATATTCTGAGTATGTTAATCAGACATAAAAGAAATCTCTATTAAACACAGTTATCAGATTATTAAATAATTATCATAGCTATTTACAATTCAATAATAAGGGAACTCAAGGATTGGAGGAACGTGTTCTACAAATGCAATATTTCTTGATTCAGTCATACAGTGCTTAGATCCCGCAGTAATGGGCTTAAACATTGTTTTAACACACATAGTTATAAAGAACAGGGTGGTGTAGAGATGGTCTATGCTGGACATGACTCTAGTAACTCACTTTTCATGGGTGGTTCTTTCTGACCCTATTCTCTGGGCTGCCAGGAGTTGTACCTTTAGCAACAGTTCTTCTGGATGGCTTTTACAGTTCCTCTGATCTGGTGAGACTATGGTTTCACTTTGGGTCCTTGCTCTGCGTTTAGTCAAAAAAAGCTATCATGGAAAATTGTAGTAGAGCATGTTTTTCCAAACTGCAGTCCACTATACTAAGCATCGCTAAGCACATGTGCACATCTAACCTCAGTCTATCTCACAGGAAGGTACTTTAATCTGAACTTTGTCAACAGGGAATCAGCTCATTGATTCTTCCCAGAATGGAACTTGCTGAGAATTTTTGTTGCTGTGCTTTTGTCAAAGCTTTAGCAACAGTAAGGAGGACATGTTCTGTCCCTTGGCTACCCATCAAACTTACTCAGGTGATAGAGAATCTTCAGGGAAGTCCTTCTTGTTCAGTCCTTGCCTGTTGTGTTATCTTGCATCCCTCAATCCCATCAAACCCATGATTTTGTAATTGATTTGTTATGAGATAAGCAGTCCACGACACAACATTTCTGCCATCACAACTGTGGATTTGTGTGCACATATGGCTATGGAGGCATTCTAGGATAATCTAGGCAATTATCACATAAGGCCTCCTCAACAGCTGCTTGTACCAGGGTCCCTGGGCATTCTTTCAGAATCCCTATCTCTTCTCTTCATAGGTTTATGGGATTACTACGCTAGTTGCAAGAGTCCTTGTTTGAGTCCTTCATCTGTATATATTGCAGCTACACATCATCTTTCCTGGTGCTGTACACTCCATTCTGATGCATTTTCTGATTATGTCTGGCAGATTTCAAATTAGCTTGCATGCTTTCCTCACCGCAAATAAATAGCAAAATCTCAGTCTCACCCTCCTAGTAGGTGAATTCTCCTGGCTTTTCCATAGTAGAGAGATGGCAGATGTGGTTGCTTTTCAGCTCAAAATGTTCAGCTATCTAGACAGTTTTATATGAGTGTCATGTCCAGCAAAACATGTCCCAGGCAACTAAAACTAGCCAATAACTTTCAGGTTTCTCACAAATAACTATCTACGGAACTGAATGTGTCCCATTCTGGGCAGCTGGCAGGGGCATCACTGGTTACTAAACATGTGTTGTATGTGGACATGAACCATGGGACACAGCTGTGCAAATTGGCCTGGCTCCACTGGAGTCATGAGAGGATGGGGACTAAGAGGAAAAAGTAAGAAGGAGAGAAGGGATACTAGAAGGGAGGAGACAATAGTGACTAAAAGATCTTTTTTATTTATTTAGGCTAGTCACTGAGTAACCACAACATATTGCTCAGTACTTCCAGTAGCTAGATGATAGGTACCCACTGGATCCACTTGAAAGAATATTAAGTGTTAGCAGAGGAATGATGGCATTACAGCAAAGGATATGAGTCAACATGAAAAGTGTGGAAGAAACAAAAGCACACCGTGCCTACTTCAGAAGAGTGGAGAATTTTGGTCTGAACTGGGTGATGCCTCTTTACATGGGAAGAGGTAATTAGAAGGCAGGTCTGGGAGTTAAGAGGTTTGTTCCCTGTTCTACCATTGACATATTTTGTGACCTGTGGTAAGTCACTTACCTTTTCTGCTCCTCAGTCTCTCTAACTGTAAAATGGGCAGCATATTTAGCTGTCACACAATGATATATTATGAGGCTTAATTCCTTTCTCATGATGCCCTTCTTTAGCTTCTGGTTAATGACTAATGCACAAATGTGGAAAGGAATATTGACCAAGCATTTATGGGTACATGCATGTGAGGTCATGCCAGGGGGAAGAGGAAGAGAGCATGTCATGTTGGACTTCAAAGAATCAGGACTTTCCCCCCAACCCCACTCCCCTGGTTTGTGATAAAAAACGTTTTCTGGGAATTAGTCAGACACCAACTGTCACAGTGGTCATACCATAAAGTGTTATTTCTGGTGGCATTCTGAGTGCAACTGAGCATATTGTTACATGGGACTTTTTCTCATCCCTCTAGGAAAGGAGCAGGGCTACGCAGGCAAACTCATTCTGTGAAAAGGAACCTGTGATGAAAGGTTGACAGAGGTCAGGGAAGACATTTTACTGTATTGGGAAATAAGCTGCATGTGGCTAGATCTGGTAAAAATTATATTTAATATTCTATCTCAGCCTCTCATCTACATGTAGGTGAAGACAGCTGCATAAGGTAGCTCAGGCTAAGTACTTCACTTTAAACAAAAGAGAAAATGTTTCTGAAAATATGATAATAAACCTCCCTCTTTATCTTGGTCCAAGAGGATAAAACTGACCAAGGAAGAGGTGCAAATGTATCTATTTGCAAACATGTATTCCTATTGGCTGGAATACTCACATACTTCTTCTATGAAAGGTGACTCTCTTAGCCCTTAAAATATCCCTTAGCCCTTAAAATATCAGTGTCTGGCTTGTTTGAACATTCAAGTAGAAGCTCAACAAAATCCAGATAATAGGTACTGAAGTCAGAAGAGAGGTCTTCCTAGAAAGAAGTGCTTCAAAACTAAAATAAGAGTACAAATAACATTTGCTTTTCTGGTGGAATGGAAACAAATAATCAAACAAACCCAAAACTGCAGACCAGTAACCAACATCATAGTGGACAAAACCTGCTTATCAAATATCTGACCTTGCCAATGTGATTGCCTTTTTTGACCGTGTTGTGAAGGTGAAATAAAAAATGTTTGTGGAACTCCTAAGCACAAGGGGCATGAAAGGGATAATTTTACAGCATCGTACCCCTTGCCTTCCCTCCCTAAGGGGAAGAGAAGTTGCATGGGCAAAGGGGTGGGAAGGAGTAAACTTGATGTCCTGTGTAAATGGGAGAGGAGAGGAAGGAGGGGACATTCACTGTTTCCCCTTCCCCCCACTGACAAAAGCAGTGAGAGACCCATGGCATTGCACCGCTAGAGAGCCTGTCCAGGCATAGGCTAGGAGCTACATCTAAAAAAACCCATCTCATAAAGTAAGTCCACCAATCTTGCAATCAGGTTTTGGGGGAATGCATGGTCTGCTCTGAAGCCACAACCTCTCCGTTCATGGCACTGGCCCTCTGATATTGTTTCTGCAAGTAATTCTGACACCAATTTATCAGCCTTTCCCAATTCTTTCTCAAAAATTGATTTTTTCCCTGTGGATAGGTCCAGCCACAAAGATGCTTCTCTTTATCTGCGAACCAGTTATAGTAACTGCCTCCTCTCGACTCCTACTTGACCATCCTGTTATCATCCCACCCATTCTTTTCACTCCACGCGTCTTTAAGTGTTGAGTGGGAATTGTACTCTGTCCTTGCCGTCTGAGCTGCTAGGACAATGCACCTGGCAAGAAAGCGCTGGATTTCAAAGATGAACTTAAATTGTTCCTATTATAGCATTGCTCAGGTTTTCGGGGATGGATGAGTAATGCAATGTTTGTTTAACCCTTTCATTTATGGGTTTTAATTTTAGTGGCTTGCAGCAGTATGGAAGTCCCACATTACACATGGGAGGATCTGAGTGGTGAGGAAGGATCACAAACCTCATGTCCAGGAAATGGAAGAGCAGGGTATGAAAATTCTTAATAAGAATTATATAAAAAGATGCTTGGCTAAATAAACAGCAAGTACTGAGTATCCATCCACAGATCAGCCTGAATGATTTAGCATTATTATTTACAATATGATCCACTGGCCATAAACAATTTCACATGAGGTGAAAAAAATCTATTGAAAAATGTACATGACACACAGAAATACTGCTAATAATTCCAGAGGGGTAGCCGTGTTAGTCTGTGCAGCAAAAACAACGAGAGTCCTGTAGCACTTTAAAGACTAACAAATTTAATTAAGCTTTCGTGGGCTGCAGCTTATGCCTGCAGAAATTAAATTTGTTAGTCTTTAAAGTGCTACAGGACTCTTGTTGTTACTACTAATAATGGAAACCGTGCACTTTGATTCTGTCTTTCATCCAAAGACCACAGAGCCTTTACAGACTGACTAAGCTTCACAACAAACCTGTCGACTAGGTAAGGAGCTGGAATCATTTCATTCACCAAATAAATGCAGCCACCTCTGGGGAGGGATGCAAAGGGGTTGCACCCTGTGCAAAGGCAACCAGGCACATAGCAGTTTTAAGGCAAGTCAGTACAATTCAGTGAGACTTTCTTGCCCTGACAAGTTATGTAATGGTCAAAGTGTAAAAACAGAGCCGGGCTACACCCCCAGCATCTGTTAAAGGTAAGTTAGATCCATTTTAAGATAGGGCTGCACATTGTCTTTGGGCCTTGATCTCCTGTATCCATTGCTCAGCAGCATCAGCAATTTGTTTCTTGTAAGCAAACGCTACAGCTCTGGAAGTTAGGGCCAATGCAATAATGACATTTCACAGTATTGCCACCTCCTGTTGCATCGTATGGCTGAAATGTGCTGTGCCAACATGTGCTGTGCCAACTATTTATTACATAATTATAGACTTTGTAGATTTCTAGAATTCTTTTAAAAGTATCTTTTGAAAGTTTATGATGTCCAAATGGTTGATTGAAGTGAAGGCAACTGTTTCAATGTCTCTCTTGATCACAAATCTCTTCATGCTAACTGAGTGGGTCGCTGCTAAAAAAAAAGCATTGTGATTCTGAATTTGAAGTCCATATTCTGTAACAGTGTATCCAAAGAAGTGTTGACGAGAAAATGTTTATTTGTCCACTGGAAAAGTTGATTTGAAATTTTCAGAGACAATTTTGACTTTCCATTGAAAAACTGAAAAACAAAAACTTTGCCAAACTTTGCCAAACCCCAAAAACTTTCAGCTGAAATTTTTTAGATTCAGTTTTCTGATGAAAATTTTTTTTTTTTGAGGCAAGTGGATGCTTTCTGTGGAAGTTTTCATTTTGAAGAAAACCCAAATTTCTAAACATCAGTGGAAAATTTTCAACCAGCTCCTGTTGTCAGGCCCCGGTGCCTTACCAATTCCAAGACTCTATGGATGGGAATTTCAAAGGCGCCTAAGAGAGTTAGTCTGAATATCAGTGGTAGTTAGACACCTGATTTCCTTGAGCTCCTTTGAAATCCTATCTATATCTTTTAAAACCAGGCTTGTGGAAGGTTTTTTTGGTACTCTTTCCTAGTCATCTTCTGTCTCCACACAGCCAGTTTATGATTGTGATTTATGTTTATTCCTCTAATTAAAAATATAATAAATACAGAATTTTAAGTTATCTTAAGAAGCAGATATTTTTATTCAGGCCAAATACCCTTGCTGAATATGCTCTTCTTATACACTCTTTTCTTTTTACTATTGTCACAGCCATTAAAAAAATCAATGAATCAGTGGTCTTGTAGTTATTCTGAAACTAACACACCCTAGATAGTGCCCTTCCTGTAGCATCATGACATAGCAAGTATGCAGCAAAATTCTGTGAGAACCAATACTTACTTCACTTTGCCTCATTCTTCAGCAAATCTCCATGCTAGGCTTCAGCCTTATCTTTCGATAAGTGCAGTTTTATTCAAGAGCCAAATGAGTACATATTGACAATGGGTGGGGTTTGCCACTGGTATCAGAACACCACTCCTCAATCTGCCAAATAAACAGTATTCTCTCAATCTTTCTGTACCAAAAAAACAATAGCAGAAAATATAGCTCTAAGGCATAGTCAACCACTCAACTCAACACCATGAGTAATCTGCCTTTGGCTTGTAATATAAACCCACACCTAATCTCTCATTATCTCCCAAAGGGAGTTGAAAGAATAATTTCCAAGCCTGAGAGATGCAGTGAATTAGACGTGCAAGATGTATCAAATCCATGCAGACGAGTATGCAATTCAAATCAGTCTACCTTGAAAGATTTGTAAATTAAACTGGAAGGTTGTGGAGAAACCTGATCCATCACCACTGTGACTGGAGTAAGCAGTCATATACTCCAGTTTCCTTTACTTTTAGGGGAATAGATAACAAGATATGTACATTGTACCCTTGTGTTTGTGATTTGGATGAATGGGGGAGGGGAGCGATTAATTTACAAACAGCAAGAAAAGGCCATAAATGGACTGACTTTGAGGATAACCCGCACCATACTTTGTATCATCTGAAGCCTAGGTTTTGAGAGGGCATTTTTGCATGTAGATTGCTCTATGGTAGGGTTAGTGGGTAGCATTTCTGCCAGAAGAGGAGGACATGGAACAATCTATATATAAAGGAAGAAATTGTTTCTGCAAGAGGCCAATGGAGTTAGACCAGCTTTCACCACATCTGCATTTGTTCTTATGTGTTTGATTAAAGTATATGGATGGCTAGCTTGTTGTTCCTTTCCAGAAAGAGAAACCCATGCTTCTGAAATCTGTGCATACTGCATGGTTTAGTCTACATCCAAAATAGCCTTATTCATACAATTTATAAGTACATAGTGAGGGGGAAAGAAAGTTTGTCAGCAATGGCATAAATACTGTGCCTATATCAAAGACACACTTGCCTTATCTGTAAGTGAGCCTCACCAGTTCTGCCTAGTCCAATGGAAGTGAGGTAATCTGGGGCAAAGTACATGGCTATCCCAGGATGAAGAAATCCTGTTTTCAGTTACAGCAGGCCAGTGAGTTACTCATGCAGTACAAACCAGCAGAGCTGTGGGGGTAGCATATGCAGACAATTGCTTATAATGACTACAGTGTGCAACATAATGAATGAAGCACTGAATAATAAGAGCTCGCTGCAAGACCTCTCTATCAGAATGGCAAACTTCCAATTTTAAACTAAAGCTCAGGATCTCAACCTCTGAGTTTGCTGTGTTCATTTTAAAAATGTTAAAGTACATCCCTTTAGCCGGTGTGAGGAATAAAACAAGCAGGGTTTCCAATTTACCAGAGAAAGATAGAGACGACCACATTTCTCCTTTACTGGCTTCAACGGATGTGCAAAATGATAAAAGAGAATTAAAAGAGAAAATGCACTTTTGAAAGCTGTGCTTGCCTTTGGCTTTTGAGACCCTATATAGAAAGGATAGGGTCCTGATTATTTTTATTCTGGTTACCACATCTACTTTACGCTCTGCAAATACCCTCCTGAAACCTGGCCTGTGGAGGTTGATAACACAAGTTGCCATCTGACCAAAGAAGGAAAGTTTCTCTGAGACAAGTCAAAATCTTGTGATACAGCACTCAAGTCACTTAGGCCTGGTCTACACTTACCTTTGGGATTCAGTGGCAGTCGACGGGAAATACACAAGTGATGTAAATCACTTGCTTATCTCCCATCGACTTCACTGCATCTCCTCCGCGCGCCATCCACATTGTGCTGCATCGAAGGGAACAGCGCTATACCACTTACCGGGGTGGTTTTCCTGCGTCGATTGCTGGATCAACTGAGCGGGTCTACACAGACCACTCAGTCGATCCAGAGCAATCGATCTGACAGTGGCGAATTTGCCACCGTCAGGGTGGACCCAGCCTTAGAAATCATGTCACTACTGTATCTTCAAGAACATCAGAGGACCCTAATGTTGGAGGCTCAGTGCAATTTGAGTTGCTTCACCATGGTTTTAAGGCCTAGCATAGCTTAAGTTGCTTGCTTCACTATGCTGACCCCTGCAGCATGCCATCTTCTGGTTGGCAGAAACAAATCAAGGATTACTAAGTAACCTTGCAGATATCTCAGTTTCTGCATACCACAGCACATAATAAGACATGTATGCTTGCTGCTGCACATAAATAACGGCGAGGAGTATAACAAGTTATCCTTGAATGTCTGGGGGCACAATTTTCCATTGCTAAGGGGTGTATTTTTTCACCACCCCTCTCATCACCAGATGTTGTTTTAACGACCCCAATTATTATAATAAAAATAAAATGTAGTCAAAAGTAAAAACTTCCACTTGGTTATCCTTTTAAAATTGAATAAGGCTGCTGCTTAATGTTTAATTTCTATAGCTTGAAACTGAAAACCTCAAACTTTTCACAAGTATTTTGAAAATCTACTAGTGTCCAAATAAGAGCTGCCTGGATACTAGATATTTGAGGGCAATATCATTTATATTTTAGCTCTGACTGATGAAGGCCATGTACAGGTCCTGATTTTACTCCCGAGACTTCATCAATTTAACAAAGGCTTTTGATTCTGTCAGTCATGAAGCCCGGTGGAAGATGCTGGCCAGATTTGGTTGTCCTCCAAAATGTGTTAAGGTCCTAAGACTTCTTTATGATCAGATGACTGCTACCATTCTTTTTAATGGCTTGGAGATGGAGCCTTTTGTCATCGAACTGGGGTTAAGCAAAGCTCTGTTATTGCCCCAACCCTGTTCTCTGTCTATTTAGTAGTCATTCTGGTCCTCATTAATTACCATCTCCCCTCTGGAGTTGACATTCAATATAGTGAGTGGGAGTGGACTTCCATTTGAAGTCTAAAATCCTCAAGGCATCCATTATTGATCTGCTATATGCTGATAATTGTGCTATCCTCACACATAGTGAGGACCTTCAGTTCACACTGGATTTGTTTCCACAAGCCTTGGACTTTCACTTAACATCGAGAAGAGAAAAGTGCTCTATCAGCCTGCCTCAGGCCTTGCACATGACTCATCACAAATTACTGTTGAGGGACAGACTTTGGAGACAGTCGAACAGTTCTGCTACGTTGGTAGCCAACTCTCTCAAATGCAAGAAAACATGTGGACATCATAAGTTGGGGGGAAAAGCCACGAACCAATCTCAGTGGAGGCATATTCCCCATTAGGCAGTGGCCCACTTTGGGGAAAAGCATCTTGCCCTCAAAGCTGAAAAAAGAGACAGAGAGAAGAAAGGAAGGAAAAAGGGGGCATTGCCTCCTTCTGAGACTGACATGCGTGGCCATGGACCACCACAGATCCTTGTTTGAATCCCCATCTCTGCTTCATTCAGATGAGGGATTTGAACCCAGGTTTTCCACCTTCTAGAGGAGTGCCCTAATCACTGAGGACAAGCCTCTCTCTTGTTGAATGTTTCACTTTTTAAAAAATATTTAAATATTAATGGGACCAGAGAGACAGTGAGAATAACCCTATAGCCCTGTGGTTAATGCACGTACCTGGAAGACCAAGTTTCTAGTCCCTGCTCTGATGAATATTTAAATATTTCACACAGAGTGGAACAGCTTTTACAGACAGATATTGGGTGTCTCTCTCATATCTGGGATGAATGCTCTAACTATGTGACTACAGGTAATAAAAGTTGGATGGGGGCATCACAACCACCTCTTTTTTCTTTTTTCTTTTTTTTTTTTGCAGGAAAGGGCTGCCATGATGTAAGCAACTGACGTCAGAAGAGGGTTCATGTTTGTGAATCCTAAGTGGAGATAGTCATTTCCGTCCAGCCCAGACTAGGTGCCTATCGCCATCTGAGGGTCGGGGCTTAGGCCTCACCCATCTCAACATTTCCTATTGGCTAGCTTAGGCAGTTCCACGCTCAGATTGCTGGCTTCTGTGGATCCCATTCTTAGGTGCCTAAGTCTCCACATGCACTGCATAGGGAACCTGGGCTCTTAACTCATGGCTGAGGATCCACTGGTGGCATGGCACTTAAAGTTAGGCATAGCAACTCTGAATCTAAGGGCTGATCTATTCTACAAAGACTGTGGGCTTAACTACATCACTCAGGGCTGCGAAAAATTTCATGCCCTATGAGATGTAATGAAGCCAACCTAAACCGTGTTGACATTGCTAGGTCAACAGAAGTCTCCCATCAACCTCTTGACCTCGTGGATTTACAACAGCGATGGAAGAATCTCTTCTTTCACTGTATGCTGTAGCATTTCTAGTGCAGACATGCTCTAAGTCCGCTTTGTGGAGCTAGCCCCAGGGCTACTCCACTACTTTTTAGAAGTGCTGGATATCTCCCTAGCTCTTCATCTAACACCCATATTTCCAAAATTGGTAAAATAAATTAAGTTTATAAAGCCTCTTTCTAAGGTATGATTGCACTTCCCAAATTTCGTGAAGACTGGAGAAGAGTCTGAGCCCTAAATTCAGGGGTATTTGGATGCAGTTTCCCAAATACTGGGGGAAGGAGATGAGGTGAAGGACGTGGGATCTAGTTTTAACATGACCCATTATGGAGATAGGGCCTTATCCTGAAATTTGAACCAGGACCAGCTGTAGATGTTTTGCCACTCAAGACAGAAAGTGGCAGAGCTTCCTCCACCAGAGCAGCTGAGCAAAAATAAAAAACAGCCAAGAGATGTGCCCCTTGGAAGTTGGTGGCCAGGGCAACTGCCCATATCATCTACGCTTTAGGCCAGCCATGATTTGGATCCAGATCCAAACTTCCAAACTATCCCAAATCTCTGAGGTGTTTAGATCTGAGTTTTTTGGTGCACCCCATTACAACAAAGCTCTCACATCCCCCAGCTGCCTTAGCCACCTCTATTTTTTGTGCTGCTAAGCAGAATGGAGGTTTACAGGTTTAAACTAGCATAGCTCCACTGTCTTCAGTGCCAGTTTAAGCTAGCTAAGGATGTGGTTCAACACGTGGATTTCACCCTAAGCATTTATAAAATGGTGAGGAAGGAACACCCCATCAGTGAACAAGACATCAGATTATTTTGGGAGAAAGATATGAGCAAATGGTTAACACCTACTCATCATGTGGCTTAATATTTTAGAGCAAACAAATCTTCCTTTCTTGTACAGTGCTTTTTATTTTTTCATGTCCTGTGAATTATGGGCTAAGGATGTAAAAAGCAAGGATAGTTTCTTCTCATTTATGCTAATCATGTCACGATTCCTGAGGCACCTTTTCACAAAAGCTACTTGAACGCTGAACCATTATTTATTTCAGCACTGAGTGTAGACAACTACAGTAGCTATCATCCCATCTTCCACTCAAACCATCGCTGCCGTTGGTGCTAATAATATTAGTAACACCTCACATTTGGACGGAGCCTTTCATCTGTGTGCCTTGCTCTGGCTCCTGGAATTCTCTTCTCCCCTACACAGTGGAATGTGCACTTCCAATGTGAGTGGGGACCTCAACATCTGTGGAGGGATGGGAGGGATTTTCCACCTGAGGGGTGTAATAACATTTGCCACAGGGGTGCACATAAGGCTTAATGTTTGTAATGCACTTTGAGATCCTTGGCTAAGAGGAGCTAGATAAATGCAAAATAAAATTACTTATTATAACATATTTCTAGAAATGGAGGATGGTTGTGTGGTTGAGGACTGGACTGCTGGCATGATCTTGGGAAACCCGCTGAGTTTCTCTTGGGCCCCAGGTCCTCATTTCTCAAATGTGATATTACTTTCTTTCTCCAGCCTTTGTCTGTCTTATCAGTTTGGACTGTAAACTCTTTGGGGGCAGCCTCACTCTGTGTATGTACCACTGTAAGAATGTATGCCTTACTTTGTGTACACACAACTGTTCTTGGTTGGCCTTCTAGTGTTACTGCAATATAAATAATAATCTTTCTCTCTTAGTGTATTATGGCACAGATTCTACCATCCTTACTCATGCTGAGTAGTCCCGTACTCTCTAAGTGGACCCATTGTAGGCAAGGACAACAGAACCTAACCATTGATAAGTATATCAATGCCCCTATGTTTATAATCCCTATCATACCATGAGCCGGATTCTAACAGTCTCATTCTTGTTGAATACTATCTTACTCCTCTAGGAGTCCCACTGAGTTTGATGGAACTACTCATAGAGTAAGGCACTACTCAGTGTGAGAAGGGGGTCAGAATGTGGCCTTTTGGGGATATGCCATTACCAGCACCACAATTACTAATGCTAGTTATTTCATTGCATGCATTCCTCTCTGCCTCCTGTTCATCATGTATTTTATTAATTGCAAAATTCAGCCAAAGAGCAAAACAAGCATGCTTGCTCTTCCTGTCTTTCCTCTGCTGTGACACTCTGTGTGAATGAAAACAATTAAAATGTTGATTTCCCCCAAAACTCTCCTTTTGCCTGTGTGAAACCATCAAAATGGATGAGCAAAACCACTTCAGTTCTTCCTATTCTTTTGTTAGTTTCTCTCC
Organism: Mesoclemmys tuberculata; assembly: GCA_007922155.1. Taxonomy (NCBI): domain Eukaryota; kingdom Metazoa; phylum Chordata; order Testudines; family Chelidae; genus Mesoclemmys; species Mesoclemmys tuberculata. The sequence goes on from ML675610.1 coordinate 59,159,867, forward strand.
ACTGCAATGACGTCATGACTCCAGCCCCCTGCAAGTGGTGGCAGCTATGTCAGCGGGAGATCTTCTGCCTGTCCACACAGCACTTAGATTGGTGTAACTTACGTCGTTGACAGGAGTGGCTTTTTCAAACCTGTGAGCAACGTAAGTTATACAGACATAAGTGGTAGTGTGCACATAGCCTCTGCGTCTGGCCCTTCTGAAGAGGCTGCATCTCAGTCAGAGCTGCCCTGTGCTTAAATGTATTTAAAACGGAAGCAAAATGTAAAAGCAGATGATCAAAGTGACTGTGGGTGCTGTCCATTCCAGTCTGTCATCACTCCTGAACTCAGGTCAGGCCGGCAATCACAGGGCAGGAGGCACCAGCTTCTCAGTTTGAATGCGGTAACACGTCCTTTTAATGCCGAAGTGATTCTATGTAGGAGCCTCTGATGCATGCAAGGCTAGTCTCTGGCATCAAGCAAATAGCAGCCCAGGAATGCATTACAGATCGGGGGAGGGGAAACAAAAGGAAGTTCATCTGTGGGAAACGGAGGACTCTTTTTCTTTGTCTTTTTTTACAGCAGACTCTTGTGAATTTTTACACTGAATTATTTTAGGGCTCAGGCCAGGCAATTTCATGATTCATCAGAAGCTGTGTTTCCCCTTCAGCTCCCTGTGTTCAAGTGACATTATTTGCAATTTCTTCAAGAAACCAGAAGCTTAATAGGAGTGCTCTTGGTGAATCAGTGTTATTTCCATGCAGTGGCTGCCCAAAAAGCTATTAAAGCTTTGCTATCTCTTGGTGGCTGGCTGCCAGGATGAAGGATTCCTTTCAGAATTAACTGCATTTCCTCCACTCCCGCCTTTTAGCAGTCTTGCAGTGGGCTATATAAGCTAGCATGTAAGTAACCACGTGTCATTTTACATGCACTGCAAAAGGGCATCATAAGCAGAAAGGCTTTGGGTCTCAGATTTCTCAAATAGCTGTCAATGCGCGGAAAGGATGAGGGAGAAAATGAGTTGGATGCTTTTAGCTAAATTCTTGCTTCAGTGCTGATGAGGAGCATGTTTCTGGTAATGCACAGAAGCTGCTGGCTATTTGTTTTTCAGTGCTGTGTTAGGTAAAGGGAGGCCACATATGAGGAAAACAGAAGAATAATTATTTTGGTTTGATTTTTTAAAATATTATTTATTATAGGGTAGACTGTGACTTTGTCACAAGTCCTGAGGTGGGATAGTGAATAGTCACACTGCCCCAGGAAGCGACACAGTCTCTTCAATGTCATTTCAGACATTTTAGTAAGGTAATATCAAAATATATTGATATTAGTAACATTCTACAGTCTTACGCAAAATAATTGCCATGTTACATACAAATAACTTTTACATTAGACACATTCTAGAGCATCTAAGTAACAGGAATAAGGCAAAGGGAAGGAAATAACTAAGAAGGGAGAAGGAAAAGAGAACGAATGAATGAAAAATATTTCCCTGCCTTTCTTTTTGCTGTGCAGCACCCCTTTTTACTCACCACAGGGCACAAAAACTGAAAGCTCTTGGACTCAGGCACAACATTTTTCATGTTAAGAAAGTAGCTCATGAATTTGGCAAAACGCTGGAGTCATATTCTGTCACATCCTTCATTCTATTTCCCAGGACCATGAGAATAAAAATTGGGAAACAACACTAGCTAATGTAATACAAATGAAAATAAGAGATGCTTGCTCCACAGAGTTATACATCAGTGGTTCTCAACCAGAGGTACGTATACTCCTGAGAGTGCACGTAGATCTTATGGGGGTACATCAACTCATCTAGATATTGGCCTAGTTTTACAACAGGCTCCATAAAAAGCACTAGCAAAGTCAGTACAAACTAAAATTTGATACAGACAATGACTTGTTTATACTGCTATATATACCATATGGTGAAATGTAAGAACAATATTTATATTCCAATTGATTTACTTTATAATTATATGGTAAAAATGAGAAAGTAAGCAACTTTTCAGTAATAGTGTGCTGTGACACTTCGGTATTTTATGTCTGATTTTGTAAGCAAGTAGTTTTTAAGTGAGGTGAAACTTGGGGGTATGTAAGACAAATCAGCCTCCTGAAAGGGGTACAGTAATCTGGAAAGGTTGAGAGCCACTGCTATACATTAACTGGGCTAAATTTTCCCTTGATGTAACTCCATTGTAGTGTTATACCAAGGATGATTTTATTAATTATTATTTTACTATATTTAATACTTTATTAAATGTTATTATATTTAACATTTGCATATTGTATCTTTGATGCATGGTGCTTTACACAGGGACAGATTGTGCCTCCCTTGCTCACTTTGAGGAACGCCTTGTTCAAAATGTAGGCCCACTTTCATTTTACGACTTATGGACTAAGGTCCTGATCCTGCAAATAGCCACAGGATTCATTTTAACGTGAGCAGTCAATGGCACGACTCATGTGCTTAAAGTCAAAGATGCGCATAAATGTATGTAGGATCAAGGTCTGAGGGACTACTCAGCGTAAGGAGGTGGCAGAATTTGGCCTAGAACAAATAAAGAGTAAGACGTGGGGTAAAATTTCCAAAAGTGCCCAAGTGACTTAGATGCTTAAGTCCTATTAAGTTCCAATGGGACTTAGGCACTTATGTTTCTTAGGTGCTTTTGAAAATTTTAACCACAATGTCTGCCAGAAAAGCTTCTTAGAAAAACTAAGTATGTCAAAGTGGGAAGAGGAGACAAACATTAGTAAAGGGAAAGTAATACAGGCTCATGTAAGACATACTTGATGTAGTATAAGGGATAATTTTGGTCCTAAAGCCCCAATCCTACAGACACTTAACAATGTGCTTAACTGTAAGCATGTCAACAGTTCTACACAACATCAAGGGGCCTACACCCATGCGTACAGTTAAGCACATGTACACGTGTTTGCAGGACCAGGGTCTGTGCTTGCTATTTTGCTGTTGAAATCGAAGTAAATATCATATAGTTTAAGTATTTTTGCTTATAGTATCAAAGCCTATAACACAATGAACATTGTTATAATATGGCTTCAGTATTGGCCAAGTAAAAAATCTGATTGGCTGCAGCTGGCCTTTTGCGCAGTATTTGTTGTATTTTTTAAATGATATTAAAATAATGGAACTGTTAGCAAACAATGAAAGTTAAAATTAACATGGCCTCATGTGGAAAGTTGTGAGAGTCCAAGTAGCAGCTGCACCGACATTGAGAGATGGTTCAAATATGGCAGTCAAAAAATCACAAATTAAAACAATTAGTTAAAATTAAATATTTTCCATCTGTATTATATGCTTTTGACAGGAACTACAATGAAATAGAAAATATTGACCTGTAATTTGGAAGTAATTTCCTTTACCCAGAGTCAGAGAAATGGCCTTGTAGTCAGTATATTAGTGGAAACAGTTGTTATTGGCTGGTTCACATCTAGAACAACAGTGGATGTGATACCTGATTTGGCTGAATGTGTCACAGTCATATTAATCCACACTGGCCGAATGTGGCGATGTTCAGGTTAAAGCATCTGGCTCCGGCTGACCAGGAGCATTGCTAAAGAGACCTTTGTCCTCTAGTGGGCTGGGAACAGCTGATACAGATGGTTGGGTAGCTTGAACTGAACAGAAGGTATAAGGTATGCAGCAGTAATTCTTTGAAATACTTCTTGGGTAGTTTATCTCACTTGCACTGATGTTTTGTAACATGCTCAGTGTATTACTGATTTGTCCTATGACTGTTTTAAAAAAACGCACGCATATTTTCATTGAGGGGATGAGAGAGTTAAGGGGAATTGTAGGGCCAGGCAGTCCCAAGACTAGGAACCTGGGAGTGGAACAGGGCCCTTTGCCCTTCCTCTCTACAGTTACCCACCGTGTTGCTTGACCACAGCTGAGAGTGTGTCTAGTCCCAAGTGTCTGAAAAGCTAAAGGGACTCCACAAAGGAGGAACATAAGGTTTGAGGCTACTTCTAAAAATTAGTCCTTCCCCTATCTGGACCTCAATTTCTCCATTAGTAAGCTGTAGACAATGATAGTTGCCCATGGTTTTTGTAGTCTAGATGTGTGACTAGATTTTCAAAGAAAGGCACTAGGTAATGGCAAAGTATTACTACTGTTTACTTTATGAACTCTGATGAAGAGCTTCCAAAATACAGAGGAAAAGAGCTGGGGGCAAAATACAAACGTTGTGCTGTTGAAGTAAGAGTAAACCGTTCATGCCAAACGTTCAGGTTCCCAGACAACCTGAAAGTCTCTACACATGATAGACATTCACTGTGCTCACAACAATTTATTTTCATGGGAACCTTTATCTGATTTCACTCATTCAGTACTGTTAGCACCCTTCATCAAATATTAGGGCAACAGCTGGAGAGCTTTTAGTTGGTTGTTATTGCTAAGAAAACATTTCTCAGGTATCCACCACATTTGTCTTTCCTTATCCACGTTTTTCAGTCAATGCAATGTCAGGAATATACCACAGGGCGATGTTAATGTTCCCAGCAGCCAATTAAACCACCAGCTACATCAGTATGTAAATCTGCCAAAACAGCTTGATACATTTTATTCTCGACTTAGAAAGAAACAAACAACCCATGAGTTGTGGAAAAAATGGAGAAACTAGGGGTGAGATGCTCACCTCAGCTCTGCCACTAAAAGGACCCAAAAAACCCTGGTTCTAACTGGTGGAGGAGCAGGGGCAGACCAGTGGTAGAACTGAATGTACATGCAGGTAAATGGAGTTTACCCACTTCTCATTTTGAGAAGATAGAGTGTACCCATTTCTCATTTGTGGAATGCAGAGTTTAGTTTAGATTAGTTTACCCACTTCTTTTTTTACTACTGCCTCACTGGAGAGGACCTACTTTGCACAGGAACTGTGTAAAAGAGCTGTAAGTCTGCCTTCTGAGGCCCACCAGGCAAAAAAGATTGGGGTGGTACAAAGGTGACTTAAAACCACTAGCCCCCACTCCTCGTGAGCCTTAGGTTATACTCGACTAGAGCTCCTTAGACCAATGAATACCCTCTTGCAGTATGTAAAGGAATGTAATGTGCATGCCAGGGAGCTGAAGAAAGGTGTAGGTTAAAGCAGAAGGCAATCTATTTGAATTTACAGCCATACACTTTCTTGTTAGTTGAATTTCTTGCTATAATCCTGTCTTCCAGCCCCTTAGCATGAGAGTTATCTAGGGCTCTGTTAGATTTATGACAGTTTGAAAAGAAGGATTGAGGTTTTTATTGTGAAATGAGAGTTGCTGTGATGATCAGAAGTCAGAGGACAATGATAAAAAATGATGTGAGGCTTAGGAGTGCGTGCGAGACTCAGTTGTGATCTGAAAGGGAGACTGCAAGTGTTGGCCTGACTAGAAGGCAGTGAAAAGCAGTGTCTGAATGTGCACGTCTAGAATGAAAGGCCATTTGCATAAAAATGGTTCTGTGAATGCATGTGCCTATGAAAGTGAGGTGTTGCTGATGCTGGTTTGAAAGACACTAGCGCTTAAGAGGATGCATTTGGCCTGGAGTCTAGGTGAGGTAATGGTTTGAAAGGTGCATGGCTTTCAAGGTTGGCATTGACTTTTGAATATGAAATAGGGTTTTTAAACCATACAGTGATATTTTAGGAGCATTGAACACGACATGTTCAGCAACCACGTAAAATCCCCAGAGATTCTCTTCACAGTGAGCCCTTCCTTTCCTATTAAGATGTATTTAAACAGGTACTCTATATATAATAAAGAAGATCTGAAATTGGAGAATTTAAGAAACTTAAGCATGTGAACTTGCTCTGTGTTTGTACAGCACCCTGGGATTTGGGCCCATGTTTGGAGCTTCTGTGTGCTATAGAATACAAATAACTAATAACAATTGGGGTTCAGGGCTGACATATATGTGATAAGCCAGAAAGTTTGCTCCCCTAAAAAATGTCTAGTGTTACTTAATCTGTCTGTAGAAGAGTTGCCAGCAACACACAGCAAATGACGTAACTAAATATCTAATGTGTGCCTCCAAACTCTGCAAAAACAGTCTGCTGACAGGAGCAGTCTGCATTAGCAAAATGCCACCTGGGTGGGCCTAGGGATAATAGGTTAAGATACGAAATTATCATGCACTGGTGTTTAATTTCTTTCTTTAAAAAAATAATCTATAAACAAGGAAAATCAGCATTTTAACAAGTTATTTGCTACCCAAAAGCCTGGATTCTTTACTCACGAAAATATTTTGGATACCCAGGCAAAATAGTCACAAATCATTATTCTCACTGCAATCGTGCTGAAATTTTTTGTCAACATCTTTCATTTCCAATTTGCATCAGTCCAGAGCTTACACTCACTGCAGTATACATAGTGACATATTGAAAAATGAGGCTGTGTTGAAGCACGGAGGCCCTACTCTCCTTCCGAGGGAAGTACAGTGGTCGGGGCTTTATGAAGTAGGTACTTTTCAAGAACTTCCATTATTTATTGAAAAGAAAGTTCTGTCTCCCATAGATGGAGTTGTATAAGTGGTGGTTTTAGACACATACAAGAATCATAAATAATATAGCTGGAAGACCCTGGTGTGCTGCAGTCTTAAAGCCACATGATATGGGGTGATCATTGAGGAGAAGTTTTATTGTTTAAGTGATTTATTAGTTTCTATTTTTAATTTAAGGAATAATTATTTCTGAAGATGGAGAGGAGGGCTTTTAAATAGGAGTGTTCTATCAAGTGGAGATTTCAGGGGCCCTTTAAGAGTGTTTTATTTATGAGGGATAAGGAAGCAGAAGGGCAAAGACAAACTTTCCAAAAGTTGTATAAGCTTGAAAAGGCAACTGTTCTATCTCTCACCCAAATCTCAGAAACCAGGGTCAGGCACAAGGGGGAAAGAAAAGGCATTTATGTAAATGCATGAACATTAGCTGGAGGTTTAGCTAAAGTAATTTACTCCCCAGCCCCTTAAAATCTGAAAAATAACCTTCTGCAAAGTTGGCTGAATAGACCCACTTCTGCTTTTTGGTAAACTGATGAATTTGGTTGTGTTTTCATTCTTCTCACCTTACTGGAAACTGACCAGCTTTTTGAAAAATAAAATAGTTTGTCAACCTGGTGAGAGGCACTGAAATAAATATGTTGTTGTAGATTTGCTTGTAGGACATTGTATATTAACTAGAACTCCCTTAATGTACTCTAGATCATTCTAACATGAGGCATGAAAAAACTAATATAATGCAAATTGGCCCTGAAAAAAGAGTGGATATAAGAAAAACTCCCTTGAACAGCTTACATTTTCTTTCTTAGAAATGAAGCGAGAACAAATCTTAGGACTCAGATATCCTTCTGCAGGGTAGACTGTCATGGTGGGGGGTAGAGATGGATATCACCCAGACATAGGCCAGTACCTGGAAACATTAAGCCTATATAAGATATCATGCATCCATGGGTAGGGGGGAAAGCAGAACTCAGTACAGCCAGACATAGTCAGCACTTTTCCTAGTGTTCTCTGGATGAGAGGAGGGCAGGGCCATGGGCCTGTCTTGCCACCTTCTCTCTGGGGTCATTAGCATTGTAGACAGTGCTTGCTGCCCTCCTCCACCTTGCACTTCACCACCTAACTGTTCAAGTGACGACTTCCTCTTGTATGGACAGAAGAACATCCCTGTACCCTCTCAACACTATTTATTTGTTTGCATTACCATAGTCTCTAGTAACTCTAGTCATGGACCAGGACACCACACAAACGTGGACCAAATACCCAGACTTCTTAGCATCTCTCTTTCGCTATCAAGCTATCAATGCTCACCTCCAGATGGCCCATGATACCCGCCTAGACTGCCCACCTGTTACATTTTCAAATAAGCACCTTAGTGCTTTCTCTCAAGCTTCCCCCAAACACTTGGCTCTGATTGCAATAATAAAACTAGAACAGTCCTAGAACAGTCCCACAACAGGTCACAATGAACCAATAAACTCACCATTGCTGGCTCTGGGGAATTAATGGGGAAATTATAGCATTGCCTCTGTTGGACTGTCACATTAACTTTAGCAGTTAGTTCTTCCTTCATCAATGAATCCAAGTACTGATTCAGATGATCTCAGCAACCATTTCTGCTACATACTGCTAAATCACATGCAACAAAGCACCATGTGGCTTTCAGCTGATGATGACGGACAATATTTGCCTTAGATACATAGGTAGCTGCTAGTCCCATGGTTCTGCTAAAGCAACAAGGGACCATGCAGCTTTTGAGTAAACAGCTTTGTCTCTTGTTATTGTTAGTACTGCTTGAGCTACTGCTAAGCGCAGTCTCGCAGTCACTATGGATCTCAACAGCACACACAACATCTTACCAAGACAGTCTGACTACAGGGGAAAAAAATTGAGGACAGATATGTTTCCTCCACCCACCAATTCCACAAATCAAATACAAACAGAACTGTCAAGAACAGTGTGGCTATTTAGCACAGCAGCAAGCAAGGCCAATCTCTCCCTGGAAAAAAGACGTGCTGAATGTATATTTCATGCCTAAACTATTGTAGCTCCCTCTGCTACGGTCTCCCCAACGCCCAGCTCTCCAGAATTAGGCAGGTGCAGCAAGTCACTGCCAGTTTTTATCACAAGTGCAAGGAAGCATTAACTGTGTCACCCACTCTCTCCGACAATCAGAGAACCATAGAAGATTAGGGGTGAAAGGGACATCAGGAGGTCAAGCCCAACCCCCCTGCTCAAAGCAGGACCCACCCTAACTAATGTCACTGACTCCTCATTCTTTCCTGGGGCCTGCTCAAAAAAGCCTTTTGGGTATTTTTTATTTTTTAAATAATAAAATGTATAACCTCTCAGGGTAAATTCCTACCAACCCTCCCGGTGCTTACAAATGGGTTTGGTGGAGGCGGGGGTAGTATATGGAATTAGTGAAGGATAAAATCCATCCAGCCTGTCCTACCTCCCAACTTAAGTTTGGTTATAGTTCTGCAGTGTTGGAGTCTCACTGGATTAGGAGAGGGTGAACCACCCAAGAAGCCTTGGCTGGAAACATAATGCCTCTATACGACATAAGGAATTCAGGCACAGCCATTTGGCTGCTTGGAACCCCAGCAGAGGGAGTTAAACATGAAAAACATTACTGGGAACCCTGGCGGTTAATAGCATGGCCTCAACGTATCTGACCAATGAATAGGTAAGTACTATTTTTACGTGCTAGATTTTGTATTAAAAGAGGAATCATTAAATCCAAACAGGTTCTCTTTGCAGTTGAAAATGGATTCCTTTCTGTAAGGCCGAAGAGCACTGAACTGAGGCTGACCCTTTGCTCTCACTGAAGATTTACCTCAGTTACAGTAACTGGTGTAAGTCTGACAGTGCACATCTCTACTTTATACAGACAAATTATTAGAAACCGCCATTTGCACCAGTGCAGTTTATGCCAGATTATAGCAGGGATGAAATGCACTGCTGCAAACTGCAGGTTATAGGAGCTTTGCCTGTCTAAACTGGGATTTGCATCACTGCATTTAGAAGAGAGACTGAGGTCCTCAATGTAGACAAGGACAGAGTGAAGTGCTGAGTGACAAACCAAGGATTGAGGGGCTCAGTGTGCTTGGGGCAAGATTTACAGACATACCCCAGGAGAGGAGATGAAATCCTGGCTCCACTGAAGTGGGAATTTTGTCATCACTTCCACGGGAGCCAGGCTTCCACCCAGACTTTTGAGGCAATGAAAATAACAGCGTTGCTGCTTTAGCATGGAGCGTGGTGCCTGTTAGTAGCTGCTCTAAGGCAGAGCTGGACCTGTGAATTATAAATACGCCTCCTGCACTGGCTAACAAAACCCCTTATTCAAGGGCGCAAACAATAAAACAGACTAGGAAATATTCCCTTGGGCCGGTGCCCACTCACTTCTCTGCCAGCAAGGAACTGACTCACTCAAGAATGCAAGCTCTTCTTCAACACTTCAGCAGCTGGGATAGTAAATAAACAATGTGGTGGGGCCTACATGACTCTCGGCCTCCAGTAGTTAGTTTGTACCCAGGATTATTTGCTAGCGCAAGTAGAATAATGAAAAGATAGCAAGGGAAGGCTTTAATATAAAGCCCCAACCCCTCACTGAGCTCGACCCAGACAGACCCCTGTGCCCATGTGAAACTCGGGGCAGGACCAGGGCCTACCTGCCAAATGTAACTTCCCATCGTCAGGATAAGTGCAAATCCTAACCTGATGGTGTCTGGAGCTCTGAAACCTACAACCCTTAAAGCTGCTGCTTCTAGAGGGGAAAGACTAAAACTGTCCTCCCCACATCACTGTTGGGGGAAGAAGAGGGGGACGGGGCAAGGTAAGACGCACCAAGGTCACTAAAAGTGAGAACAGAGGAGGAGAGGGATGGGGGACACGTGTGAATTACCAAGGCAGATGCCGAAAGCTGCAGCTGGGAAGCAGGTGCCAGGCAGCGCCTTTGAAGCAGCTCCTCCCTCTGCCTTCCTACTGACCTCTGCGTTCCCCCTTAAGGCCAGTGTTGCTCTTTGGAGCAGTGTGTGTAGGAAGGTAGTAAAGTGGGAGTAGCACTTGGTAGCCTTTTGCTGGCCACTTTGGGGTGGGCGAGGGTAGTGAAGACAGGGGGATAGCCACTATGGATTGGATGCAGGAATGAGAAGAGGCTTGTATGGGAAAGGCCACTCCACAAATGTGTGGGGAGGTCCCATGCTTTGGATATGCCCAACCTAATACCACTGTGCTCTGTGTTTCAGCAGTAACAAACAAGAGCAACATATCCAATCATATGCTTTCAAAAGCACAAAATCACTGTGAAGGGTTGATCTATATTCAAGCCATTTGCTAGTTTTCATTTTCTGTCCTTAAATCTAAGTCCATTTCATTCTGTTTAGCAGGTTGCAGTTCTTAATTCATCTTATCTGCTGGTTCTGCTTCCTAAAGCAATACGGATTTTGGGTGTGACATACTGAAAATTGATAGATGTTTCACCCTTTCCCTGTACACAAAAGGTGCGAAGTGGGAGGGGATTGTCCCTTGATTACTTGAAGCCAGATTTTGCCAACTTTACTCGTGTTGTACCTTACTCCACAAGAAGGCCTGCTTATTACAGTGGAATTACTTGGGGACAAAGCTTTGACTCAATGGGAATAAGTGGGGCAGAATCTAATCCTCCAGTAGCTATAGAGATAGAGGGGATGAAAAGAAATGTACACCGTGATAATTAAGGAGATGAAGTAATATCTTTTACTGGACCAACTGCTGTTGGTGTGAGAGACAAGTTTCTGAGCAATGCAGAGCTCATCTTCAGGTAATTAAAATCAGATTAGTCTCTTACTGGATTAATTACCCATTCCAATTTCACAAGGGTGTCATAAAGCTTAATCAGTTAGAGCCAAACTGTGTTCTCACTTACACAAGTGTAATCTAGGGTGACTCCACTGGAGTCACAATCATAGGCTCCATCACAGAGAAAATTTAGTGTTTCCCACTTGCCTTCTGGTAGCCAACTGTCTAGGAGTCTGATAGTTCTCTTTTCCTGATGCTCCTTCCAGTACTCCAACCAAACGAATAATTAAATATAATATAATTAAATATATTGAGTTTTCAACACATTCTAGTCTATATGTATCTGACTTATTTTCTTTGGTCTTTAGGGCTTTTGCTCCCCCCCCCCATCTATACAAAACTAGTTTGTAACTAGTGTCTCTCACCTTCTGGTCTAGTTTGTTGTCCGATGAACCTATCCCAGGCTGTGTAGGGTCCATATAATTTTCAAATAGCCTCAGAAGAGCCTGTAAAAAACTCCAGAGCTTCTCCTGTGAGGCCTGCATACCAAATGATGGAAGCAGGTAATTTTTGAAAAACTTTTGGTACATTTTACTGAAAAAAAGCAGTGTGAAGAAAAATACCAGCCTGTAGTGATTTTTTTGTTTATTTTCTTTTTCCCCAGATTTATGAAAGGGCAACATTTTCCAAAATCCCTTCTCCACTGCTAAATGAAGGAAAAGGAAACTCCTGAACAGGTAAAATTGAGGTAAACCTACTGCAACCTCACTGAAAATGGTAGCAGCCAGTATTGTATGAGAATGTTTTTCTGCAGTATGAGCAAATAATTTGCATAATTTATATGGAAATTTAGTTCATAAGAAGTTATTGGCATAGAAAATAGACCAATTCTTATATAAGTAAAATATTACAGGGCACTGTTGCCCTATGATATAAGCTAAAGATCTTCCAAAATTTCCATTACTAAATAATAAGTTGAAGGTATTCTTGTATTGGGCTAATTAAAAGGTAAAATATTACAGGAAAGCTTCTAAGGGTTCTTGAAAATTCTCAAATGCTTGAGTCTTGGAAATCAGCTGAATTGGAAAAATCCTTCATAGATAGGTGTCAACTCTAATTTTGATTATTTCCAAGTTGATGATTCCACAATCTCTTAAATTCAGATCTAGCAAAGCTTTCAGGTACGGGCTTAACTTTGAGCCGATGAGCAGTTCTATTGATTTCTATGGGATTACTCCCATGTTTAATGTTAAACACATGCTTAAGTGCTTTGCTGGATTAAAGTTTTAGCACGTTCACTGGAATTAACTCCAAATCAATGTAAAAGGAAATTCAACAAAACAAAATATTCCAGTTTGAATCATACTGACTCACAATGATTTTCCCAATAGAAAATAATTTTTTTTCATTGCCAGCTCTAGTTGCAGCCTACTCTGTGCCGGTGTAAATGACTAGACAAGGTGTAGCACAACAGCGAGTTGAGGGGCCTAGGTGATTTAACTTTTCCAAGGTTGCACAGAAAGTTTGCGGCGGTACTTGGAACAGAAGCTTTATATTCTGCTTTCCAATCTTTTAAATGTTGCCACACTCTTCAGGTACATTACCAAATAGTTTCAAGCTATATATTTATCAAAATATAAAAATGTGTTTGACATCAGTGTCTAAATATGTCTCTTCTGATATATTCCCAGAATATACTAGTAAATTTCAGGCCAACAGTAAAAATTAGTCAGACAAGTTTGGGATCACATTTTTTTTACTTTATTTTAGGTGCTTTCTTTGACATTGTTTTCATTGATTGTCTGACCAAGTGGGGCACTTCAAAAATCTAATGTGTCTGAGGCAGCTTAAATTCCAGATAATGCAAACATTAGACTAGAATATGAGTCCAAGAAAATGTTATCTGTTGCCCAGATTCAATTAAATCTATCTTGCTTCCACAGTGTGCTTCTTTAGCAACTAGCGTCCAATCCCACCCTCCCCCAGCCCTAGTTATTCTCACACTCATCTTTACATTGTTGATTGTCATTTATAGCTATTTCCTAAAAGCATGACATAATTGTATAATCATATTGCAGGTAATTTTGTTTATTGGATATCCTCTCCACAGCATAATAGCGCCTCTCGAGGATTTGTCTCCTTGGATACACCTTATAACCGAACTCCTGAAATATGCTGCATAAATATCAGAGCTTCTGGTTTTCCAGTTCCAGATATTAACACGTCTTCTGGTTTCTCCCGGTCTCTCCTGAAGACTCTATTTGCTGGGAAGGATGTTTATGAAGGAAGGCAGGCGGGCTTTCTGGAAGACTTTTTGAGATTAGCTATTATATAAAAAAGATCAGCATATAACAATTAGAAATTTTATACTAGATTCAGGCACTTATAATACACCAGGAAAAACATTGTAAATTACAAATATTTAAAAAAAAATCAATATGACAACGCTGAGGTGAATGAATATAACCAAACATAGTGTTAGGCCTTGTCTACCCCAGACAGTTTTATAGCTTTAACGATACTGGTATCTTTAACGATAACTTGTATAGTTAGAGAGGTACAATGCCCCACAAGTGTGGACACAGATATACTAGTAAAAAAGTGCTTATACTGGTATAGTTTCTTCACATATGGGAAAGAGAATAAGCTGTTATAAAGTACTTTTATACCACTATAGCTGCATAGATATTAGAGGGTGTGCCAGCATAACTATGTTCACACCCCTAACTTACACAGTTATACAGGTACAAAAACCATATAGACCAGATATATTAGACACACATTATAAACTCTATAGCACAAGGTAAGTCCTAAATAAACATTAAAATTCCACATTAGAGCACAGCTAAAATGACATGAGACAAGACCAACTTGTGTCTATCCATAACTAGATAACAACCACTAACTGTTCTTCCTCAATAGTAAATGAGCAGCTGGAAAGTGAAACTTGTCAAAGGCAGCTGATGGAATAAGCTGGTCAACCCTTTTGTGGTTATAAATAGTATCTAAAAGTAATTTAATTTTAGCACTAGAGACCCTGATTATTCATACAGATGGGTTAAAACTGAGATGAACCCGACAAAATTACTATATTTAGTAAACATTGTTCCATCCTTTCATACTCAAAGAACAATCATCTGAGATGACTTTTCACATTTCTCCTTGACTTAATCCACCTTTTGAACAGAATTTCTGTGCACATGGCATTTTGGCTGTGCTGGATGGATATTTGGGAATTCAAGATATTTGGGGCAGAACTCCCCCTTTGTTCCATAAAGGGCAAATTATCTCCCTCTAATAGCATAACTTGGGGAAAACTTCATGAAGAGTACTTCATACACATTCCTCCTTCCCCAAGTGCTCTCCCAAAGGTTTTCCAAGGAAAGGTAATCCTGTCTAGTCGAATGAATGATAGATAATTGGGGTTCTCTTGTTAAATGATATCTATTGAATATGAGATGTTATCTGACAGGGCGTTTTTTGCATACAGAGGGAGTCAGGCTTGCCATGAGAGGCAACGTGTTTGGAGATAACCTATGGCAGCATCATGTATTACATGTATTATGAAAATACACAGAAAAACAATAAATGGTTTGTACGAGTATCAAAATATCCTGATGTACCAGGACCTGAAAATCGTGCCGAAGATGACAAAATAGTAAGTGCAGCATGCACTGGATGAGATCATCCCCTTCCACAGGTAAACCAGGGGAGGAGGGAAAAATCTTGAGAAGTCCCTGACAGAGTTTTCCCCAAGTCATTTTATTGGGTGGGGGAAGTGTTCCTCTTGCCTCGTAGAGCAGACAGCAGTTATTGTTACAACATGGCCCAGTCCCCCTTCCGAATAGTCTACAGTCTGACGTAAGTGCACCCAACTGATGGATCCCATGTACTTTTATAATTGGGTCTGGGCTGAGTCTAGTCACTCTGGCCCATATCCACATAGGGACCACATCAGGCGAAATTGAATTGGGATCTTCCACATTCTGGGAGAAACCTCTAACCACTGAGCTGAAGCTTATGAGAGGTCTCTTTCTCTCCACCACCCAGGGGGCCATTTTGAGTGGAGTTAGGCATGCACTGAGCATGACTACCGGATTGGGCTCCACAAGCACGGTAGGTTTGCCACATATTTTCGTCTGGTGTGAGGTTTGTGCTGAGGCTTAGGCAGGAAATAGGTGTCTGGGCACCTGTGTGAAGCAACAATTCGCATGCCCAAAGAGAGATATGAAATGCAAACACCTAGGGAACATTTTCAGTGAAAATTTAGCTGCCAGTGAGTTGAGACATCTATAGGGTTAGGTGGCAAGTAAATAGGAGTCTTGTGGATTCCTGAGCCACCTAAATCTGGCTTTAGGCACCTAACTCCCTTTTCGGATGGTGGCCTCCATTCATTAGGTATAGTGTAGTTCACACTTTGGCCCAGACATACCCCCACCCTATCAGAGTTGTGCCTTCAACAGATTCCCTGGGATCCACAGGTCCAGGGACATCCATAAAGAAACATCTACCCCAGGCCTAGGCCACCCCCAGTTCTTTGAGAACACAGCTCCATTAGAGGGGTTTTCCATAGCCATGGTTGTCAGGTGCAGAGAGGGGTCCCGCAAGTTAATGAAGTCGCAAGGTGCATTACATTTTTGCTATCTTTTCCATGGAATTTCAGAGGACTGATACACATCTCCCAGTCTGATCATGCATCACTGGAAGTCAAGGATTTGGGACAGAGCTGGGGGATGTGTATTAACCCTCCTAAACCTCACAGGAAAAACAGCATGAACAACAAAACAACACTTTCCTGGTGCCTACTAGCTCTCCATAATGCAAGGTTGCCTTCTTATAAAAAACCCATCTCTCCACGCCCCCAACCCAGACTTTGTGAGGCAAGCCCTTAAAATTTGGCTGAGTCAAACAGCTGCAACCCTGAAGTGGCCATTTTGCAACTGATTGCTTCTGGCTATATCTCTTGAAGTGGGTAAGCTCCTGTTCTCTTTTGCCCCATTTTCCCCTTTCTTATTGCTGGGGGGATAGTATGTTTTCACCAATCAATTAAGTATTAATTCAGTATGTGGGTGTATGGCTGCATCTTTAATTTCTCCTTTCTTTTTGCCACTGTAAGAGTAACATAAAATACACAAGAACCAGTGCCTTGCAATCCAGATTTTTAGTGGTTGGACTGTATCAAAGGTATGTGCTCATAATTAGCCCACAAATATTCCCCTTAGCAGGGAGGCTGGCATGTTTTTACACCATTTTGAAATACCACTGTTAAAAACCATTCTTTTGCATTCTGCAGTATCTATCACAACATTGCCTGCCTCAGTGGTATCCTTTGAAATACTGATTTTTTGGAGGGGAGCAGGCAATACTTGTGTCCAGCTATCCACTCTACTTCTTCATCAATGACCAGATATAAAGTGGCCTTAGAAAAGACTATAGCAAAGCAATTAATGCTTCATAAAGTTATAGGTTCATAGATTCCAAGGCCAGAAGGGACCGTTGTGATCATCTAGTCTGTTCTCCATAGGCCATAGAACTTCCCCTAAATAATTCCTACAGCGTAGTTTTTAGATAAACATCTAATCCTTGATTTAAAAATTGCCAATGATGGAGAATCCACCACATCCCTTGGTAAATTGTTCCAATGGATCATTACCCTTACTGTTAAAAATGTACACATTATTTCTAGCTTCAACTTCCAGCTATTTCACTTGGGTAGAACAGAAAGCTGTGTCTGAAAATAAATTCCCTGTGTTCAGGTTCTAAAAAGATCAGGCTCGTTTGCTGATATGGTTAGTTTCCTAGGAATCCTCTATCAGTTATTCATAAGGAGTGCATTCTTGCCATTCCAGTTATTTCATCCATGGCTTGCTACAGCATTCTGTGGAAGTTACGAGGCTTTTTAGTTGTTTTAAGTCTGTGAAGATCTTTAGAGGAAGGGCTACACTGATTTGAGTGTATCTAAGGCTGGGTCTACACCGATGGCGGCAAATTTGCCGCCATCAGATCGATTGCTCTGGATCAACTGAGCAGTCTGTGTAGACCCACTTAGTTGATCCAGCAAGTGACGCAGGAAAACCAACCCGGTAAGTGGCGTAGCACTGCAGCATAATGCGGATGGCGCGCAGAGTAGATGCTACAAAGTCGATGGGAGATACGCAAATGATTTGCGTCATTGCGTATCTCCCATCGACTGCTGCCGAATCGCAAAGGTAAGTGTGGACCGGTCCTAATATAGGTACCCAGCATGTTAACCAAATATTAAAAGCCTTGTTTTGGAGCACAAAAGCTATGTCTACACATGGAGCTGGGGGTGTGATTCCCAGATCAAGCAGACATACTTGCTAGCACTCTAAAAATAGCAGTTGCAGTAAGCTAGCACAGGCTAGCCACTCAGAGTGCAAACCTGCCTGGAACAAAAAAAGTCACTCTTTCCTGTGCCTCCCACCTTTTATCCCCTTAAATATTTAGATTGTAAACTCTTTGGGGGCCTCCCTGTTTTGACTGGGGCCTCTGGGTGGTGTTGTAACACAAATAATTATTCATTGGCATATACTATCTCCAGAGACATAGTATTGCTGAGTGAGATGGGGTGGCTTGCTTTCTTTCTTTCTTTTTTTGAAACTGGGACAGTAGGAAAAAATGTCATTAAATGGTTAAATTCCTGTGGCATCCGTACTAACCATTCAAACACTTCCCCTTCCTTTTGTTTTTAACCTTGCTTTCCTGTCATATGCTATCCTGTCCCCCACCCCATCCCTTGCTGCCTGCTGTATTTTTGTGGATTTGTAGCAACATAGCTCTAGTGCCAATGCTGCTCTGTAAATGGAGCTTGAAGGTGTTGATGCCAGTATTGTCCTCCTGGAAGACTGAGCTGCTCACAGGCTCAATGTCCCTGGCCTGAAATCGGAAAACATTTATTCCCACCTCCCTGACCTTGATAGCCACTTTCCTGCTTTTGATGATTACAGGAAAAATCAAGCTAAAATCCTACTCTGTGCTGCAAGTGCGTGTGCATGTGTGTGTGTGTTTGTTATCCACGTGCCGATGTACAAAATGCTAGAAGACACTTCAGGATTATTTTGAGCCATTTGAACACCAATGCTTATTGAACTCAGCTGATTGTTAACAAGAGGAAAGGCACATAAATAACATGCTGCCTCAGTAACCATGCATTGTGAAATCAGAAATAATAATGGGTCTACAAAAGAAAAGTTTAGGGGGCGAGAGAGAAATACCACAAGAAATGTTAGAGGGGACAGTAATGAAACCAAAGACTGTGTTGGCAGTAAATACCTTACGAAGCAAAGAAAGGGAGAAAGAACTAGTGCAAAATCATTCTAGTGAAAGGAAGCATGAAAGAGTAATTACTATTAATATAGCATTGAAAGTGGGCTCCTTTCACAGATGCATCCAGGAGGGGAAAAGGAAGTGAAGACCAAAAAAAAAAAGTTTGCTGGTAAGGGAAGCTGAGTAATGACTGAGGTGCCTGAAATAATAAATGACTGCTACTGTTTAGCTTCCTGCTCCTTATTTTGGTAGCTGCCCTTCCCCCCTCCAATCCCAAATGCAGGTAGCTTCCCTTCTTCCTCCCTCCCCCCAATCCCAAATGCAAGTTGTGTGGAACTGAATGCATATAATTCTCAAACGTTCTATGGATCAAGAGAGCACACTGGGAGTGGGAAGGTTCAGGGATACAGCAGTGCACCATTTTAAGCTTCAGCAGAATTAACGACCTAAATCATCACTGGTGTGATGCCATGGACTTCAGCAGAGTATTACTGGTATAGCGGTGAATGGGCCCTGCCCACATGGGTGATTTGCTAGATGTGCATGAGCAGAGAGCAGGCATTGGCTGGGGGAGCAGCTTCTTTGTTTCTATCAGTTCCTGCTCAATTTTATTAACTCCTCTTGGAGTGTGGAAGGGGTTGAAAGACAACCTGATACTTTCACAAATAGCTTTTGAAACAAATATTGTTTGGGAGAGCCGTTACATACTTTAGAGCATGATATTAAGCAGAAATGTATTACGAGCAAAACCTTGCTCGCTGTACTCCTGTGCCAAGACCACTGGGCCTTTAATTTCAAAGTCTTCCTTGAAGCACCAAGTATTCATTTAATACAGCCCTTCCAGCCAATTAAAACGCAGATTTTTTTTGCGAAGAGTTTCTGCCCAAATTTGGCATCAGAGTTACTTCATTCCACAAACCTTATAGCACACTGAGTCTTATCTCTGCAGATAGGATGATGCTTTTCAAACGCTTTTTGCAAGAAAGAAAGACACCAAGGAAGGAGGGAATTTACTTTTTTTTTAATATGATATATAGCAAAACTCACCTTTTTTCTTTAGGAAACGCCTTGCTTTCAGATAATTTGCATTAAAATGAGAGGGCTCTGCATAAATATACAGAAGTAGCTTGCAAGGGATTGGTTACATGTGGGATTGCTAAAGACAGCTGATACAACTAGGGCAAAGGCATTGGTCTGTGACCGTTGTAGCCTTTCTCTCTAACATTCTTGCATTTAACCAATATCTTGCAAACCACTGTCTATGTAGATCCCTCTCATTTTAATGCAAATTAGTTTACTCTAAAGAAAGAAGCAACGTATCATAAAAAAGCAATGTTTTCAACATTTACATTAGATGCAAATACATTTACACCAAGCAAACAAAACAGACGAAACTCCTCCTTTGCCTGGCCTCTCTCTTTCTGAACAGCAGACTTCAAAAACATCAGCTAATCTGCAAAATTGATGATTTAAAAATAAAAAAGGCAAGAGGTAATATTCAGTTCAAATGTATGCCCTGTGATTAGTCAGCATGATAGATTTGTGGAATGAAGCAAGCCTGATGCCAAATATGGAAAGGATTTCTTCCAAAACCTGCATTTTAATTGGCTGGAAGAGTTATATTAAACTAATACTTGGTGCTTTAACATTTGTTGCAGGAAACTTTGACTTTAACAAGATTTGGATCCATCGTGTTTGGGCAATGAGGCTGGGCATCTCTGCTCATTTCCACTATAATCTGGGTCTGTGTGTGATTTTAGTGTCTTTGGGGGCAGACTCTCCTGCTGTTTTATGGTACGCCAAGCAGTGTGTGACACACTTGCTCTCTCATTATGATGATTCACCACATTAGAGTTTTCCTTTTTTCACTTGGGATGCTAGTTTCATGGTAAACTTACAAATGGAAAAAATGCCATCTGAGAAAATGAATGCACCAGTTCACTTACATTTAACGCAGAAAAATGTCGATAGGGCTTGAATGTGCTGATCCAGCATAAATGAATGTGCTTGAGACAAAAATATCAGCTGCTTTCAGGATCTTGCATACACCTTAACATTTTCTTGTGACATTTTCTGATACGAGCTTGCTCCTTTGCTTGGGCAATCTTTCTTGTTATCTGAGATACACTCACACTCCACGGGATTAAATCAAAGCCTCTTGCATAACTGGGAAATGAGTTCCAAAAAGAAAGAAGATAATAAATCTAAGCCTTATTTAGGGGAACATGCCAAGACAGACATAACTATCTCTGCACTCAGTAAAATAATATCAAGTTTTTCCTACCAAACATGGGATTTTTTTAAACCAATTTAAAACTTGCTTCATCTGTGAAGATGAGCACTGAAATATTTCACATGGCATGGAGGGGGAGGGGGACAGAGTAGGGAGAAACTACTCACATTCTTTTCTTGTCCTTTTTTCCCTCTCCGCCTGCAGTTTTCCTTAGAAATTGAATAACTTTATGGCATTTGGGATCTTTTTATTAGTTTCATTTCTATAACACTGTAAGCATATATGATACTGTGCCAATCAAATAACAGGTCCCTGGTCCTAAAGAGTTTACAGAGTAAAGACAGGAGCGGATACAATGTAAATACAAAGTGGTACTTGGAATCTTTCTTTAAATAAAAAAGCAGTGGCTGGGGTCATTTGGCAGTTTTTCAATTCAGCAATTCAAATCTTTCTACAAATGTCTGCATTTAATATCATGGCGCCGGGGCCCTTTCTGCCAAATAATATCTCTGCATTTAGCCATCTTATCAGTTCCTTGAAAGAGGGGGTTTATAGTAGAAATGCTGATGGACCCTTAACTCTAGCCATGCTAGAAAACCACTGTTACAATGCACTACATGCTGTGTGCAACCTTTATCTTGAGCCATAAGAAACAGGAAACCTATGTGGGTTTTCTTGCAACAATCTGACATTTATAGTTGCTTTAAAAAAAAACAGCAATGAAAAAATACAGCAATGAAACCTTGTGCACCATATCTCAGAGGGGAAGAATTTATCAGTGAGGCTCCTGTGTGGCTACAGAATGCACTAGAAAGAGAGCCACTTGAGCTTTCAAATGTTCCTTTGATTTTCCTCCCAAGGGTTTGTCTGCTTTTTCATCCAATGGGGTGTTAAATAAACTGCTGTAAATGAGGCGATCCTTAAATTTGACATTGGCTCAAGGCAGCAGCAGACAAGCTCCTTAGGTGTGCTAGATTCTGTGGGGTTTCCTAGGGCAGTGGTTCTCAATCAAGGGTATGTTTATCCAGGGAGGTACGCAGACATTTTCCAGCGGGTACGTTAACTCATCTTGATATTTGCCTTGTTTTACGACAGGCTACATGAAAAGCACTAGCAAAGTCAGTACAAATTACAATTTCATACAGACAATGACTTGTTTATACTGCTCTAAATACTAGTGTTATATATCCTACCTATAAAGTGTTTGTTTCTCAATTTTGGGGGAGGTCACAATTTAGTTTATAATTCTATGGTAAAAAATGAGAAAGTGAGCAATTTTTCAGTAATAGTGTGCTGTAATGCTTTTGTATTTTTATGTCTGATTTTGTAAGCCAGTTGTTTTTAAGTGATGTGAAACTTGGGGTACACAAGACAAATCAGACTCCTGAAAGGGGTACAGTGATCTGGAAAGGTTTAAAACCACTGTCCTAGGCTGCTCAATAGGATTAACAAGGGGGGGAAATTTTCTTTCTCCAGTATTATCCAGTAGGACCTCAAATCTTCTTTAACACAAGAAGACCAAATCCATCTTCCATCTCAGTAAATTTCTTTTCCAACAAAGAGCTAAAAAAAATCTGTCTAATAATCTTGCTGTTTGCTCTCTTGGTCAATCAATGTTCTGTATCAAAATTGCAGTAATCTCTTTCATATAACAAAGCACCATTGGAGTGGGTGGGTTAATCCAACCAGACGTATCTGTGATAGCAGGGTACTGGCCTTGATGACCAGGGAGGTCTGTTTCAGTCCTATATTCCAGTGAATGGTTTTCTTACGTATTAGAGATTTGTTACTTTTACAACATATTTTAATAAATGTTTATTGTTATTGGAGACTGTACAATAAATATTAATAACTACAGTTGTAAGAAGAGGTAATTTTTTTGGTGTTTAATGATTTCTTTAGATGTGGAAAGCGTTACTTTTTGTGGGGGGGAGGGGTGGAGGAGGAAAGAAATGAGGTCTGATATGAACAGAGCTAGTCAGGGATATGTTTTGTTCCTATGCAATTTTTTTGATGGAAACTAAAAACACTTCATTTTCATTTAATTTTTTTCTTCAAAAGCTTATAGACTTCATGGGGGGAAGAACCAAATGAAATTGGGGTTTTGGGGGTTTTTCCACAAGAATCTGAACTGGTTTGTCTGCTTAGGGCCAGGTTCCCAAAAATGTTCAGCTCCCATGATTGGGACTGGATTGCTAGCTGCGCTCAGCTTCCATTTACGCACCAACATAGCCATGTTTTCAGAAGAACACAGTACGCTGGATGCTGAACTCATCTAAAAATCTGTTTGCAGCTGTGAGAGGTGAGCCCTAGAAAAATCTACCCTTGCGCTCTTTTTAAGATCTGACCCCACATGTCAAAGATTCTGTGCATTCAGTAATATTATACAAGTATATTCCAGCCTCTCTGACTTTCAAAACTATAAAACTAAGAGCAAAGTAACTGATGAACTAACTGTGCATAGACCTCACTGTCTGTCATTTCGCTGTGTCTTTCACCATCAAATTCTTCTCAGCTAAAACTGAGTGACTCGTGGATTTTAAGTATTACAGAAATATCCTTCCATCCATCATGACAGAGACTGAAACTGAAGTTAAAAAATTGTATCCATAACAGAGGATACCAAGAGAGAAGTTACCAAAAGTAAAAGGTTCTATAGCCATATAAAGAGGAAGAAAACCAAGAAAGAAGAAGTGGGAACACTAAGCACTGAGGATGGGGTGGAGGCTAAGGATAAGCTAGACATGGATGAATATCTAAACAAATACATTGCCTCCATTTTTAATGGGGCCAGTGATGATCTTAGGGATAGTGGTAGGGTGGCTAATGGGAATGAGAATATGGAGGTAGAAATACCACATTCAAGGTAGAAGCCAAACTAGAACATCTTAAGGGACAAAATTGGGTGGGCTGGATAATCTCCATCCAAGAATATTAAAGGAACTAGCACATGAAATTGAAAGCCCATGATCAAGGATTTTTAATGAATCTGTAAACTCAGGGGTTGTACCATATGACTGGAGAATTGCTAACATAGTTCCCATTTTTAAGAAAGGGAAAAAAAACATGACCCAGGTAACTACAGGTCTGTTGGCTTGACCTCAGTGGTATGCAAGGTGTTGGAAAAAAAATTAAAAGAGAAAGTAGCTAAGGACATTGAGGTTAACGGCCACTGAGATAAAATACACCATGGCTTTACATAAGGTAGATCATGCCAGACCGACTTGATCTCCTTTTCTGAGAAGAGAGCAGATTTTTTAGACAAAGGGAATGCAGTGGATCTAATTTACCCAGATTTCAGTAAGGCATTTGATATGGTTCCACTTGGGGAATTATTAGTTAAATTGAAAAAGATGGGGCTTAATATAAAAATTAAAAAGTGGATAAAAAACTGGTTAAAGGGGAGACTACAACGGGTCATACTGAGAGGTGAACTGTCAGGCTGGAGGGAGGTTACTAGTGGAGATCCTCATGGATCAATCTTGGGACCAATCTTATTTAACCTTTTTATTACTGACCTTGGCACAAAAAGTGAGAGTATGCTAATAAAATTTGCGGATGACACAAAGTTGGGAGGTATTGCTAACACAGAGAAGGATCAGGATATCATACAGGAAGATCTGGATGACCTTGTAAGCTGGAGTAACAGAAATAGGATGAAATTTAATAGTGGACAGTGCAAGTTCATGCGTTTAGGGACTAATAACAAGAATTTCTGATATAAGCTGGGGATGCATGGAAGTAACAGAGGAGGAGAAGGACCTGGGCCTATTGGTTGATCACAGGATGACTATGAGCCACCTATATGATGTAGCTGTGAAAAATGCTAATGCAGTCCATCGATGCATCAGACGAGGTATTTTCAGTAGAGATAGGGAGATGTTAATACCATTATACAAGGCACTGGTGAGCCCTCATCTGGAATACTGTGTTCAGTTGTGGTCCCCCATGTTTAAGAAAGACGAATTCAAACTGGAACAGGTGCAGAGAAGAGCTATGAGGATGATCCGTGGAATGGAAAACCTACCTTATGAGAGGAGACTCAAAGAGCTTGGTTTGTTTAGCCTAACCAAAAGAAGGTTGAGCCAAGATATGATTACTCTCCATAAATATATCAGAGGGATAAATACCAAGGAGGGGGAGCAATTATTTAAGTTCAGTGCCAGTGTGGACGCAAGAACTAATGGATAAAAACTCGCCATCAGGAAGTTTAGACTTGAAATTAGACATGGTTTCTAACCATCAGGGGAGTGAAATTCTGAAATAGCCTTCCAAGGGGAGCAGTGAGGGCAAGAAACCTAGCTAGCTTCAAGACTGAGCTGGATAAATGTATGGAGGGGATGGTATGATCGTACAGGCTAGTTTGGCAATTGACTGATCTTTGACTACTTGTGGTAGATATGCCAATGGCCTGTGAAGGGATGTTAGATGGGGTGGGTTCTGAGTTACTACAGAAAATTCTTTCTTGGGTGTCTGGCTGGTGAGTCTTGCCCACATGTTCTGGGTTTAACTGATCACCAAATTTGGGGTTGGGAAGGAATTCCTCCCCCCCCTACTCTCCCCCCGGGGCAGACTGGCAAAGGCTCTGGGGGGTTTTCATCTTCCTGTGTAGCATGGGGCACGGCTTACTTGCTGGTGGATTCTCTGTATATTAAAGTCTTTAAAGTGTGATTTGAGGACTTCAGTAACTCAGTCTTAGGTTAAGGGTTTATTACAGGAGTGGGTGGGTGAGGTTCTCTGGCCTGCATTGTGCAGAAAGTCAGGCTAGATGATCATATTGGTCCTTTGTGAAGTTAGAGTCTGAGTCTAGGGCCCGATCTACACTTACCTTTGTGATTCGGCGGCAGTCGACCTGAGATACGCAAGTTATGTAAATCACTTGCGTATCTCCCGTTGACTTTGCAGCGTTTCCTCTGTGCGCCGTCCACACTGCGCTGCGTCGAAGGGAACAGCGCTTCCTTCGACGCAGCGCTACGCCACTTACCGGGGTGGTTTTCCTGCATTGCTTGCTGGATGGACTGAGCGCGTCTATACAGACCACTCAGTCGATCCAGAGCAATCGATCTGATGGCAGCGAATTTGCTGCCGTCAGTGTAGACCCAGCCTAATAGCATTACTTTGTATTTTGTTCCAGAGGTGCTGAAAACAAGGCTAGTAAAATGAGACCTTAAATTACATAAACTAAAACTAACCGCCAACACAACAGGCACAGATTTTGGAAGGGATGGCCTACATGGGACCTGTAAGCCCCAATTTTGCACATACAGAGTATAGGGTGCGCAAAATTCTTAATTATGCACTGAAGCGCCAGTGTGAGTAACAGTGGGATTGGTGCCCCTAGAACTCAATCCTGCTAGGAGCAGTGTACCTCCAACTAGATGCTCTGTGCCCTCCACTCCCCTTGAAGGGAAAGGGAATTGAGGGTGCTCAGTGTCTCTCAGGAAGTATTCAGAACATTGCAGGATCAGGCCCAGAGTCTGAAAATTCAGTTTCCCCTAGTTGATGATGACCCTTATGCCTCTCAGTTACCCTGAAGGGTTATAATTTATTGTAAAATTTGCAGAGAGGGAATGTATATCAGAACCAGTACTGCAGCCTTTGATAACACAGGGGCAGCCCTCCGGAGTTTCATACGGGCCTTCTAGAATTAGACAACATCCCTTTTTTCCTAAAAAGCGCTGCAGTGAGGTAAAATGGACGCAGAATTTTGTACTGTTGGTGTGGGGGGGTTTTAATCTCAAATAAGCACCTGATGATGATGATTTCTAAACTTCTTTTGCAAGCTCTATTTGCACATTTTGTGGCATGGCTTCTGAAGGGAACTTCCTGTCCACTTACAAAGAGAAGTCAGACATTGAATTTACTCTACATCTTGTCTTTTCTTCCCTTGCTTCTCTAGTTTTTACCCTTGTAAAATAATACATTCAACTTACAACGCACCAAAGCACTCCCCAGAGAAGCACCAACACTGCTGTTTGTCAATATAAAACCATTTACAATGCTTTTTAAAAATTAAAGGTTATCCTCTGAAAGTTTAACAAATGAAAGCAGCTGGGGGCAGAATGGACTGAGAAAAGAAGAAAAAAAGAGCTGAAAAGGTCATAATATTGGGCTGTAAGTGTGGTCAAACTGCACGAAATCTTTGGAATAAACAGGTTGTAAGATGTTCTTTGAAACTGGGAAGAGGTGATCAGATGAGTGCAGCAGTTCACTCCGAGCCTCTCATCTCCCCCAGTGCTTCTTTCCACATTGTCCCGAGCAGGCTTCTAACCTGTCACATTTTATGTGAGCTAGGCCACAAGTCTGGGGTTGCTTAAAAAGGTTTATCCAGTTTTGTGTCCTATCCGAAACTCGACTTGAAGCATGGTATAAACAACAGAGTTTTCAAGTTTAGGTGCACTTATTGAGCGTATTGGTTAAGTGCTTTATGTAGTACACCACAATTTAGTTAAGAACAGAGTGAAATAGTTGAAATATGTAAAATTAGCTAGTTTTGCTGACCTAATCCATTTTAATGTTTGCATGTATGTTTGTTCTTTTTCTTCATCTCTTCCCCCGCAAGAATGATAAAAAGTAGTAAAGGCTTTAGTAACTCTGAAAGAAGAAATGAGAACCAGTCTTGTGACTGATCTCAGTTCCCTGTGTGGTCTGTGCTTTGTGCACTGTGCATGTTCTATGCATAACAAAACAGAAAATACAACTATGGGCTAGAGAGGGGGTGTATTCAACTGATTAGAATAGGAGGCAGGAGTTGAGGGTTCTGTTCCCAGCTGTTTCCTTAAATCCTGATGTGACCTAGGACAAGTCATTTAATCACTCGGTTTAAAGTTTTCAAAAGCACCTAAGTGTGTGAGTAGCCTATATTTTTATTTTTAAAGTGATTTAGCCACTTAAGTCTGTCTCTTTGAAAGTCAAATGGGACGTAGGCTCCTACGTGCCCAAGTTGCTTTTGCAAATGGGACTTAAGGTCCTAATTTGCTTAAGACACTTTTGAACATTTTGCTCTTTATGCCTCAGTTTCCCCAATAGGAAGAAGGGGGTTGATATGAACTACCTTACCGGGGCGTTATGTGGATTAATTCATCTGTAATGTAAACTTATTTGAGACGATCCTATGATGGGATAGTTTAATTTGAGCAATTGATTTTGGATTATCGGCAGATAAGTCTGCTCAATGGTCTGTGGGAATGCTGGATGGGATGGGAACTGAGTTACTGCAGAGAAATCTTTTTTGGGTGCTGGCTGGTGAGTCTTGCCCACATGCTCAGGGTTTAGCTGATCGCCATATTTGGGGTCGGGAAGGAATTTTCCTCCGGGGCGGATTGGCAGGGGCCACGGAGGTTTTTCGCCTTCCTCTGCAGCATGGGGCATGGGTCACTTGCTGGTGGATTCCCTGCAGCTTGAGGTCTTCAAATCTCACTTTTGAGGATTTCAATAACTCAGTCATGGGTTCGGGGTTGTTATAAATGTGTATGGGTAGGGTTTTGTGGCCTGCCTTGTGCGGGAGGTCAGACTAGATGATCATATTGGTCCCTTCTGACCTATGAGTCTATGAGTCTATGAGAAGTACAGTGTACCATTCTTTTCATTACAGAATTAGGTGTAATGTAGTGTGTATAGACTCTTATGCCCGTTTGGATGCTGAATAGTCCATAATATACAAACAATTTAATAAATAAATAATAAAAATATTTCAGGTCCACTGCTGCTCCCCATTGAAGCACATGGTGAAACTCCAGCTGATTTCAATGGGCGTAGAATAAGGATGAGCTCTCTAGTTATCAATGTGAAGCATCAGAACCTAGCTACTTACAGGATTTTATCGGCCTTTTTTAAAATAAAGCACTTACATGTAATTGCCATATTAATTGCCAAAGGCAAAGAAGTAACACAAATGCATTTTATTACTGTGTCATCACTGTAATAGCAGCCTAATTTCTTCCTTCCCATTGTATTTTATATATTTAAACATAGAGGAAAAAATGCTGCAAAGAGCTGCTTACTGGGCATTTTGTTAGCCATTCATTCTTCAATGGACGTTTAGGGCCACTTTTAAAATACTATATTATAACAGTAGTGTGGTTAAACCAAAACTAGCATGAAGAATAATGATGAAATATGCTCTGTTTCAAATGAGAGCAATATTTCACTTCACTATATCTCTTCTGGAGGCTAGGTTTCCCACTGGGATTGAATTGATCCAATCTACTGCATAATCTGTGTAGTTTTCCCTTATTTCCACATAGGATTATTTACTCCTTCACAGCTCCTGCATGAGCAAAATCATGAGTGCCATATGGTAGCACTGAAATTGCTTTCTTCAAAAACGAAGACAAAATTCTGGTACATTTTGTTTTACAGCCTGGTCAGACAAATGGAGCAGCTTTTGTGGTGGTTTCTAGTATGAACCTAGTGGCAAGGAACTCTCTGCTTGGGTTCATCATTTTGCTATTGCAGGGTAACAGACATTACTGACATTAATCTTTCTTTGACACAAAACTCATTCATTCAACCACAAGGCCTGGGAACAGAGAAAAAGGTTTTCCTGCGAGCACACTTTCATAGGAGCATAGGAACTGCCAGATAGGATCAGGCCAACAGTCCGTCTGGCCAAGTCTCCCTTCTCCACCAGTGGCCAGTAGCAGATGCTTCAGAGGAAGGTGTAAAATACTCATAATCTGCAATTTTATGCATTAATATACCTAGGGAACATCCTGCCTTTTTTCTTCTATTTTCTCATTATTGTTCCTTTCTTTGTCAGTGTCAGTTTTCACTATAAAAAAAAGTTTGGCTTGCATCTAAATCAGATAACAGAAGAGTAATTTCTAACCAACTAAATATAGGCAGATATTACAGCAATAAAAAATGAAGGTTAGGTCACACATTTTTAGGACAATTGTACAATTCTTTTTTTTTTTTAAATTGGGTTTTAAAATAAGATTTCTTGGCTGAGTCTTTCTTGATTTCTGCCTGCTCCCAACTCCAGGAATGAAAGAACAGGAAACAGCAATTTTCTATAGTTTTACCATGTAATCACTAAGCTATCGTTTATCTGTTCTTTTGCAAAGATGCTAACAATTTACAAGGGAAGTGCCAAGTACAAGATGGAGAATAGCCTGTTATGGAAATGTTACCTGTGCTGAATGTATTGCTGTGTGTACCCAATGTTGGGGTTTAGTAGCACCTAAAGTTTTTATATAACTTTCTTGAGAAACCTTAAGGAGCCTGATTTTCAGAACTGCTGAGCACTCATTTTCCACAAATTAATCCTCTTTAATGCATGTGAAGCTGATCACCCAAAAATTGATGCACCCTCAGTGGCCATTTTTTAAAATCTAGGCCTGTCTATATTATTGTGATAGCTACAGAGCTGTCTTGTAGCTAGATACAAAATAGCACAGATGAAGATAAGATCATTCCATGGTGGGGAGAAGTGAGACAAGTGATTGATAGATTTATGATTCAAAAAAGGTTCCATAACATCAAAAAGAGAGGAAAATACAAAGATGGAACATCAGCCAAATATAGTATCAAGGACATGAAGCGGGTTTTGTTTTTTTTTTAATTTTTTTTTAGTGCTGAATGGAAACAGTTATATCACTTGGGAAATTGATGGCTCCCCAGTTTTGTTTTTCATATCATCTGCGTGTTTAGTGTCTAACATTAGTGTGTGAAGACATTTTGTGCACCCCTGCTAGCAGGAAGGGGCTCAAATATCATATCCCTGGTTTGGAAAGGTCGAGTTCAAGAGGGAATTCCCTCAGGAGGAGAGCAGACATCCCTTTCATTGAAGGCTGAGACAGCTCCAAGTCCATGCCTGACACCTCTAACAAAGATCTCCCCATTAAACAAGGAAGACAGGAATTAGTGTTCCTAATATTTTGAAGGTGAAACCCCAAACAAGGAAATAAAACCCAACATTTTAAAATAAAAATGCTCACACTTCCATGGACCATAATAGAAGTGAAAAGGGCATAAAATTAAATGAACTAAAACCCCATAACACCACAGGATAGATTCCACTGAAGTCCTGTAAAGCAGTCATTGATTTCAATGGGGCAAGATCAGGTGGAACTAACATTACTTGACCCATCAGCCAGATAACTCGTGCTTGAATATCATTACAACCACTTCAAACCCAGCTTATCTCAGTCTATATTGTCTGTAAACTCCTCAGAACAGGAACCCTCTCTTATTAAATGTTTGTAAGATGCCTAGCACCTTGGGATCCCCAGGTGCTAGTGGAATACAAATAAGTATATCTCAATTAAATTATTATAAACTGCTTCTCTCCATGTGACAGGGAGGGTCTGACCCCCAAATATGTTGTCTTGTTTATAATCACTATTCCTGTTTGCTGTAGTGTGGAAGTCTCTCTAAGGCAAAGGCACACCATGTACAGTATCAAAATACCAACCGCCTAAAAGCAGGCACCACAAATTTCATAACCCTCAAATCTTGGCAAAAGTATTGAAAACCTCTTTCATTTTGAATGGGTGAGCATTTCACATCCCCCATATGTTCAGCACAACACGGACATGGAAAGGAGGAAGGATCCCCACTCAGATGATGCAATATCATTGCCACAGTCTTTCTCCAGAAAACATCAGGACTGTTTGAACACAAACTGCTTTAAAATGACCCAGCAGCTGAATCAGAAGATGAACAATGGATTTGTTATGAAAGTGCCATAAACCATGTTTTGCTTTGCTTGCTGCCAGTGGGTAATTAAAAAGCCATTTAAATGGAAAATAAATTATGTGGAAAGGAGAAATTGAATTTTCATGCAACAAAACAGTTCAGTAATGTAATTGCACCATGGGCCCAGGGTGGAAAATCCCATTTTGTTTCTTTGTAGGGCTTCCAATGTAAAATGCCCCCAAACTCTAGCGAGCCATATTGTATATGCAAAAAGCTTCTGTCAGTCGTCAGTCAAACAGGGTCACGCTTGTGCCTAGTATAGACTTTCTATTTATGTGAATACATTTCTGGAGCTCTTCCTAGCACATGATAAACTTGAAATGAATTCTGATATCTGAGTAAACCACACCAGAGATTATACCCTCCTCTTCGGGTGGGAGGCTTATTTTCTCATTGACGTTAGTGTTTTACTGCCTACTGCTCAGCGACCCCAAAACAATGATGGGTCGTCACAACAGGGCCTGCAGGCTCCCTTCACACAGAACAGTCTAAGGGCATGTCTACAGTACTTGCACCTCCGCAGTGCAGCTCCCCCACTGTTCTGCTGTAGCATAGCTGCTTCCTCCACTGGCAGGTGGGTGGTTTTCTGTTGTTGTAGGTAATCTATCTCCCTGAGCAGTGCTCGTTAGGGGGGATGGAAGAATTCTTCAGTCAGACTAGCTGTGTCTACACTGGAGGTGAGTTTGGCTTAACAATGGCCCCCAAGTATGTGAAATTTTCACACCCCTGGGCGACATAGCCAGGTTGCTCCAACTTTTAAGTGTAGACCAAGTAATACCACCTTGTGCAAAAAATGGTGATTGCATTGTCTCTAATAAATTGGTTTGATTTAGTCTAACAGAAAATAATCTGGTGTGGGTGGGGCAAAAGCAAACAGATGTTAAATACATAATTTTCTTTCTGGTTTTAGGTTAACCTTTAGTTGGGTCTGAAGAAAACTCCAGACCTGAGCAATCCCAAACTCTGGGAAAGTCTGGGCATGAATCAGAATTTGGGAGCGCAAGTCCATCTATCCTAGAAATGGTTGCAGGCATTTTATAGTGAAAGTCATTTCATTTCTAGAAAGCACATTGCAACTGAGAATCTCAAGTAAGGCTTTTCTTTGGGGATTGTCTATATCACAGTACTTAAAATTGATGGCCACCTGTTTTGAGAGGGATGATATGACCAAAGTAGGATGGTCCAGTCTTTCTGGACTTCAGTTCCACATCTGTAAAATAGGGATAATAGAGGTGACCTACCTCACAAGGATATTAAAAAAAACATGAGTTCAAGGCCATATAAGATACATCTACACAGCAAAGAAAAACTTGCAGCTGGCCCGTGCCAGCCTACGTGGGCTTGCAGGGCACTGGCTGAGAGGCTGTTTCATCGATGTCTAGACTTCTAGGCTCAGGCTGGAGTCTGGGCTCTAGGACCCTGTGGGATAGGAGGGTCTCAGAGCTCAGATTCCAGCCCTAGCCTGGAAGTCCACACAGCTCTGCAGCCTGTGCTCCACAAGCCCACGTTGGCTGGCATGGCAGCCTCAGGTTTTTCTTTGCTGTGTAGACATAATTTCAGATACTTTAGACAGGTAATGCTTAAAAAGATGACAACCAGTGGTCTTCCTATACCACGTCACCAACATTACTAATACCTCTGGAGTTAAATCAGTGTCAGCAATAGTAGGTAACTTTATTTTTTAGAGCCCTAGTGTAGACTCCCTGAGTAAGAACACAACAATCTTTCTGCTGGATAATCCAATTTAGGGCTGATTGGGCCATTCCTGCATGGAACTACGAGAAAAGAGAAAGGACATAAGGAACTGCCCCTTACCCTTTTACCCTGCTTAGGGGACCATCATAAAGTCAATCCTTGTGTTTCAGTCTACAAAGTCTTAAGGAACCTGGTGCTGTCAGTAGTGCTAGAATCCCCAGGGGAAGGTAGGGCCATGGTCTCGTCTTCTCCTCTACTCTGGCTGGCAGACATGAGCCAGTTATGTCAAAATGCATGCTGCACCCTGTGACATAATGTTTTATGGACAACGAAGGCCCAAGTGCAACTGGGAGCTCTGGGAGAACTCTCACAGCAGTGACACTAGACACACTTAAGCATCACTGTTTTGTGAGCTCCCTCAGAGCTTCCAGATGCACTGTGGCCTTCTCAGTCCATATTATGACCTAAGGAGTAGTTTAAACACTAGATCAAGCTAGACTGGATCCAGTGGAAGTCTGGATTAGACTCACTATGAACACTTCATAAAGCCCACTTAGGATGCAGGGTGGAGGTAAACGGGGGCAGAGGGAATGCAGAAAGCCGCAATGACAGCGTTAGAATGGCTTTGATAAGTTCTGGAGAAAACTGTGTCCCAGTCTCCCATAGCTATGCAGTGGGTGACATTAACTGCAGTGAGACTCCTTTGACAACAGAAGGGAAGTAAAGGAGGGAGCAACTTTATGTGGGAAGGCCCCCCAAAATAATTTCATTAATAAATGTTCTCATCTACATATTTACCTTGTTTTGTTTCCATCACAGCCATTATACTTTGGGTGGTTTGATTTATTTTTCCACTGGGATGAAATCATGTTGCATTCATTTTATTCATGTTACGCATGGAGAAGGCAAATGGCCAATACATAAAAATAGGTTGACTTGCCGAATGTACTTTTTAGGCTAGATTGGTCCGGATCTGTCGTGTTTATACTACTGGTTATTTTTATCCAATTACCAACAGTTGCTTGGCACCAAATGGGGTAGGAAGTATTTGAGTGTACGAGAAGGCCATCACAACACACAGGAGGTTCCAGCGTTCAAGAGCTCAGGAACAGGGTAAAGGAATGTAGATTGGATTAGCTGATATGGTGTAGGTTCTAGCTATTGTTTACCGTACCCGCTTGTGCCTATTTTCTACTGTATGTCTTGGTCAGGGAGATCCCCAGTATTTTACCCACAATGCTGAAGATGGACTTGATCCAAACAAATTAGAAATTTGGTGACCTTCCCAACTGTATCTTACAATAAAAAGACCAAAAATGGTGCTTTCAGATATTCGCAGGATGCTTGCAGCAACCCAGGAATTAGGGAAGGACTGATGTATTACTTTACTACTATTACACTTTCTTTGATCAGCAGCCAGTTTTTTTTGCATGACAGATACAAAATACAGAAGATGAAGGGAGGAAAAAAGACTAGGGTAAATGCTTTGCACACGCATATTTGGGGAAAAAAAAAAGTACATTCCAATGTAAGGAGTACATTTACAGTGTGTTAAATTCAAGTGCATTCCTTAGAAATGTAACATCACCCATAATAATGTAATACAACATATTCTGTTTATATAAAGCAATACTTTCAAAAATACACGATGGAGTCCTTACCATAGTCAAAACGAAATGGGGCTACAGTGGAGAATTTCTGGTAAACATTGATATCAGAGATCAGGGTGGACCCTCTTTTGGTTTGCAGGCATCATGAATGTGCTGAGTGAGACTATACAAAAGGATCTGTCTTGGAACAGGCTGTTTGCAGATGATTTGAAATACGTGTGGAAGATTGTGAGATCCAGCAAGCCAGCTTTGAACAGTGATAGCATAGTTTTGAGCAGGCTAGACTAAGGATGACTGTTGGTAAGACTGAGGCTATGGTACCAGAGGGATGAGCACTCACCATAAAGGATATCACAGACCAAGAGCTTAGAAGAGGGAAACAATTTAAATACCTAGAGATGAATGGCTGATGATGGTGGTGCAGCCTGGCATTGTACGAAAGCTGTACGCTGCAAATGGCGGCAGCCGACCCCAGTTCTCTGTAAACAAAATATGCCTATAAAGTTAAAAGGTAGAGTATAAAACTCAAATCTGACCCATCTTAGTGTATGGAACAGAACTTGGTCACTCAAAAGAAAGGCAACGTGTATGCTCTCCACCATGGTAAAGCAGATGTTGAGATGTTCCAATGGTCAGCACTTCATGATAGAAAATGAAACAAGATTGAAAGGGGATTAATGCAGTTTGCTCCAACTGAAGACAGGTTGTGAGAGGCTAGGCGAGGTTGGTATGGGCATAACCGGTGGAGACTAGAGAGCTTGGGATGACTGTGGATGGAAGATGACCAAAGCCTTGGTACATGGACTGTATGCCAGTGGACCTCAGAGAGACCAATCTGCAAGACAATCTAGCGTATGATCATAAATTTTGGGAAAAGGCTGTAAAAGTCACCAAACCTGAATAGGGAAGTTGCAAGAAAGAAAAAGACTATTTAACTAGGAAGGTATTTACTTAGAGAAAATGAAATAAAATTCAGTCTTCCATATTATTCATTTAGACCCTCCACAACAAAATAAAACCAACAGATATTTGTCCTTGCTTTTTTGTATAGTCTGGGTGCAGTCATAGAGGTTTAAATCTGTTACTAGAGGAAAAAAGATAGGATCTCAGGTTCCTAAATCATTCATCTTGTGTCTGCTTTTGCCACATTTATCTCCCCCAAAGCAGAAGAGTAGGCATGTTCTCAGCAAATGACCTCAGACATAGCTATGAAATTGTACTTATTCCCCTTCCTTACTTAAGGATTGCGTTTTAGATGTTCTAACATAATGAGGCTTGTTTTATTTTAAGAATTTTATTTTTTATTTTAAGAATTAGACCGGAGTAATTTAGGTGACGATATTGTATTTTACATCTTGTTACAAAAATTTTTATCACCTTTCTTAGCCGTTAACCCTGTTACTATTTCCTCTTTTGTCTTCCTCCCATGCTGAATGGCATCACTGTGCAGTGTTTCATCATAAGTTAAAGACTAAATACTTGCTTCTGTTTTTCAACTCTTTAGCCATCACCGCAAAATGAAGTATTTGGCATCTCCAGATCACATTACATTCATGGGAAATATTTTACTGCTAAGTCCCTGTCAAATATGTAGTGAGTGTCCTGAGACTGCAGCTTATTACACCACCACAGTCATGTCACTATTACTTTAGTCTTCTCCCATTTTGTTTTTCTGCACCTGTTCTCGCCATAGACTGTAAGCTTTGTGACAATGACTGTCTTTTTACAAAGTGTGTACAGCACCTAGTTCACTGGGGATTTTGAGTGACACAATCACAAAGTAAATATGTTTTAGACCATTATGCAATAAATTGAATGTTTAATAGCATGATATCTTTTAATTACTCTGTCACAATGCAAATAAATAAATACAGTAATAAGTATATTTTTAAACTGTTGCATCCAGCTTTGAGCAGGGCCATGCAGAAATTCTTGGGGGACCAGGGCACAATCTGGCAGGTGAGCCAAACTTGAGTGGCAGTGCAACCCCATGTGCCAGGTTGCAACACAACTCAGTATGGGAGCTCTCTTAATGGGGGCCTGAGGCAAACAGACTTTTTTGCCCTCTCTCCCCCCAGAGGGCCCTGTGTTTGAGCATCTCATAATAGAGAGAATTTTGCAAAGAGTAATAAATGTGACGAAGCGACTGGAGTGACTGACATGGGAGGAAAAATTAAAAAGCAAAAAAATGTGCACAGTTGGCTAAACAGTGATTAAGGGGAGCCCTGGCAATGGTCTACAAGTGTTTGAAGAGCGTAAAAACACAGCAGAGAAAAAGAGAGAAACTATTCAGAGTGTCAGTCATTGGTGATTTTGGGCAGCAGTGCCACAATACAGAAGACTGCCAAAGCTACTGCTCCAGTGTGTACCAGCTCAGTCACCCAGAAACCTCCTCTCTACTCTAAAGTGGGATCTCGTGTTGTGCAGCTAGCCCTGCTGTGCCAACTCAGAGAGATGTGATATTAATATTTAGTTACCTATCAGAAAACAAGTCTTCACCCTGCACTCTTTTTCTCCAATCAAGAGTCTGAAAGTACCATGTGCTGTTCTCCTGCCTTTAGCCGTTTCCCTACGACGTCACCTCATTTACATCACATTCTCCCGCTTCTGAGCAGCTCACATTGTTTTGATGAATGATTTTCTATGTGGTTTTGGATTAATTATTTCCCCTATTTCTGAACTAGGTATTCTCAGCCCCTGTGTGCAAAGGCAGCCGAGAGCCCTGCTGGAGCCTTCATTAAAAGCAATGGGCACAAAATAAAAGGAGTTTCTTCCATCTCCTCTGTGCCAGCCTCAGATTGTGCCTGGTGCATGGAACGCTTTCATTTGAAAAAGAACAGGGACGAAATCATCATGATTTGCAACTCTGTGATTGGTAATGGCATAACTTACTACTTAGAGGGCTCTTTTGTGCCTTTGGAAACCTGGAAGTGCCAAAACATATAAAATTTTGAGCACAGGGTGCAGGGCGGTGGGGCAATGAGCTCTTTCTGCTAAACCCTACCAATCATGTTGACATTCCTCTGCATTGTAATTTCAGCTGAAGTGATTGAAGCTGAAAGGTTGTTATGCTTTTCTTTTGGCAGCTCCTGGGTGCATTTGCTGGGAGGGGACCTAACTGTTTTTCAAAGGTTTAGCTCAGCCCTCACTCTACAGGCTCTTGACAGTGGAGGGACCTGTAAAGAAAAGAAATGAGTCACAAAGAAAGTTATGGTCTTTAAGAATTTTTGCACTGAGTTGGAGCTTGAGCAGTTGATAGGTCTATCTGGGGTAACCCTGATTCTGAAAATCATAGCAGTTTGCATTTGAAAAGACCCATTAGGTAACTGATGGATTCTCTGTAACTTCAAGTCTTTTAATCAAGATTTGAGGACTTTGGTAACTGAGGCACAGATGATGGGTCCATTGCAGGAGGAGGTGGGTGAAGTTCTGTGTCCTGAGATGTGCCGGTCAGACTAGATTATCATAATGGTCCCTTCTGTCCTTTTATATGAGACTGATATAGACCCGCTCCCTCCCTTGCAATGTGTTTCCTATTGGTTTTTCTCTAGTTTAAATGCCAAAGATGGGGAGACTTCTATTGGGAAGTTATTCCCAGCAGTATGCAATGCTCTGTTAGGAAGATCTTCTTGATATTAAACCTTACATTTTCTTTTGTTACTTTTTATCCTGTCTCCCCTGAACTGCACTGCACAAAGTAATTTATTTTTCTCCTTTCTGGGCCAAATGTTGGTCCTTTATTTCATTCTTAGAAGCATCTTACTACAGGATCAGTCCCGTTGGCTTCAATGGGGCCATTTGTGAAGTAAAACCTT
This sequence comes from Mesoclemmys tuberculata, assembly GCA_007922155.1. Classification (NCBI taxonomy): domain Eukaryota; kingdom Metazoa; phylum Chordata; order Testudines; family Chelidae; genus Mesoclemmys; species Mesoclemmys tuberculata. The sequence goes on from ML675610.1 coordinate 59,198,458, forward strand.
ACCCATTTTGAATAATATATCAGAAGCTGGCCCTTAATGTGTCCATCAGTCAGATGATTGCAGATGCTCTTTTTTAGTCATTGCTTAGCCAAGAAGCACATATTTAGTTCCTCCAATCTTTTCTAATAAGTCACTCCCTCTCACTCATTATGTACTGTTAATTACCCTTTCCAGTACATGTGATGAATGCAGCAAAAAAGCATTTTGTGAATAAAACACATTGATACACACCAGTATCCAAGACCCCTTTCACTTGATTATTTGTTAACAGTAGGCAAGGTTTTGTTTATAAGAGTGTTCAAGAATATTCATGTATTTTGCTTTCTCTGAACAATCTCATTGAAAAATGCTATAATGACAATTTTGGAAAGGTGGCCTTATTATTTCCACAGTAGATTTGTCTAACAGATAAGAACGTTTGTGGATAACGAGGCAACCTCATCAGGAAGTGGAAATAATGCCCTATAACAAAGGTGATCAATCATGAAGCATGAACTGTGACTATTTCTATTTGTAGTCCCTTGGTTATAAGAATCAATTTGTTCAGAGATCACCTGCATATAGAACAATATATTAATCAGATGTTGAATTATCCATTATAATTAATTCAGATATAGTTTTTAATCCTTTTCTGCAAAATCGTAATCACCTGTACACTTGGAAGATGTAGAAAAGTCAATCTTGTGATGCCTCAATCAATGCAACCCAAAACTGCACTGTACAACCCCCACCCACCATTCTGAAGAGCAAACTCATATCCAATTTTCAGTCCACTATCATCCTGGGCCTCCGCATTACTGTTCCCATGATTTTATCTTCTTCTATCTATACACCATGGCCCAACCAGGGGGAGGGGCACAGAACTGTAAATGTTATTGTGTGACACCTGCCCGTAATGTTTTCATTGCCTATTGAAGCTATACAAATTGACCATGGTACTCGGAATGGTTAGTGAGAAGAGTAAAAAATAATATGACAGATATACTGCTGGTGGCGCATGTAATTCTAGGCTTGATACAGCACTAGATGCTAATGTGGGTGTCTTGGGCCATAAAGGTATTTTGCTTATTGGCATCAAAGGTCATGAGGGCCAGCAGGGAAATATTCCAGAACCATGCATCCTTTTAAGGTACATCTACATGGCAGCTGGGAGCATGTTTCCAAGGGCGGGCATACAGGAACCAGCTAGCTGGGCTTGAGCTAGCGCACTAATAGTAGGAGCAAGATGGGCAGCAGGCCAGGTTAGCTACTTGAGTACATACCAGGCGTCCAAGTGGGTTTGTACTCAGGCAGCTGGCCTGAGTGGCTGCCTGTGCTACCCCTGCTACCCTGCAATTTTTAGCATGCTAGCACAAGCAGAGCTGGTGTGGGTCTGCCTGCCCATGCTGGGGAGCTCCATCCCAGCTCCAGTGTAGAATATGCCCTGAAAGTGCAGCCACAAGGTTACATTTCTCCTCTCTGCACCATGGGCAGAATGCCTGGGAAGGGAATGTGAACACGAGCAGAGGCTGATGATCTATGTCATTAAGGAAGGGTTTTTTCACAGATAACCCAGAGGGAAGCATGGCGGGGGGGAGGGGATAAGCCACCTACTGGGCTACTTCTCTTCCTCTCTGAGCAGGGCAAAAGAGAGACAAGGTGGTGAGGTAAGATCTTTTACTGGACCAATCATGGGACTGACATGGCTACTACAAAAGAGGCAGCTCCTGGCCAGGCATTTTGCCAGTTAGCTGTGAGGCTGCACTGTGACCCTGCCCATGGAGGAAATAAATCCTAGAGGAGTAGCAGAGGCCGCTCTGAGCAGCATTACTAATCCCAATTTATTACGTGGGCTTCAATATGCAAAGGAAGGGGAACAGACCATGTAGAGCTGCTGTTCCCTGGCTCCTGGCCAGCTCCTCCCCTCCTGTGCAGAATGTTAGCTGCACAGACATTCTGCAGAGGCAGGGAACATTCGCTCAGTTGTTCTTCCCAGCCACATGGCCCTTCCATGACATTTTGTGTGTCCAGTTTTGCTCCCCTCTATATGCTCCTTACTGGGGAGCATAGGAGCCCTTTCAGTAATGTTAATGTAGGAGACTCCATTTGGAATCATGGCACTTCCTTTGTTGAGAGAGAACAAAGGATGTCTTTCAAACAATGGAACAGACATTCCAAGGGATGGAACAGTTGCTATATTTGTGCAAGACTTTCTTTCTCAATAGTATTTGTTAAAGTGCTCATTTAAAAACGCTTGCAAGACCTTTCCACTGGCTTCAAAAATTCATATCTACAATTCATTGGTATGCCATAGAAGCTGGGGGAAAAAAAAGTTTACATGTGCCGGTTGTTGCCACAGAGATACCTCGGATCTCTCTATGGGAAAATGTTATTTCACACTGCTGTGATCCTTATTAGCAATTGTTGACTGTTTAGTGGCTATCACTAAGCTCTGCAAAAATTCCTCCAGCAAGAGCTTAGATTGGAGAAGGTAGATGATAAAATAGCAAGTTTTCACAAGTTTACAAAATAAACAACAGTAATTAATCTAGAAATAAAATGAGTCAACACAACGAGGCTGAGAAATGTTTGTATGAAAGTGTAACCTACTTCACTTATGTAGTTTTGTGTGTCATAAAGGTTGTTTTTCACTACCTATGTTAACAAAAAGCAGAGGATAGCAAAGAAAACAGGCAGAAGTATGCACAGCTCATTCTGCTGTTTCTGTACAGCTGTAAATGTAACACATTGAGGGATATGGGAGCTGGCTTGTACTACTAAGGGGAGGAGTTTAGAATGTTGTCATAAAACTGACAGCTGTTTTTAAAAGGCCCTGCCTCCATTAACACTTCATGGCTGAGAGGTTGAATTTTTGATGCAGCTGTATTCACTAAGTCCAATTATCCACCACCAGCAGTAAAGAAGGAACCCCTGTTCCTTCAAAACCAATGCACACAACAGCTCTTGCGGATTGATATGAATAAACCCACATTTGCAACTGAAACTTGCAGTAACCTTGTAAGTATGTAGCAAAAATCTTCAGAGTGAACTCTCCTCCTCCAACAAGCACATTGTTTGAATGCTCAGTTTTTGTTCATAAGAGTGCTCTTGCGCAAGAATGTCAATTTATGGCAAATGTATTGCAAACAGAATGGGCTGGTTGCTTAACTCTGCACACCAAATTAAAGAAGTAGGGTACTTTTTTTTTTAGCTGTGCAAGTGAGAGGCCTTTTCTTTTTCTTTTTACTCTCCCCAATTCCTTCGGCAATTCCTGTCTGTTGTTGCCTTTCCACCAAACTGGAAATCATTCCTGAAGCTCATTCACTCCTTTCCCTCTTGGGATAACAGCAAGGATCAGACAGAATTGCCTTTTGCCTTATAAAACAGAGGCACTAGCTCTGCTATGGGACAGCTGGGAAGTGCTTGTCAGGTCCTTTTCATTATCAAATGGCACCCAGCTGGAAGTCTGGAATTCGGGGGGAGGCGGGAGACCTACGTGTGCATGAATTTTAAAAACAGTCTACTCACTGGGGGGAAAGAAAACCTTCAACAATTGCTTAGTTTTGCCTCTCTGTGGAAGAAAAAATAATCCCAACGGCTATTAAAAGCAGAAGAGAAACCAAACTCCTTCTTGCTTAGTCTGTTCAGAATCTGATCACGGCTGCTGCTGCCTTCTTGAGATTTTTGCTTTTGCTGCAAAAGAATTTGCATGTACAATATTTTAAAAAGATAAATATACATAATAAACATAGAGATGAGCAGAAATCTGAAATTCTTATTGGCTAGAAGAAACTGATCCTAAATTGTCACTAGTTCCTTGCGGAGTAAATAATTACAGAACTCTAGAAAGCCTTGGGATTACATAAACTGTGAATGAAAACATACCGCTGATCTGTTTTAAAGTAATAGTTTTACATGTTGTGCAGCTGGCCACATGTTAAGACAAGCACCTTTTGTTTAATCTAAAATATTGAATCGGTTAACTCTGAGGGTGAAGGCCAATGTGTAGGATCCGTTCGGAAAGATTTTCAGAGGGGATGCCTCTCCATGAAAGAATACATCTGTATTACTGAATTCTTATTGGTAGAGATTCACAGCCAGAAATCATGACAACAGTTCAGACTATTACCATCTTTAATCCAAACTAATAATTAATTAGAGGCGTCTTCCACTTATCTGACTCCCATGCTAACATTCTTAGATATCCTTGTCATCTGTGACAGCTGCACACACATCCAATACTGGATTTCAGTTTTCACCTCATATGGAAGCCCAGTGCTCACCTATGACTTGGCCTAGTTATGTTACATGGTTCCTTCCTGCAAACTAAGAAAGGGAGTGCAGTGATGAAATCTGTGAAGCCCTCCTTTTAGGTATGGTCTACACCTAAAATTTAAATTGACCTCGCTATGTTACTCAGGGGTTTGAAAAGTTTACATTTCTGAATGCAGCAGTTTAGTCAGCCTAAATGTTGGTGTAAACATGATTATATCTACAGAAGAATTCTTCTGTCAGCCTAGGGCTACCACTGCTTAAGGAAGCTGGTTATCAGTGGAAAAACCCCTTCTGTCAAAATAGGAAACATCTACAGCTACGCTATGGTGTTACAGCAGCATAGGTGAAGCACTGCAGCTGTGACACTGTAGTGCCTGTAGTCTAGACATACCCTTAAACTCTTTCTCTTCCTTTATTTCTCACCTTGGCCCACCACAAATAGCAAGTCCTTTTGTTTAGCCTAGATTAACAAAAATAGCTAAGGCTGAGAGGGCCCGTGTTCATTTGACTCCCATTTCTTAGCATTTTGCACACAATGCAATAAGGTTTGAACTATTGTCCTTGACAGTGTCTAGCTGAAATTACCAGTATTTTAAGGAACAATACCAGTCCTTGCCCTTTTTTAAAAAAATTTTGAGCAATCATTTAAGTTTTGTTTTCCTGCAAGGAAAATTGTGGTGTGTTAAACATGGACTATATCCTGTAGTTTATATGTTATACATTGCTTCTAATGGCTGTACTTCCATCTAACTCTCCTCTACTCCAGCCATAATATATTTCTCTAAAGTAACATGCTGGTAATCAGCCAAAATATTAACTGAATTAAGACAGCTTAAATGGAGAAATCTAATGGCTAAAGTAGTCAAACCAGGCTATTTTATAAAAGATAAATGTTGTTTTTTACAGTTAAGTAAAGCTAAGAAAAAAGTTTCAAAATGTTATATATATAAAGAAGGATTTCATGTTAAAATGGCCCGTAACAGGGCTGTATGGCTCAGATGGTTAGTAATGGGATATGAAGTTTTCTCATACCTCAGGCCTTTTCTTGCACTGGGATTTTTACCCACCCATGAGCTGACCCATGCAAACCTCTAATGCAGAATTGATTTACACCAGTGCAGTTCAATTTGCCTCAGTGCATCTACTCTAGGGGCCTAAAATCCCAGTGTAGACAGGGCCTCAGTCATAAGTTTATATTCAGCATAGGCCACTAGTGCCAAAGTTATTACTACCTAGTGGCTGGTCTATCATATGAATGGATTTGATCCAGTCCAGTTCATGGTGAAAGTGTCCATTTTTAAAATGGCACTGACTGCCATCTTTGTTGGCAGTTTCAGCAGATAAACTGTCCGGAAGTGGAACTGACCTCATTCCTTGGGCTGCAGCATGTCAGGATGGCACAGAGAAGCTTGCATTGCCACTGCTTGGTTCTATACCCAGGTTGTGGGCTAACAGAGGACAGCAGACTATGTCACATGGGTGTCTTTCCTGAATCTGAATTCATTCTGAGAAACCAAAAATACTAAATAAGGAAATGCAGTTAATGATTTTGCAGTTCCTTGAATTGTTTAATGAGCAATTCTATCAATTACACTGTTATGTGTTTATATAGTGGTGTTTCCTAAAAGCATCTTGAAAAATTATCAAATTGATATTGTACAACATCTCGTGGCTGTATTTTTTTGCTTTCCTATATCTTCTCCAGGTGCCATGTCACCTTTCCACATCCATTCCCTGCAGTCATTAGCTACGTTAATCAAAGGAGAGGAACAGTCATAATCTTTAATATGTTATTACAGGTCACAAACTGAAGATATAATTGCAGCACCACCGTACCTAACTAGAGTTGCCAAGCCACCAAGCTCATATCCTTGTCGTCTTCATGCATCTTACAAGATCATGCTAGTCTTTACAGTGGAAAAAAAAAATCTCCCTAAAGCCGACCATATTAAAAATGTACTCTCACTCCATATTCCTCCTTACACTTCCTCCAGCCTTCTTTAAAGAAAAATGCCTAGCTCACCAGCAAAACGTTCAGATTCTGGGAACACAACACATTCAGAGATGTGCTGAGCTTCAAGCAGGGTTTTTCAGTCATGGCCTCTGTCTATGAAAAGCTCAGACACACTGCTAATTAAGCAGTATTAATCGGATCCTGAGTGGTGCTACTTCTGCCTCAGGGGTCTCTTTATTGACTCAGCCTCGTGGTCTCTTTACTGACTGCCCATTTTCATGGCCACGAATCAAGATTTTTTTTCTAAAACATTTATACATGGGTATTTTGAGGGCACTAGGACCTAGGTGGTGCCCTCCCTCGCACTGTGCTTTTGAGGAAACCTGCAGAGAAACTCCAGCTACTAGAAGCAGAAGCAGCTCAAGCAGGGACTTCTGGACATGCGGGATATGTCTACATTGCAGCCAGGGTGTCATTGCCAGGTCAGGCAGACGACCCACGCTAGCTTTGATCAAAATAGCGGTGTAGCAGCAGTGAGATGGGAAGCAGCTCGGACTAGCCATCAGTGTGTAAACCCAGCCAGTCCCCTGGCACGTTCAGGCAGCTAACCCAAGCTGCTGCCACTATTGCTCCAGCCGTCCTGCTAGCGCAGGCACGCCAGCTCAAGCCGCGCTAGTGCATGTAAGGCTACCTGTGCTGGGAATTACACCCTCCAGCTGCAGCGTAAACTGCCCTCAGAGCACCTTCAACAGTTTTGACTGGACTTTCTCTGCCCTGTCCAGACTGGCTGTTTGTGCCAAAGCTCCCATTCACCAGTCTCTTCACCTAAGCTTTATTCTATAGCTGCTGTCTCTTATCTTCCTCTCCACTGCCCTCCCTGCCTCATACTCCTTCCCTTTCAGGGCCCTTTGCCCTTTCCTTTTCTTCCCATTCATCTGAATCTCCTCTAACTAAGGTCATTTGTTTCAACTATTTTACTGAGTCCAGTAAAGCAAGAGAATCATCTAAGACAGTCCCTTTAAACGTTCTAGACTGGATTCACTGGGCCAGCGGAGCAGGGCTTGGCCCAGGAACAGACAAAGCTAGCTCTATGATACTTCTGCGGTGTCTCTCCCACGCTTGCCCAACGCTCCCAATTCGTGGGATGTCTGATCACAACACACGTCTAATCCCCAACATGAAGCTGCCTATGGCCCCAAGGGACTGTTCCAGCAGTTGGAGGTGACTGAGTTTTAGATATACTCTGGCCCATTCCTCTTTCCCCAAACACACCCCAGTGCTAGCTGACGGTCCCTCTCAGCATATTCCCCCCGGGGGGGATCCTACACTGGCTAGTTCTGCTGGTTTTTGTGTGGCACAAATTAGTGTTTACAGTTCAGAACTTCAGACTTGACACTGATTCATTAATCCAGTTGAGTTACTCCTGGTTTATATTAAACTCAATAAAGCTGCACTGGTATAAAGTTGGCAGAGATGAGAAGAGAATCAGGCCCTACAACTGTTTTCACACATTGTTATCTTAGTATTATGCAATTGCCCAACAAAGGTTTTCATTGTGTGCGTAGCCAGGGTAATTCACACAGATTAGGACTCACTTATTATAAACAGGTTACCCAGAATCTTTGACAAAAATGATAACACTTTAAGAAGGGCAATCACATGGGAAACCTGAACCAGTCAGCTGCTTGCCTTTCAGTCGGATGTCTCATAATGTAACAGTGGTGTGTGGTGCATCTAGTAGCAACAGGTGATCCTCCAAAGGTTTGGATGATTAAGCATCTAAAAATCTGGACCCTTCTCAAAAGCTCATCCAAATAACAGAGGCCTCTGGATGCTTTTAAACAATCAAACACATCTGAAACAAAGTTCTCATCTTAACTAAACTGGCTTGCACATCCCTACCTTGCGCAGTTCTGTCATCTGTTGGGCCTGGGCTGAAACCCTAGACCTACCTGGGCAACTGAAGTCCTAGCCCCATTGAATTCAATGGCAGTTCCAAGATTTCACCCACAGTATAGATAAACCAGAGATAATTCTATCACGTAGAAAGATGTGGTGAGTCCCATTTGTATATCACATCTATGCTAATCCAGTCATATCCACAGCAATGGATGAAAGAAAACTCAAAGCTAGTATTTATCAGAGATGTATACGTCAGGCAGCTGTACATTGCTAAAGGAGAACATGCCTGCTTTGCCCACGTTGCCACGTCACCTTTAGTGGTATGGTATTTCTGAGCAGATTACAAGAGGTTGCTAGGAATTTCTGTATGCTATTTTAATAACTTGCATGCATAAGTAGATGCATATGGTTCGGAATCAGCATGCTGTATGCACTATGGATCAGATTCTGCTGGGTGCCAAATGCCTCCTGTGAGCTGCTTAGCCTGCCCCACTTAATGGGAGCTGAGGGTGCTCAGTGTGTTTTTTGATTGGGCCCTTTGTGATACCGAATAACTACCGTAGAATAAACTATTCCAAACTAGTTCTGTGTGTGGACATTTTATTCCAGCATTCATTACTTCTTATTGGAAGTGAACTAAGATGAAACTAAAATTAAAGCCACATATGTTCCGCTATTTGGTTTTACTAATCCACTTTAACTTCATATCTTTAGTTAATCTGGATTAATGTCCATGTGTAGACAAGCCCCATGTTTATATTCCAATCCTGGTTTTAAAGGGATCTACCTCAGAATTATGCAAATTGGGAAAATCTAGGTAGCATCTGCCAGCAAAGGGGGAGGGGGAGTTTACAAACTTTAGGCTTCTATTCAGTCCCCTGTGATCTAAATTAATAAAATTGTTCTGGATTAAACTACAAATTTATGTACAGTGATTAAACTGGAAATCATCCAGTGTTTCAGCTCCCGGTGCCACTCCCTTCCCAACATTGGAAAAGGCACACATGCCAGCAAGAGGTGATCCAGAAACTTGTGGTTGACTAACTCAAGACAATTCAATGCCAAACCCCAGTGCATGTGAAGCCAGTCAACTATATCACAGGCCTATCATGACATTGTTTGAAACTGGGCAACATATGCTGTGTAAGTGTGTCAAAATGCAAAAGCATTTTGCTGCCTCTTCAAAAGTCTATTTTAAGAAAAGAAATGTACAAGCTTAGCAAATTTGTACCTTTAAATATAAGTATCTGAACTGCAACATGCAACTTGTTTTCTCATTTATTTCAGAAATATTTTTTTAAGGAAGTAGTACAGAGAATTTAGAGTACAAGTTGTTCTCTTTGGGGGGGAAGGGAGAGGTATTTTGGTACTATGTAAAAGATTGCTATAGATCTTTGCTGAGTCTTTTTCTCTAAAAATAATGGATGTCTTCTGTTTTAATCATTTTGTATATAAAGGGCCCAATCCTGTGGGCCACTGAACACTTACACTCTTGAGCACACTCAGCATTGCCAAGGAGAAGGCCTAAGGTTTGTAGAACAGCAAAAAGCAGAAAGAGTCCAGTTTTGCAAATGTTTATGACCCCACTGTAAATCTCATTTCATTTCCAGCATGAGCCACTTTTTGCAAAGTAGAGCACCAGGCTATTTGCTGGATCTGAGCAATATTCTGAGGAGACCTCACTCGGTGCTTTCCTAACCATAGCAGGCTTTTTTTTTTTTTTTTTTTGAAGCAGCTGCAATCCTTGTTTAAATACATCTTTAAAAACAGGAAGTTGTATAATTATGATTTTTGAGTAACCGCACCCTTTCTTGTGAACTAGGCCCTGACTACAAACCATTTGCCTTGATTCAAACCCAACTATTATCAGACTGAAATGTAGGTATTTCCTATTTTCCTTTAAGCATATACAGTGAGCACTTAGAAACAACTCGTCTCAGAATGATTAACTCATCCTTGGGCAGGGCCATAGCATATTACAGCCTTAGAATTATGACACTCAGGAGACCTTAGTATTTATAACTTGAGTTTGTGTATGTTTTGTTTTTATGGGCAGGAATCTTTTGCACTGTGAAAATATTATCCTGGCTGAAAATACCAGAAAGCTGCTGAGACTGGATTTACAGCAGAGACAGCATTTGTAACTGTGTAAGCAATAAGTAGACTCCTAGTACATTAGTACGTAGAAGAAAGGGTGCAATAGACTTGCTGATGAAGGAATTGGTTTTAAGACACATTTGATTCCTTATCTAAGGAAGCCTTAACAGTAAGATGAACTGAATAGCAATTGCTCAGTGTTGTTGCCTGCTACGTTTTTATAATATGAGTCAGGTAATGGCATACTCCACACAGTCATCAAACTGAATAGCCTCAGAATCCTTAAGCCAGCCCTACACACAGTGATGTGAGCCACGGCAGATGGGAGACGGGTACATTTGTGCGGGCAAGGAGAGTCCTGAAAAGCTGTATGGCAGGCCCACCCAGAAATGCCCAGAGATGTGCCTTCTCCAAGCTCCCATCTGCGACTGTGTCACTGCATTGAGAGCAGATGCCATCTCTCCAGTGCCAACAGAGGTGTTTTCCATAGAGGATGAGACCCAAGGGAATGTCCGGAATGGGATCACAGTCTCATCATTTTCTTTTTAGTATTTGTGAGGTGATCCTGGAGCAGCGATGGGAGAACAAGAAGACAGTGGGGATTAGACCCAAAATAGCACCCCTTTTGTTTTCTTTCCAAGCTAAGGGACAGAGTTTGCCAATATTATTATTCATGTTGGATCCTAGCCAGCCAAAGTAAAAAAGGATTGGATATTTATATGGATTTCAAGACCAAAGTGGCGGAACTGGAGGAGCAAAGGGAGACACAGATGTATATAGAGGAGACTTTCCAGGACACAGTACAACTGTCCCCTCTCCACTCTGACAGCCCCTGTGCTGTTGAGGAGGATGAAAATCTCAGTGAAGGAGAGCATTAAACTGGAGCAGAAGAAAACAATCCCACAGTTGGGACCCTCCTTCCATATGATGTCATGGTATCCTCTCCAGTTATTAGGAAAAGACAGGTAATAGTAATGGGGGTGTGACCCATCTGTGCTTAGGGTAGACCACCTGAAAATGCCAAGGTCAGGGCAGGCTGTAAAAGGAGAGCAGATTCTCCCAGTACTGGTGGGTGACACTGAAGTCAAGACTTCCCAAAGAGCCACAAACAGTGCTTCTGATTCTCAAGAAGCTAACAAAAAAATATGCACAGCTCCCTTTACTGCATTTCAGTCTCTGGCTCCCAATCCAGTAAAGAGAAAAGTTATTTAAAACTGTATGTTCTTTATCAAAAAGATGCTCCTGACCCCAAAGGGTCAGCCACAGTACCAGATGCTCCTGACCCCAAAGGGTCAGCCACAGTACCAGATCAATATAAGCTTGGATCTTACCCAAAATACCATGCTGCCAGCCAATCCTTTAGTAACTAAAGCTAAAGGTTTATTATAAAAGAAAAGACACAAACTATAAGAGAAGTGTTAAATGATTAAAGCAATCACATATATACAAATGATTGGAAAGTCCATATGTTTCAGGTTTCCAATAGAATTGTGGCATTTGCCAACTTGTATAGTCCCTCTGGTGTACATCCAGTACCTGGATAGGTCTCAGACCTTTGAGTCACAACTTCAGTTGTAAATGAATTGATTCAGAGGAATGAAGACTAAATAGTCCATGTGCAGATTTTGTTCAAATTCTCCCATGAGAATTAACAGGGTGATTCCAGGCTGGTGCTGGGATCTCAATCTTTCCCTGACAAACTTGGACAGATTTGAGGTAAAAAAGGATCAGTCCATTAGAGTCTTTTATAGATCCATCCAGGCTGACCGATATTTTCTTGATAGCAGGTATGTCCTTGAACAATTAATAGATGATTGCTTAGGAATCTGAAATACCATCTCCTATGTCCCGCACACACATTAGCACAAGGTAATTGGCCATTTACAACCATTCACTGGTATTCCCTACTTAAACTTCAAAGAGAAATACAAACAATAGTAGAGTTACATTCAAAGTTCCATCAAAATGTTCATATGTTCCTTTTGAGCTCTTAATCAATAGAACAGTGACAGACAGGAAAGCAGTTTATCTACCTTGCTGACCTCTAACAAGAGACACATAAATAACATGAAATAACTATCAACAATACACTTACATATCAAAGCTTTAGTTTACTTATAAAGTAATGCCATTGTATTTTCCTATCATATATCTCGAAAGGTCAGAGTTGGGCCACTTGCAACTTGCAAAATTGCTTGGCTTTTTCGAGCCTCGAGTCACAGGGGATTTGATCACTAGAAACATAGGTAGCTGGGTTTGTGATCATGAGACCTGCATGGTGACTTGCCTGCCTGGTGGGAAGTTTGTCAATCTCTTGAGACATCTAGACAGACTTAGGTACAGTGCTGGGGAGAACCAGTGACATAGGGAAAGGTAGAGCGAGGTCCTAGAGGTCAGTTTTAGGTTGCTAGGTAAGAGATTAAAGTAGCATTCTCTGAAATGCTTCCACTTCCATGCACAGAGCCAGTTAGACAGGCAGAACTGCAGAGTTTCAATTGTGGATGAGACGATGGTATAGGGAGGAGAGTTTTAGGAACTGGGGGACCTTTTGGGAAAGGATGAGCCTACCCAGAAAGGATGAGCTGCACCTAAACCAAAACAGAACCAGATTGCTGGCATGTACAATTAAAATGGTCATAGAGGAGTTTTCAAGAGGTACAGAGAAGCACACGGTTCAGACGGAGACATCCCCCAGAGAAGGATCTATTAAATGGGATTCTCTATATTCTAGTAAAGAGGAGAAGGTATAAGATGCCAAATTATAGGTGGGACCTGAAAAGAAACTGTTAAATGAAAAAGAGTCCTATTCAGTAACATGAAATGAAGGCAGACAACCAAAAAGTGACAAATTTTATAAGTGCTTGTAGACGAATACTGCAAAGTCTAAATACGAAAATGGGTGAACTTGAGTGTCTGGTATTTAAACAAGTATATTGATATCAGAGGTGTCATAGAAACTTGGTGGAATGATGACAAGCAATGGGCCATAACACGAGGACACAAAATATATTGGAATGACAGGATAGGTCATGTTGGTGGGGGCGTGAGACTATACGTGAAAGAAAATATACAGTCAAATATAGCACACATCTTAAATGACTCAAAGTGTACCATAGAATCTCTATGGTAGAGCTTCCATGCTTGAATAATAAGAGTATTGCAGTAGGGATATACTACCGCTCACCTGACCAATATGGTGATGGTGAGTGAGAAATGCTCAGGGAGATTTGAGAGGCTATAAAAATAGAAAACTCAGTAATAATGGGGAATTTCAACTGTCCCCATATTGACAGGGTACATGTCACCCCAGGATGGGATGCAGAAATAAAATTTCTGGACACTGTTAATGACTTGGAGCAGCCAGTCCTGGAACCCACAAAGGGGGAGAGGCAATTCCTTATTTAGTCCTAAATAGATCACAAGATCTGTTCCAAGAAGTAAAGATAGCTGTACCACTCTGTAATAGCAACCACAATGTAATTAAGTTTTACAGACTTGTAGGGGGGGAATACCACTACAATAGTAGTAAACTTCAGAAAGGGAGCTACACAAAAAAGATGACGCTAACTACACAGAAATTAAAAGGAACTCACAAAAGTGCAATACCTCCAAGCTGCAAGAGAACTATTTAAAAACACCATAATACAAGCGCAAATTAAATGCATACCCCAAATTTAAAAAACATAGTAAGAAGATTTAAAAAATACCGCCAAGGCTAAACAACAGAATAGAAAAAACTGTTAGAGGCAAAAAAAGGCATCCTTTAAAAATTGGAAGTCAAATCCTAGTGAGGAGAATAGAAAGGCACATTCTGGCAAGTCAAATGTAAAAGTATTAAGTTCACTCAAATAGAATTGGAAGAGCAACTAGCAAAAGACTCAAACAACTAGCAAAAAAAAAAAATTAAGTACATTCAGAGCAGGAAGCCTGCCAAACAATCAGTGCAGCCACTGGATGATTGAGGTGCTAAAGGAGCACTCAAGGAAGACAAAGCCATTTCAGAGAATTCTTTGCACTAGTCTTGACTACAGAGGATGGGAGGGATATTCCCACACCTGAGCCATTCTTTTTAGGTGACAAATCAGATAAACTGTCCCAGATTGAGGTGTGAATAGAGGAGGTTTGGGAACAAATTGATAAAATAAATAGTAAGAAAACACCAGAACCAGATGATACTTACCCAAGAGTTCTGAAGGAACTCAAATATGAAATTGCAGAACTAAGTGTGGTATGTAACCTATCACTTAAATCAGCTTCTGTACCAGATGACTGAAGGATACCTAACGTGATGCTAATTTTTAAAAAAAGGCTCCAGAGGCAATTCTGGCAATTACAGGCTAGGAAGCCTAACTTCATTAGTAGGCAAATTGCTTGAAGCTAAAATAAAGAACAGAATTATCAGACACATAGATTACCTCAATTTGTTGGGGAAAAGTCAACAGAACTTTTGTAATCTGAAATCATGCTTCGCCAACCTACTAGCATTCATTCTTTGAGGAGTGTCAACAACAAACATGGACAAGGGTGATCCAGTGCATATAGTGTACTTAGATTTTTAGAAAGCCTTTGATAAAGTCCCACACCAAAGGTTCTTAAGCAAAGAAAGCAGTCATGGGATAAAAGGGAAGGTCTCAATCAGAAAGTGGTTAAAAGATAAGAAAAAAAGAGTAGGTCAGTTTTCAGAATGAGAGAGTAAATAGTGGTATCCCCCAGGGATCTGTACTGGGACCAATGCTGTTCAACATATTCCTAAATGATCTGGAAACAGGGGGAAACAGCAAGATGGCAAAATTTGCAGATGATACAAAATTTCTCAAGCTAGCTAAGTCCAAAGCAACATGCAAAGAGTTACAAAGGGATTTAAACCGGGTGACTGGGTAACAATATGGCAGATGAAATTCATTGTTGATGAGTACAAAGTAATTAATGCACATGGGAAAAATAATCCCAACTATAAATACAAAATGATGGAGCCTAAATTAGCTGTTCGCACTCAAGCAAGAGATCTTGGAGTCATTGCAGATAGTTCTCTGAAGACATCTGCTCAGTGTGTAGTGGCAGTCAAAAAAAAGCTAACAGAATGTTAG
The DNA here is from genome assembly GCA_007922155.1 of Mesoclemmys tuberculata. Taxonomy (NCBI): domain Eukaryota; kingdom Metazoa; phylum Chordata; order Testudines; family Chelidae; genus Mesoclemmys; species Mesoclemmys tuberculata. The sequence continues at coordinate 59,213,752 of ML675610.1, forward strand.
GAACCACTAGGAAAGGGACAGGTAAGACAGTAAATATCATAATGCCACTGTATAACTCCATGGTATGTCCACACCTTGAATAGTGCATGCAGTTCTGGGTGCCCCATCTCAAAAAAGATATACTAGAAAAGAAAAAGGCACATAGACGGGCAGCAAAAATGGAGTATGGAACGTCTTCCATCTGAGGAGAGATTAAAAAGATTGGGACTATTCTGCTTGGAAAAGAGACTAAGGGGAGGATATGATAGACGTCTGTAAAATCATGAATGGTGTGGAGAAAGTGAGTGAGGAAGTATTATTTATCCCTTCACATAACACCAGAATTAAGGGTCACCTGAGGAAATTAATAGGCAGCAGGTTTAAAACAAACATAAGGAAATACTTCTTCACACAACACACAATCTACCTGTGGAACTTGTTGCCAGGGGATGTTTGAAGGCCATAACAGGGATCCAAAAAACATTATATAAGTTCATGGAGGATAAAGCCATCAATGTCTACTAGCCAAAATGGCCAGGGATGCAACCTCATGCTCTAGGTGTCACTAGCCTCCGACTGCCAAATGATGGGACTAGACGATGGGATGGATCACTTGATAATTGCTCTGTTCTGTTCATTCCCTTGGAAGCATGTGGCATTGGCCACTATTGGAAAACAGGATACTGGTCTAGATGGACCATTGGTCTGACCCAGTATTGCCATTCTTATGTTCTTAAGAATATTCAGATTTTATTGCTAACAAAACTTTTGGAAGAGCTATTAAACCACATATTTCTAGGTTTAAACCAATCTTTAACTATTAGCGATCAGGATGAGATTTAATGTGGAGACAGATTAGCCCCCATCTGCTTACTGCAGGGCTCTTATACCTTCCTGTGAGGCACCAAGTGCTGGCCACTATCGGAGACAGAATACTGGATTAGCTGAACCTCGAATCTGATCCAATCTGGCAATTCCTTTGTTCCTATATTACTCCTCAAACACTTCTATTGACTTACTTTGCAACCTCACAGCATAGATGCGCTGCCCAGGTGTGGCCTACCCTAGTAAACTGCCAAGGTAAATCACAACAGTGTGAGCCTGGTGCAGATTTACTGCATTGAGGTAGTTACACTGATGCATATGTTCCTAGTATAGATAAACTGTAAGGTGTTACTCAGGCACAATCTGGCTGTCAAAAAGGAAATTGAAGCCATCAGCCCCTCTTTCAATTGCTTTGTTTCCTAAGTGTCTGGGAAGCTGTTAGAGGAAGTGAAGAGGCCTGAATGTGTAGGGCACATGTTCTGGCTGTGAACTTTGAAGTCAGGAACTGTAAAAGACTTTTGTGATCTAAAGCTACAGTTTCAGTGTTTCTTATCCTCAGATTTATTTTGCTTTGGATAGATCAGAGTCCAACGATATAGCTGGGAAACCAGAAGAGAAGAGGGTGTTCTGATTTAAAATCTGTTGCAAACATAGCTCTCTGACTTCAGACTGAAGAGTGTTATGTAAACTGTGTAATCAGGAAAGCAGACGTTGGCAGTGCCAAATGTGATATGCCTTACTCCCAAAGTCTCTCCCGATTCCTCAGTATAAGCCCACCCTGTGTTAGAGGGAAAGGCTGTGAAGAGATATAATTCTGCTAGTGTAATTGGGGAAGGGCCTGATCATGGGACGTTCTGAGCACCCTCAAGTCTCAAGCAGGAAGGGTAGAAAACCCCAAGGTGTGGGGGGGAACTGAAGATGGAAAGGGCATCTTAGAATAGGAGACCAACTGCAATGGGCAGCAACAAGAAAGCGAGCAGACTCTAAGGCTGGGTCTACACTGACAGTGGCAAATTCTCCGTGTAGACCCGCTCAGTCGACCCAGCAAGCGACGCAGGAAAACCACCCCAGCAAGTGGCGTAGCGCTGCGTCGAAGGGAGCGCTGTTCCCGTCGGTACAGCGCAGTGTGGACGGCGCGCAGAGGAGATGCTGCAAAGTCGACGGGAGATACGCAAGTGATTTACGTCACTTGCGTATCTCCCGTCGACTGCCGCCAAATCCCGAAGGTAAGTGTAGACCGGGCCTAAGAGCCATAAGAGGCAGCCAGGCTGGAGATGTGACTACCTTTCCCTGTCATGCTGGCTCTTTTCCTTCTTGAAATACTGATACTACCCACCTGTTACCCTTTGCCATATCCTGTTCTCTATTTTTTGTCCGACAGATACAAAGAAATTCCAAAATGCGGATTAGTCAAATCCTTAGTACCAGCCAGATGAAAACCTGCACTCTTGGCCACATTTTCCAAGTTGCCTTGAACATTGCACATACACCTTTTGGGGCTTATGTCCACTACAATACCTTCCCATGCTTGAAAACAGTTGTGAAGAATCGAGTTTGCTGAAACAATTCTGACCACAACTGACTGGTCAGTACAGACCAGGCCAAATGATGACCGGCATTGTTTATTTTTATTAATAATTATTTGAATTGCAGTAGCACCTAGAAACCCCAGTCATGGGCCAGGACCTCATTGTGATAGGCTCTGTAAAGATAGAACAAAAAGAGGTTCCCTGTCCCCTAAAGAGTTTTCAATCTAAGTATTAGAGACAACAGGTGGATTCAGAAAGCTGGGGGAGTATAAGGAAACAAGGAGACAATATTAGTCAGCATGATAGGCAGAGGTACTGGCTACCTTGGCATTGTCAAGATTTTTGGAGGTATCATGGCAAAAGAGAGGGATTTGAAGGAGGACAATAAGGTAGCTTTACAAATGTTTACAGGGAGCTCCTCCCAAATGAGAGGAGCAGCCTGGGGGAAAGCACAAAGGTATTTATTTTTAAAATTCACAAGTGAATGATGAAGGCTGACGTCATGGGCCAATCAGAGACAGGAGTCAATGCCTCAGTAGTAAATGAGAGATGATGGATAGGGTGGGAACAGGCCATGAAGGATCTTGAAGATGAAAATAATTAATTTACATTTGATGCCATGGAGAAAGGGGAATCAGAGGTAGGATATAAAGAGATGGGTGATGCGATCAAAGTGATGCGCTAGGAAATAGGCGTGCTGGATTTAGTCACTCTTAGACGGCAATGTGAAGTCTGAATTTTTTTGATCTATACTGACTATGGCCACCCCCCTTTCACCTAATCTGCTTATTTACAACCCACAAGCATGGTAAAACTTTGTAGTGTAGAACAGCTCTTTGTGATCATAGCCTTTTCATCACCCAGGTCTTAATGAAGGTGGTGTTATATAACAATGAGATGAAGAAATGGGTGACTTGTTTTGTTTTGGGGTTTTGTTATTTTTTTCCCTTTCCTGCCTCACCTTCTTATTCAATATTGACTTTTCAACTTGGAAAAGAGATGACTAAATGGGGATATGATAAATAGCTATAAAATTGTAATGGTGTGGAGAAAGTGAATAGGGAAGCGTTATTTACTGCTTCAAATAACACACGAATCAGGGGTCACTCAATGTCATGAATAGGCAGCAGGTTTAAAACAAACATATGAAAGCACTTCTTCACACAACCCATAGTCAACCCGTGGAACTTGCTGCCAGGGGATGTTGTGAAGGCCAGAAGTATAATGGGGTTCAAAAAAGAATTAGATGAGTTCATGGAGAATGGGTTCATCAATGACTATGAGCAAAGTTGGTCAGGGATGCAACCCATGCTCTGTGTGTCCCTCTGATTGCCAGAAGCTGAGAATGGACAACAGGGCTGAGCCACTCGATGCTTGCCTGGTCTCTTAATTCAGTTTGAAACACCTGACATTGGCCACTGTCGGAAGACAGGATACTGGGCTAGATGGACCATTGGTCTGACCCAGTAGGCCTGTCTTATGTTCTTATTGCAGCAGTTTGTTCTGGGGTGTTTTGCATGCAGTAGCGCTATTGAAGCCGCTGAGCACGGAATTTCCTGTTGTGGAATTCTCAGATCTGCCAGAGGCAAAATTATGTTATCCTGCCAGTTCCCCAAGCCCCATGCAAATTACCTGTAACAGAAATGATTTCTTGTGAAATCCCTGTTACGGTGATTCCATTTCTACACGGGGCATGAGTCTGACATTATGACTAAGCTGTTCAGTGGGCACATGTGTTAGGGATCCTGGCTTTGCAAGTTGGGTGTTGTGCGCGTACAATTCAGGAACCTGCTAACTGCAGTAAGGGCTGAAAACCTGGGTCCAACAGCACAGTACTAAAGACAGGTATTCCTCTGCTTACATTCCCTACCCCATCCTTCCTCGTACTTACCCTTTGTCTTTCATTCTAGCCCCTTGGAATTATCCAGTTGCTCACACATTACATTATTAATGATAACAGTTAGCACTTACATACCACTTTTCATTTTTCCAAGTTCCAGACTAACACTCAGGCCTGGCCTACACACAGATTTTTGTACCAGTATAACTATTTCAGTGAGGGAGGGATGATTTTTTATTGATCTATTTATATGGGTACAACCTCTCGTTCATATGCAGTTATTCCAGTATAAACGTGTTTTATGCCAGTGTAGATATTCTCAGATGGGAAGGAGAATAATTTATAAGGGGTGGTAGCATTTTATCTCTACCAGTACGTCTGTGTGTAGACAAGGCCTAAGAACCAGATTTTGCCATCCTTATCCGTACCGAGTAATATCTTATTTCATGAGTAGTCCTGGAACCGAGGACAAAATCTGGCCCTAACTACTGAGGCATCACAGCCCCCATGAATCCAAGAAATATTATCATCACCATCATGCAGATGGGGAAACTGAGGTCTTGTCGATGTACTAACTTCAAATGTGGAGAGTTGCTCCAGTTTTAATTAATCTGGTTTAATGAAGATTCCTGTGTGGACACTTTTCTTTGGTTAAAGAGGATCTTATTTTGGTTTAGCTCTAACTTGCTTCTGATCAATTTACGCTAAACTGAAACAAGCCTAGTATAAATTGCCATGGAGTGTCCACACAGCCTCTTGCACTGGTTTAGCTAAAGTTAAAAATCAAACCTGGAGTTAAACCGGTGCAACCCTGCCTGGAGATGACCTGTGAGACACAAGATGAGTAACCTAGTCACGTCGCTCCAGTGAGTTAATGGCAGAAGAGTGATTAGAATTTAGGATTTCCTTGCTCAGTGCTCAATCCCATAGACTTTGCTTTTCCTCCTCACCTAGCATTCTGATTTGTGGTTCTCAAGGGATATGATATCCCTTTGGAATAAAGCCTATGGTAACAATAACACACTTTTGGCTGCTGGACTTTATTTTTGTTTGTTTGAGTGCAGAAGTGTTAAAAGGTACAATTAACATTTGAAATTGGCAGGGAGGCATTTGGTTTTTCAGATGCCCCAAGAGCAATATTATTTGCCATATTTTCTGTATTATTTCTAATAATTTCTAATAATTTTAACATTTATTTGATTCAGCTGACATGGAGAAGGGTGGCTTGCTCAGAACCCTCCCTGTTAGAGCCTTCTTCAGCTGCCTGGCTGACTCACAATCTTTAGAGCATCCTCCTGGGGATTACAGCTGTGTTACACTGGAAAATTTCCTGGTTTCTTAACAGCTTATCTGATAGAAGAAAAAGAAGGGTAATGCAGCAGTGAATGTGATGTTTACACTAACACATGCTCAGTCAGTTTATAGAAATAGGTGAGAAATGTACTTCCAGTTCCCCTGCTTCAGAAGATGAGGCATTTCCTGCCTTGAATAATGGTAAAGGACAGATGCAGTCCATTATTCCTTGCAGTAATGCTCCTCATTCCCACATTACCAAGGGGAGAAATGGAGCCTAATTAAATCCTTTAAAAAACTGACTACTGAGGAGAGGAGATAGTTCCAGGACAGTGATATTTTATTTTCTCACTAAAAATGAGCCTTTATTTCCCCACATGCTTTTTTATGGTCAACAATTGGTTTGGGGGTTGCTCCAATGCAGTTACACAGACAGCAGCTCTGTGCTGTTCATTTGTCTTTATCTTGCTTCACACTGGGCTTTGTGATGGAGTGTTGTTCATCCGTATGACAGTCTTTCCCTCAAAAAATGAGAGAGCATTGAATTCTTTGCTGGCTAATGCATTTCTACATGTGTGTTTATTTTTATAGACTAAAAACCTGGTTTGGCCCAGCATTTGCTATTGAAGTTGTTGTCTGCTGCAGTTATCCAGATACGACAGGGATGGCAAATCTTGGACACTCATACCCCAAATGGCCTCTTCTGATAACTCTTGGTAACCACCAGGTTATCAGGAAGTAGGGTCAGTGACAGAGGTTACTGCTGTGGCTCAGAAGATGCTCATCCTTCAGGAAAACTGAGACTCCAGTGGCGAAGACAATGGAGAGTACAGTCAAGTGTGTCTATAGGGAAGGTGAGAGGAAGAATATACAAATCCATGTGTAAGGGGGAAAACGACAGGAGGGGGCATGAACTGAGCAGAGGAGAAGGGATAGGAGTAGGTGATGGAGCCAGGGAGGGAAAAAGAGAGAGTGGAAGAAAAGAAAGAAGGGGTAAAAATGATGGAGATAGTGTCTAAGAATGGCACTTAGCAGCCAAATGGCACTGATTAATGCTGTTCTGCCTTTTCCCCAGAAACCCTGGCCTTGATTTTTAGGTACAGTCTCATACTCCCTGGACCTGATGAAGAGAACACCACTTCGTGCCACTGTGCAGTGATCCCTCTGTGCACTGATGGTCTCCCAAAACAATTGCATCCAGCCCTCATCAGCCACATAAGGCAATAGTCATGAAATGAGGCCCTGTGGGAAAGGAGGTTGGTGTAAAATAAGGTGGGAAATTGCTAATGAAATCTGCTCTGCCTCCTTTGACATGCTGAGTCAGATTGTGCCATCAGCTAAAGCAGTGTAAATCCCAAGTAACTCAGCGGAATTGATGTGAGTTACTCTAGATGTACACTGGGGTAACAGAGCAGAATTTGGCCTGCTGCTTTAATCAGGGGCATGGGCTCAACCTTGCCATGGCTCCCAAGATAGCACTGTGCTTGGACAGCCTGTTTAACTGAGTTCTTTTCTGAAAGAGCTGATGATTCATACATTTATCCTAATCATGCAGCATTCCAAAAGGTTACTTCTCCTGCAGAAAAAAATGACCAGAAACAGGAAGCTGAGACCAGGGTTGTTAATGCTCCAAAGATCAATTAATAATGCTCTGTGCCACCATCCGTAGTTGCTTCTCTGTTTCAGTTTCACAGTAACAGAAAATGGGCCCCAGAGTCTGACCGGGTCTTTAGAAACTACATTTTCAAGCCTCTCAGACTGTTTCAAGAGTGTGCAATTTAGTCTTAAGGTGGATCGGGATAAAGCTGCAATGGTGAACATTAATTTTGTAATAAAATCATTCATGTACTCCCAAGAGTTTGCCCAATTCTAAAATAGCCCTGTCATAACTGAATCACAGCCTTGATTCTTACAAGCACAGGCTCCTCAGCCTGTTTATCACTTTATTACATATATAGTGGTGTTAATCATACTACATATTTCTCCAAACTCTGTCAGCTCAGTGGTTAAATGTGCTGTAGTAAACAGTTCCCACCCCTTCTTTCGGTAGTGACCTTCCCATCCAAACTCTCCACATCCAACCGGCTACCCAGTGGGGACAAGCCAGGAAATGAAATTTCTCAGAATCTCAAGCTCCGACTTGGAAGGCAGCCAGAATGCACTCCAGAGTATCAGCTCTGACAGCAGGCACCAAGGCTTTTGCCTTCAATGTAGGTCATCATCATTTAGTTATAGAAATTCACTGCCTTGAATACTGTATGTTGAATGCCATGAAGCACAGCTTTGTGGAGACAAAGCAAATGTGTAATATAGTCTGTGTCATATTTGCAAATGCGTGACTGGAAATCCTTGCATTTGCTTTAGCTTTATATATAAAATACTCGGTTTGGGTGGCAAAACGAACATTTGACAACACTAAATTAGCATACAGATACTTTGGGGCACATTTAGGACTGCAGTGAAAATAGAAAAATTGGTGACATAAATGAGGCATCTGTCCTTTGTATTTCTGAATGGACTATGCGCAAGCAAACGTTCCATTCCAAGGGCTGGATTCTAGGCTCAGGGAGAAGAGCTGTCTGTGAGCTAACCACCCCATTGTCTGCAGATCTCTATCCAGCAGCAATTCGTGTGATCCCTCCTTGCCTGTAACACACACACAGCCTTGCTGTTTAGATCTGACTGATGCTAGGTTTTCATTTCCACATTGTTCAAACACAGGGTGCTTGGCTTTTTTAATCTGCTCACTTGAGGTTGACTTCCAACCCATGATGCCAGACTGCCTCACCCACTAGTTACATTTTCAAACAAGCACCTTTGTGCTTTCTCCCATGCTGCCCGTCATGCTTAGGAGAAGTTCCCCATAAACATCCGCAAAGCTACATCATGGTCCTCCTTCAAATCTCCTTTGTCATAGTGCCTACAATAACCCTGACAGTGGTTAGACCATAGCCTACCACGCTGGCCCAAAGTGTTGCCATGCACTCCTCCATCTGTCCTTCTGTATTCACCTGTTGTCTCTAGTCTGATACTTAGATTGTAAGATCTTTGTGGTAGAGACTGCCTTTGTGTTTGATCAATGCCTAGCACATTGTGACATCTAGCATAATAAAAGTAATAAATAATACAATATAACAATTATACTGCTGTATTTCTGGGAGGTATTCTGGCCCATGGCTAAGAAGAGGCACCAGAGTCAGTATTCTTGGTTTCTACATCCAATTCCAGTCTGACTTGCTATGTGACCATGGATACATCACTTGGCCTCTCTGTGCTTCGGTTTGATGCCCTGTGAAATGGTATGCTAAGAACTCATGGGAGGTTGTGTGCCCAGTTAATTGTTTACGTAATGACTCCCAGCATAGGTTGTCAGCAGGGAACGAATCTGGGATCTCCAGCTCCAAAGCACAGCTGATAGCAGTAGTAGGTTATTATACTTCATTTGGATCAGCCACTGGAGAGGGGCAGGATATACTTGGCAGTGTCTTATATTTATAAAATTCTCTAAGATCCCTAGATGGAAAGGGTGGGTATAACTTCAGTGTTCAGAAGGTTAATTATTTATTATATGTTCCAATTATCTATTATCTTAGTATAAACCACACACCCCTATCACCAGGACAACATTATTTATACTTTTCCTTCTTTGTGTGATTGCCTTGGCTTGCATAATCTGATTTGCCTAGGGTTTGAGTTTTCTGAAGTAAAATGGAGATAGAGTGGAGCAAATCAACAGTTCTGTAATCATTGTGTTCTATGAAAATAATGGTATTTTTAAATATATACCTAGCCCATCCTTGGAACTGGTGAAAAGCCCCCATTTCTCCGAATCACAGACCTTTGTCCAATACTGCATAGACACTGAGTGACAGGAACAGAAAGAGTGGAGAGGCATCTTCATCCTTTCTTTGAGAAAAGCTTATTGAGAGAGAGAAGAAAAAGAGAACACGAGAGAATGAGAAAGTGGATGGGGGAAGGAGACAATGATAAAGGAAGAAAGAAAAGTGCAGTGCAGAAAACAGTCTGCATGTCACTGTCAGACAGCATCTTAGATTGCCGTTTGGGGTTCCAAACAGGAAGATTGATGACTCTGTAACCAGAGAGTAGGATCCCTCAAAACGGGACGGGTTTTATATTTTCCTTAGCCTAGCTCTGCTAGGGTCTCCTAGCACTCTGCTCTCCTTCTAGACACACACTTAATGAATCACACTGACACTCAAGCACAGTAAATCACATCCCATCACAGTGCACTCACACGTCCATTCTCAGATGTGCTCATTCATTACTTTGCCTGAGTATACCAGAAATAGGGACAGTGTCTTGCACTTTTAGCAGCAGTTATTAAGTAAAGCTGCCAAAGGAAGAGAGAGTCCCTCCCTTCCCCCATCAGTCTCCCACTGCACTGCTCACTCCTTGCCCTTGAGACAACTGTCTGCATAAAGGAACTACTGATAGGAGAGGGGAGGTAGCCAGTACTCAACTCCACTGGATTTGCATGATTATATTTGGGGACTAATACATTTTAAATTATTTTAAAGCCAACTAATTCATCAAGGTCCTCTGAAGCATTAGGTTAAGTGAGACATGGGTTAATGGAATCATGATTCCATATTGGACCTAAAGGTTAAAAATGGCATTTACAGTCTCTTCTTTTGGCATCTACATCCAGTTGTGCTCAAAAGCACACATCTTCCATTTTCTTCTGTTAACAATACGCAAAGAAATCACTGGGAGGATGGTTATCTTTGTTTTAAGTGATCTTTCATGCCTTTTGGTTCACTTTTTAAAAAATATCTAATGAGACACTCCCCAGGTTTTCTAAAACTTAAAAAGCATTTCACACGGCACACACGCTCATTTTTAGAAATAATCAGGTAATTGGGGAAAAAATGGAAGCTCTTCCAAAGTTCCTATGCCACTTTAAAAATGAGATTTAGGCTGCTAAGTCATTTAGATGCTTTTGAAAAATGTACCTCAAATCTCCTAAATTTATTATTAAAGGAGGTAAGTCTGATGCTAAGTTGCTGGCACTGAATTTAATCACTTTAAAGAAATCCACATGAGCTAGCAAAAAATCCAAACCTACTATCACTAAAGATTAAAAAATTGTAGAGCCTCGTTCATATACTTATTCATGTCAACCAGAGACATTCCCTTATGTTAACACCCTAGTGGGAAGTATTTGGAGACCGAGTTCAGAGGTGAATTGTGAGATGATGTAAGTTATACTCTGAGATGCACTCAGGCTCTATCAGGCCTAATTGCATCCACTTTCCAATGTGTGAGTGAGTGTAAGACAAGGCTAAGTGGGTATAATTTGCATGCTGAGGAAATGAAAGTTAAAGTAACGGGTAGCTTATTTATACCTTGGGACACCCTGTTGTTAGCACAATTCTAGCACAATAATCAAAAATAGTCAGGGCATTGGTATGTCCTGGCCATGCCTCTGGCATGCTTCCTGCTTTGACTGCCTTAGATTTATTTTAGATTTGCCACAAAATTTGAATCAGAGAATAAAACTCAATTGTCCGACCAGTATCTGTTATGCCATGTCTCTGTCTGTAACAACACGTGAAAAGGAAATGAATTACAGGAAGTTTTTGGGTGCCAACAGCTCCTCTAGCCCCTTGTTTTCCAAATTTAAATCACAGAACAGCTTCACATTCTGCACTTAAAAAGAAAAGAGGAACTGGGCAAACTTTTGCTTTCTGATGGCAGGAATATGCTACTCAACACAAAATCAAGTCTGATCTGTGTCTGACTCAGATCAACCTCCCCCTCCCCCCCCAAAAAAAACCAGGTAGTGAAGCATGATGCTCCGATGATTTAAAAAAAAATATATTCCTTCATAAAACAGTAAAGCTTAGAGTTAGAAAAACACCTCCTAGGTCAGTGGTTCCCAACTTTTTTGGCTTGAGGGCCATAAATATCATTTTTACAATTCTGAAGGGCCACGATTCTATCAGTTCAGAAAAAATGTATTGACGTATACACACCATTAAGGACTACAAATTACTACATATTTAAAATACATATTTTGAAGCTACTGTGCTCATTTTTACATTCACTATTTTACACCTATAAATTACTCATAATATGTCACACGCTCACAGACAAAGCCCTAGTGTAGATGAGGGACTGTCTCTACACTCTGAACCACATGGCCTGGCAGCTAAGTCAAGGTGGGTGACAAAGTGGAAGGCACTGATTTTTAGAGTCCTGTCCCTCCTCAAGCATGGTAAGTCCTGGCTGCTCCACCAGCAGCTCCCTCTGCCCCCCCTGCAGCGAGATGGAAGGAATTCAGCAAGGAGGCTGCCTCACCTTGGCCCTGTAGCCCCGTACACTCCACCTGGATCCCTAGACAGTGGTTTCTTCTGTAGCCAGGGGGACAAGAGATCAGTGCTCCCCTCTTTCTGACTCCAGCAGGAACCCTAGGGCCTAGCGACCCAGGCGGAGCACTTTGCCACGCTCCCTGCTACAGCCAGGGGGAGGAGGTCGCTGGGTGCAGCAAGGAGCCTGCACCGGTCTTGTAGCCCCGTGGCAACCTACTCCGCCAGAGACCTTAGGCAGTGGCTCCCTTCTCCAGACAGCAGGAGGGGAGCAGCGGGCCACTTTGAAATATAGTGCAGGTCACTTTTGGCCCTCAGGCCACAGGTTGGGACCACTGTGCTAGGCCATCTATTTCAACTCCTCTGCCAGTGCAGGATTCGTTCTTCTTGTTTCAGTGTTAATATGCATAGTATCTGTTGGTTCTCATCACAACAACGAGACGGTGAGAGAGGATGGCAGGGTGGTATGTGTGTGACTCTTAGACAAGATCAGTAAATCTAGTGTGTGGAAAAGACACCAGGCCAGATTCACTCCTGCCAGGGCTGTCGGAGTACGACTCTATGCATAGCTCAGTGCGAGCATGGGAAGCAGCATTTCCTCTGGGAAAAGGCCCTACTATCTTTCCCAGGACTTCATCTGGGAGAGGACAGCTTTAAATTACAGCTGTGGCTCCTTCCAGCAGAAACTGCCTAGAGATATGCTGAATCAGTGCATCACTAGGCAGGCTGGCCACGTCCCTTCCTCACAGAGCACTGCCCTCTTTTGGGGTTACACTGGCTGACTGTGCCCCCATCCCGCAGAGAACGGGATGTCAAAGGTCCAGCCCCTTCTAGCCAGAGTTTCCACTACCACAAGCTCTTCTGCTGAGATAACCAAGGGTTGAAACAAACCCAGGTGCTGATTCCACAGTGCAATAGTAGGGGTGAGTTGGGATAGCCTTTTAAAAAGGCATTGATTTTAAGTCCCTTCTGCCTCCGTCTGACAGTCGTTCAAGTAAATGTAAAAATATCCTATAATGTGTTTCAAAAAGAGGCTAAGAAAAACTGGGAGCTCAGCCAATGATTTCCTTCCCCAGTAAAGGAGGTTTTGATAGCCAAGGCCAGGCGTGTACATAGGGATTCAATTCAGTTTCAGTCGTAACTGGCTTCCTCACATTTCCTTCTACTGCAACCTCAGTATTTCTCATCACAAAAAGACCCTCCAACAGCCTTCCCTCTCTCCACATAGCTCCCTAGGCCTGATCGCATTTACAGTCAGAGCTAGTTACACTGCTCTGGCAGTCTCCCCTCTGCACTACCAGAGTTGCATAAAGGGGCCGTCTGGTAAATGAGACTCAGATCCCACTATCCAGTAGGTGATTTCCCAGCTGGACTCCTTTGGAGTCTTGTGCTCTTCTGAGGTTTCCCCTTCAGATAGATGATGGATACATTCATTGCCTCCAGAATGTTGTTTGAAAGAACCTCTTGCAAGCCACTTCTGTCTTTCTAGGGGAAAAGTCTGCTCGTGAAACATGGATCAAGTAGTAATGCCAATATAGTCTCTTTCAAATCTTCAGCTGAAGCAAAGGTCTGAGTTTCAATCTAGGTTTCTCATCAGTGTCTGAATTGTTTCCTTTAGTTTCTAACTCACTTCCATGGTAGATATGGCTAAAACCAAGTGTACAATAGTGCCTGTTTAATGTTCAAGGTATTATAACCTGCACACAGGGCAATGGACTTTATGTACTGATGGGTCTTTTCTATTTCTAATTAAATTGTATAAGTACTAGAGATGCACGAGGCTTATTTATACTTATATCATTAAGGGGACATCCCAGAATGTCTTGGGGACATTAAGCTGGCAGTAGGAGTTCAGCAGGTGAAGTTAAGGGCTCCATCTTCTTTTCTAGTCATGTGCTTGCCAGTACATATGCCCGTCTGCCTTTCTGTTGTGCACTGTTGCTATGTGTTTCTGAATATTTGTGACTCAACCAGAATATGTTACAGAAGGGACAAAATACCAGCTCTGTAAAAAGCAAGAAATGTATTTTCTGCTGAATTCTGTGCACTCAAATGCATAAAGTTTTGTTTTCGTCCATGCATACAAGGCCCATTACATGTACGATAGAATGATAGAGCAGTGTATCGCAACCTTTTTGTGTTGGTGACCCCCTCTGAACTTAAAAAAAAAATTGTGACCCTCCCATCCAAAGCCAAATCCCAACCCCCGCCAACCAGGGCTGAAGCATGTAACTTAGCTTCACAAGGCTCCCTGGGGCCTGGGACCCCTGGCAGTTGCCCTGCTTACCACCCCCTAACAGCAGTCCTCCACTTGCAACCCCCCGAAATCCGTTCCGTGACCCCCCTGGTTGAGAAACATTGTGATAGAGGTACAGGAGCAAAAAGCAGAGGCAGGCACAGTGGCATCTTCATATGCTAGCATCATTATTAGGCTTCAGAACTGTGCATTTATGGTAAAGGTTATTCATCATGAACAGTTTTCCCATCCCCTCCCCCCCGGCATTACCAATGACTATAGACATGCCTTTAGACATAGCCCTGAGCATGAATAGCATGCCCTAGGAGTAACCCTGAGAGACAATATGTCTCTTAGGTTCAACTCCTTTAGAGTTTCCCCTCGTGTGGAGAGGGGGTTAGTTTGCAGGCCACGGCATACTTCCCCACCCCTATGTCCAGCCAAAGCCACACAGAAGAATGAAGACTGGGGGAGCCCCAATTTAACCCTAAGTGAAGAAAAAAGCACATGCTGGGGGCAGGAAGGAATCTGACTGGATATAATTGCCCTTTCATGTCTCTGCAATATTACTGTCCTATTGTGATGTAAAACCTAAAATGGCGCTGTGTTGAAGTTACAGACAGAGCTGAAAACTTCTCTCATGATGTTTGTTATGTCAAGACTGCACCTGTACTGTTTTGTACTTTTTAATACTCTGTTTGTTATGCTAAGCTGGTACTTGTACTTTTCAATGCTATGTTTTTAATGCTACACTGAAATCTGTGTGCATTCTGAGCCTACGTAGAGACTGAGACAAGGAGGCAGAGCAGAGCTGTTCCCTTTCTCCAAAATGTGTACCACAAAAGTAGTAAAAATAAGAATTCCTTCTGAATTCCTGCTTTGCTCTTCATGAGGCCTCACAATGGAAAGCCATCTGATGCACTGGTCACTGGCCTTTGTGAAATGAGTTAGTGATCTCATTCCAATTCCAACTTCCTCGTGGATCCAAAACTTTCACCACAGCTGGCATGCATTGGCATAGTTGTTAGCAGTTTCAACGGAGAGGGAATTGAGAGATTCTAGAAGTTGTCCCTCTAGATCAGAGGAGAGGCAACAATTCTGGTGAGCCTGTCCAACTGCTGCTCATGATGTACCGAGTAAACAGATGACTTCCATCTTCAAGGCTGTCAGTCAAGCCCCTTTCACAAGCATGGTGTTCATTATAAACTATTTTACAAAGAAAATGAAGAGGAAGTGCCCTACCCTTTGTGTTTAAAGGGTACAAATGATTCGGCTAAAGTATCCACCAAAGACTATATCTAACTCATTCTAAAGAATTAGCTGGACTAGCAGAGTTTCCATTTCCAAATGGTTTGCTCTCCCTACCAGTAGGACATGTGTAATTTGGTTTGGTCATTGTTTTTCTTGTTCCAATTGGAGAAACAAAATCTGCTTGGAACTTTTAAAGTGACTTTATTTAAACTATCTATGAACTCCCTGAGTTCATGCCATAGGAAAAGATTTTACACATATGGGCCCAGATTCAATGGGCCCACGGATGCATGGTCAGGGCACAAAGTATGTCTTTCCAGGCATCGGAATGTCTGTTCTGAGTGAAGCTACGGTGATTCAAGGCATCCGCACTCCACATGGGGGCCTGCAATCAGCCAGCTCTGTCCCAAAATTACTTCATGCTAGTCAGGGATGGGATCGTATCATTTTACCCTGAAGAGGTGCTATCTCACGTTCTCTGGTAACTTCTGCCTGCAATTATCTTATAGAGCCTGGTCTACAACTTAAAGATGTCCTCCTCTTGTGAAAACTCTGGGAGAGCAATGGTGCAATGCAGCTGCCTTCCACCAGGAGCGAATCCCCCTGGCATGCAGCAGTGTCTCTTGGTATCAGGGTATGGGAGAATAATTTGAACCATCTAATATGAGAAGAAAATAGCCCAGGATATTTTAAAGTCACCCTTTATTCTTCCCCTTCCCAGAAGCAGCCCTTATTGTGTGATGCTTTTGCAGTGGACTGTCATACTTGACAAATCACATGTAAATGTTAGAAACAATAAAATATTATAAATATATTCTATTTATAATAAATAATAAAAATATTATAAATATTTTGCTGTGAAAAAAAGAGGCCTGTTCTACTAGTAATTTTGGTTCTTAAGAGCAACCTTTCCTTTGTTCCTTTCACACACAACTTTTCCATTGGTCTAAGTATTTTAATAAACATCACAAGCCATGTTTTAATACTTCCAAATACCCGCCACCCTTGTTCATTTCCTCTTATCTCTTTAATGCTCACTAGCTGACAAATGTGCAATATATACCTTGTACCACTGGTATTATATGATAAACTGCAGCCATCCAGGATCACTTCCCAACAGTAGGATGATTCAGAATAATATAGATGCCTTACGTGCTGTCTGTCCCCCTCAGGTACTTTATTTCAGCTTCTTGGCTGCATTTCCAGGCACCATTTTATTGCCAGTTATCACAGTATTTGCAATGTGGGTGTATTTCTAGCAAATAATCCACTTGGATTTACTTAGTAAATGCTGTGAGCTATAGTTTAAGCTCATCTGCAGTTATGACTTAATAATGCGCAAATATTGGGAGGTGTATTTGCTTGTTCTTTCATACCTCTTACTGAGCTGAATGTCTAAAGGTATAGGCCACAGTTGGGATTCATGCTGTGGCCCATTTATGCTGCTCTGTTAGCAAAAACTGTCTGTAAAGAGAGCTTAAATAGCCCCTGCAGAATATATCATGGAAGAAGGTTTTCTCTTGATAGCATAGAGCCAATATGCCTTCCACACCAGCGTAAGGGGACTGTAGGAGTAGACAGGCAAGTGATAGGGAAGGCGGAGACATGGCCAGAGTGCCTTGTTCTCAGGTTGTTTTGTAGTGGCATAATGGCCCCATAAAGAGCTGTTACAAGTGCAATTTAGAGTAACCGTGACACAGGCACAAAGGTAGCTCCAAGCTATATTCCCTGTGCCCTCCTCTGCCCCTGCTTTCCTGTTCTGAGGATGAACAAATAGACATGCAGCACACGGTGCCTCTTGGTATGGCTAATTGTTGATGGTTATGGATGTTTAATTTTTCTAGTGCTTTATAAACAACATGGCCACTTACACCAGCAAGGTAAAACAGAGTCACCAGCATTTATACCAGGGCACATGTGGTTAGAGTCTGGCACTTTGAATACTGAGATTTTTATTTTCTACAAGCTTGTGGGAAAAATTGCTTGTTGCTCTCTTTTTTTCTTTTCTGGACCTGCTGCAGTTTCTGTCAGCAGTAGATAAAACAGGCATTAATTCTTTTAGATACCATGGCGGAACTAAGAATCTTTGTTCCTCATTATTGCACAACATTTTGCAGTCCCCCAAGCTGTTATGACACATTGTTGAGTGGTCACAACAGGAAGTACAACCAACAGTGAGTAAATAAAGCCTCCCCTTCCTATTCCACAGATTTTAGAACTTCCTTATCCTCTGGTTCCAAATCCTCTTACGGCAGTTGCTCTTATTTATTTATGATTTTTTTTTTTTTTTGCATGGGCTGCTTTAATGGGACCACCACCTGCTCCCTTTTACCAGCATCCTCATTTTGCATGCAGGAAAATAAGTGTCACACAGCTTAATCGGTCTCCCGGGAAAATTGTGAAGCCATTGGTCAAAGGTCTGCAGACGGCATTAAGTACTCGCCTTTCTCAGTTCTGCAGGCATTGATGTTGAGACCTCCCCACCCCCACTAAATACAATGAAGATTATAATGATTTCTTCTATTAAAATCTTTCACTAGCAAATCAGATCTGATGCTGTGGCTTATAACAGGCAAATACTGTTATAGCCTGTTTAGTATGTACCTGTTGACTCCAGTGGAGCAATTTAATCAGAATTTGACAGGATTTTGAGGCAAGCTGTTTATTTATCAGCAGAGCCAATAAATCCTGATAAACTATTTTCAAAACTCGGAAGACAGACTATGTGTTCTTGTGGCTAATCAATGGCAGAAGCAAAGGCAGGGTAAATAATGACGTGTAGATACTGACTAGCTGGAAAAATTGGGTCAGATCCTGTTCACCTTACTTACATGAGTAGTCCCATTAAAATGAATGAAATTACTCATGTGAGTAAGGCAAGCAGGGTTTTGGCCCATTATTTCAAACTCATTTTAATATTTCAGGCCCTGGTTCGGAAAATGTACTTATGCACCGCTAAGCGTGTTTAAACTTAACTAGCAAACGAAGCATGCTTTAGTGGCACTACTTAGGTGCTTAAAGTTGGGCATGTGCTTAAATACCTTACTGAATCAGAATTCTGTTAAAGAATTCACATCTTCTGATGCTTTGTCTTCTCTAGGAAGAAAAGTGTGCTCTTAACATGTGCTGGCTAACATGAGGTAAACTCCCAATGAAGACAAAGCAATTTGTGGTTTTCACAGCGTTGGCAAGTCCAGGGCAGCCCTAGGATTTCTCATAGTCTTGAACTCAGGCTGCTAATGTATGTGAAAACTACAGACACTATACAAACACAGAACAAGAAGACTGCTCCTGCTAGCTGATTTTTAAAAATTTTAATGGTGGCTGTTTGAAGCCCTAGAGATGTGAGGAACGTTAGCGTTAGTGGGAAGTGGGCAGGTATGGCGGTTAAGGTGCCTGATAAATTTGTTTATTTCACGGGATATCTACCGCCATCTATGTGGTATGCACAATATGTACATTCATATCTCTAGAGTGTGCACAATACATATAACATGTATGTGTATGATTGTAGAAAAGAAAAAAATACAGCTGAGCAGGCCTGAGGCAAATGCTGTTTTGTTTTATTCTTGGAAAGGCTGCTTAGAAGAAATTAATAATTAATCTAACTCCAACAACTGGTGACTGCAAACTGTCTCCCCAACCACAGTGCTTAGTCGCCAGCTTTTGTTTCACACTTCTGTAGTCACCTCAGCTGGAATAGCCCTTGGGCCTTAAATTGCAGAGCTACCTCTGTATCTCTTGGATTATCTGGTTGTCACAGCCCAAGGCCTGTTGATTATCACTTCATCAAGCTATACAAACAGAATGCAAAATGAGGTAAGGGGATGGGAGAGGGATATGATGCAAACGTGCACCACAACCTTCCAAGGTTACTGAGGGGCTGGTCTTAGGTTGAGCTGTTGGTCCTGTGATCATTTCTTTGTTTCTGCTAGATGGGACTGTCAAGGTTGCAGAAAAGCTTCCAGCTAAATGACAAAGGAATAACAAATCCCAGCCCCCACCACTCAATCACTTCCCCTAAAGGGACAACTGAAAAATAGTGATGTGTAGCAGCTAGGAAGGATTAACCTTCATCAGACACCTTATACAGGAGAATAACACACACCCCAACCCCCACAGAAGGATTCCACTAAATGAAATTAGTGACATTTTTAGACTGAATTCCCTAAAAAGATAGTTATAATAATGTGATGGGACTCAGGCTTAAACTGGAAAAGACAAAAGCAATGAGAGTTCTGTAGCACCTTAGAGACTAACAAATTTCTGTGGGCATAAGCTTTTGTGGGCTGCAACCCACTTGGAAGAGAGAAAGAAATTCAGAGCATTGTAGACACTCCCTCCTTAGACTCATTACACTGCCTCTGAGTAGCCTTTACGGTGCGTGTGGCACAAAATCAGACATGCTAATCTAAGTCCCTGCTTGGCCACATTAATATGAAAATACTTAAGAAAACTACATTAGCATGTCCTATTTTATTTATTGTTTTTAAAGGGTAGACAGTGTATGTAAGAATGTCCTACTACAAAGGGTCATAAAGTCTAAATCGGGAGGTAAGATGATGTAGTACATGTATGGCATTAAGGGGTCCTGGGTTTTAGTCCCATCTCTACCATGTGTCATGTTGTGTGACCTGAGGCAAATTGTATAACATTTTTATCCTTAAGGTATGTGTACTCTACCTATGACAGTGACATGGCTACAGTTGTGTCGCTGGAGCAGTCTCGGTGTAGGCACTTCCTACATAGACTGAAGAGGTTTTTCTGTCACTGTAGTTAATCCACCACGCCAAAAGGCAGTAGCTAGGTTGATGGAGGAATTCTTTCATTGATCTAGCCTCGTCTACCCAGGGGGCTAGGTTGACCTAACTACATTGCATGGTCACAAAACTTTTCATAATTGTGAGTGACATAGCTAAGTTGATCCAATTTTTAAGTGTAGACCAGGCCTTAGTTTTTCCATTGGTAAAATGGGTATAGTAATGCTTACCTATCTGGTTAAAGCAATTTGGCTAAGGTTTTCAAAAGGATCTAGTGATTTTAGGGACCTCAACTATTTGTCCTCAACCAGTTTGAGACAGCTAATATACATAAAGCACCTGGGTGTCCACACTCTGAAAATCAGACTGCTTTAAGGCGTCTCAAGTTAGGCATAAAAAATCCCATCACTGTTGAAAAGCTTGGCCTTTGGGATGTATGCATGAGAAGTTCTCTAAATACTATTTATGTTTAAGTGAGAGCGTCTTAAAAAATAAAATTCGTAAAACAAAAGGCTGTGCATGGACAAGTGTTTCAAAGGAGTCTCAGACCGGATCCCAGTTTTGCACACAATCCACAATATACCTGCAGGTATAATTTCTGTCTGAATGAACAAATTTAAAGCCCATTTTAAAAACAAACAAACAAAAATAATTGGCCCCAAACATGGAGAACTCCATCATTTATATTTTGCACCGTATTGCAAAACAACAATTCAGTGAGATGCCCACCATCTTTTTTTAGCATTCTGCCTCTACTTATACAACAACATGAAAAAAGAGATTAGCAAACCACACACAAAATGGTTGAACCCTACAATTCAAGTGTGTTATAAGAAATAACTGCTCTTTCCCAAGATAAACATTTGCCTGCAAAATTTTAGCTGAAAAATAATCTTTATGGCTGAGTTAATATTTTTTTAACAGAAAGATGCCTCTACAGGAAATACTAACAGAACCTTAATCAATAGCAGCCAGGTTATGTGCACCTCCCTCATGTGAGAATGTATTTGTTGAAATTCAGATACAGCTTTCAACAAACAACTGCAAAATATTCTTTCCTTCCTGGCTGTTATTTTTCTTTTCTCCGCTGACTGGAATCCCTCAGCAGTTTCAACATTGAGTCTGTTTGTAAGACTAAACAAAAAAATCATTTAAACGAAATCTTCCCTAGATAAATCCAATCTGCATGTAAATAGTTGGCCCTCAGAATCAGTGTGTTGCTATTCTAAATGCTATGTGCAAACTCATGTGATGTTTTGCAGCTTAAGTAAAGACTGAATTTCTGTTGCAAAAATGTTGTCTCCTTTTTATTCTTTTTACATAGATATAAACTGCACTGCAATGCCCAGAGCTCTCACTAATAATATTTATGATGCAATAAATCTTCTGCCATATCATTTTTGTGGTTGATATTGCCTTTGGTACATAGACAGGATCTAAAGTAAACTCTACAATTACTCATTCCTAGCAATTGTTTTTAATACGATCCTTTTGCTGAATAAGGTTAGGGTAGCATATGACACACAGGAGACTGAAGCAGTGTTTAAGGTCATTTTTCTTCATGGGATTGCTATTCGATCTAAAGACGTGCTGAACTGGTTTCGAACTCTTGCAAGATGGAGAGGGAAAAGGGGGTAGAGGAGACCAACAGGCCTTTACTGCCCACTGCCACGCCAGGCGAATGAGTTGGTTTCTTAAGCAAATGACAAAAACAATAAAAATAGTCCCCAGCAGTGGTTTCATAATCTACACAGGTTCTCAGTTTATATCTATAAATCCTAGAATGCTCCGTCTTTCTATTGTGATCACTAGGCCTCACCATCCTTACGCTGTCTCCTCAGAAAAGTACCCTTGTTTCCTCTTACTCTTTTATGCAGAGCCTCACTTGATTAATCATCTACATATCTCCCCATTACCTCTTTTCTGTGTCCACAGAGTGGAACTCCTTACAGGGCAGGAACGGTAATTTTCTTATCGACATCCCAATAAGTGTTTCACTGTGCAGTGGGCAATACAGCATAGACATCTGCAGCTTTCACCTGTGACTTCTTCTGAACTCACGCTATGCAGGACAGGGCTAGGTCAGCTCTTGAAGAATGGTATAGCCTTAAGAAAATGCTAGGTGCTGCAAGAAGTAGGGCTGGTTATTTATTATCCTCCACTGGAGTCATCTAGTGCTTAATTAGCCCACCCTGAAGTTAGAGAACACCAAGTAGGTGGTGATGAACTGACTATTACTGGTCACTATAATTGTATACTATTTTGCAGCAACCAAGCTTGTGCTAGGCAATTTGTAGTATAGGTAAACTACACATGTAGTTAACCTTGTGGAATGGCTAACTCCTGTGTGAATCTTGGCACAGCAGGGGAATGGCTGTATTCTTTTTTGGTGTGTATTTTGGCAAAGCTGAGGGCTTGTGAACTGCTTGCTCCTAGACAGCATGTAAAATAATAATGTTTAGTAAAGGTTTTTGAAAGGGTTATTTCACCATCCCACAGTTCTAACACTAGGGCAAGAATTATTTGAAGAGGATTATTATTTTAGACTTTTAATGTGACAAATGAGAAGAGGCAACATGGAACCTATGGGCTATAAATGCAAATCAGAGATGGTTTTATTTTTTGTCTCCAGTGGAAAACACAATGATAGAAGCTATGTCAACATTACATATTAATTGCACTAATGAGCAACAATGGAGAGGGAAGGGACAGCTACAGCAAACAAATAAATAAAAATCCATGAAATGATTTCCATGAAAACTCTGTCGTTAAAAGGAACTGTTCTGTAAATGTTTATGTAGTTATGCAAACATTTTTGTATATTGCTAGTTGGTAGATATTCTGGATATAACAAGAAAAAAGTGAAAAGTCACATTTTTAGGCTAATGTCCTTCTGCAAAATGTACAGTAAGACATAGTTTTAAACTAGTTTCATTCTTATCTTAGTTCTCACTCCATTAATGAGACTGAAATGCATTGGTATTGTAACTGTTAGGAACTTTTGTGGATCCTGAAATAGCTTATCTTTGCAGGATATTACAGCTGTAAATTACTTGATTAGGAATCCACCACCCAAATCAATAGATTATTCTGTTATAAGGTACTACTTCCCCCCAGAAGCCATTATTAATAGGAAGTTAGGAACAGTTTTGTAAAGCATTAGTCAGTTTTTCTGACACAGCAATATTAACACTAGAATGGCCACTTTTCTGTGCTGTACCTTCAGAAGAAAAAAAAAATAAGTCAGTCGTGTAACAGAATGGTGCCAGCTCCTATGTAGAAAGGAATGTATTTTAGCAAGACTGTCATCCTACCTGCCAGCCTCAGAACATACTTTTGATTAACTATCTATGTTTTTCTAAACCTCTTCTGCAATTCTCTAATCAGCAGCCTTCTGTTAAATTGTCTAAAAATACAATTTGGTGCAATTCTCAGCTCATTCCCTATTAAAATTATACAGAATATTTCATTTTTTCATGGACTATCTTTATATATGTATGTTTAGAACTCTGGTTAAGGGATAAAACATAGACTTCATTTTAGTGGTTTTTCCTTCAGCGTCTTCAAACAGTATCAATAGAGGATGCCATATCTTACAGAAACACTGCCTAATGTTCTTTCCTGACTTTCAGGAAGGCTCCAAGTGGAATCTAGATGAAGTAAACTGAATTTTAAACAGTCTAAATCAGCAGTCCTCAGCCTTCCTCCTGTCATCTGACCATACCTTTTTTCTGCCATTCCTTCTCTTTACCCTATAAATGGATTATTACTTATACATGATAGTAACTCAAGTCGTACATTGTCAAATAAAAAAGCTTATTGCCTTTGTGCATTTATTATCCTCTTTTAGTCATGTATCCCCTGACTAATATGCAGTAGTAGTATTCCTAAAATGCTATTCTAGAGGATTTAAATAAATTCTCTGGTCAATGAGCGATTACACAGCCAAAGAAATATGATAAACCAGCATTCTAGCGCAGGATTAGTGCATTGGCTTTTCACCTCTGCAGACCAGCTAACATCTATGAAGTGGCAACGAGTCCAGTGGTGTCAGCTGAAACCATTACAATGCTCTTTGTCCACATCACTTCTCTTGGACACACACAGCACAGCCCAGTTGACTGGACCCAGTTCAACACGAGTGTCTCTTCAGACTTCCCCAATGCCAACTTCCCCTCAGTTAGCACACAATAGCTGCGCTATGAGCACAATGCCTGTCTCTCTCACCCCAGTGGTGTCACGGCCCACTGGAGAATTAACATGCACCAGCTTCAATGGAAAACTGAAAAAAATAAAGAAGCAAAGCGATGAAAACGATGAGGAGGCCAGTGCTGTTGGAAGAGCAGAGTGACGTGGCTCCTGGACGCCCAGATCCTCAAAGGCATTTGGGCTCTTAACTTCTACTGAAATTAACGGACCTTGGGAGCCTAAATGCCTCAGAGGAACTGGGCTAGAACTGTTTAGTATGGTTTGGCGTGGCTGGTGGGCACTGACAGCTTGTGGGTATGGTTTCACTGATGTAACGAAACAGTAACTAGTAGCTGCCTCTGGATCCCTTTCCAGTCACAATGCTTGAATTGCAGCCACACTGTTTATCATTTAATACATACTGGGCAGCTCTGTAATTATTCAAATAAGAACAGACAGGCCTTTGACTTTTGCCAATTCAGTAGGCCCTTGTCCATTCATGCTCCCCATGACTGGGGGGATCTTTGTGAAGGACGGCAGTTTGTAAATTAGTGAGGAAATGCTCCCGATTCAGGCAGTATTTTGCCATGGAATTCAGTGGAAGCAGGTCTGGTTCGGAATGACTTGGCCCTGCATCACTGGCCTCAGAAGAGGTTTTGCCATTGACTTCTATTGGTGCAATGATCAGGCCCCCAAAACAAGTATAAGAAATAACAAACGAACAAAACAAGGGTCCAAAATATTTGTGTTAATTTATTTTCCCAATGGTCATTTATGTGTCATTATTTCTTCTGTTTCTTAATGAAAATTGCCATTAACTATTGTATATATATTATCTTACAGCACCCAAATACGTGATGAATCCATACAGTACAAATAAGAAGCGATGGGGGCAGATGCTCAGCTGGTGTGGATTCCATTGCCTTCAGCTGGGAATCTGCCCCATCATCCCTGCACTGATGATTCTTTATATTCTAATTTCAGCCACGATGCAACAAAGGGATGGGGCCAGGTAATAAATCAACCTGAAGGGGTGCATTGGGAGAAGGGAAGGGGAAGAACAGCAATAATATTTAGCCAAAGCTTGTGCAGAACACGTGGTGTCATTTACCCCTTAAACCTTTTGTAAATACCTAAGTATCAATACACAAGAGTATCCTTGACTCATTTCTCGTGGTAAATGTACAGTAGTGTGTTTTGTTAAAATAATGTAGTCTTCATACAAATCTTCACTAAAGCGTCTGCTGCTGTGGCTTAGATGAGAGGTTGAGAGAGACTGCCATTCTTCTGTGCAAATTGTAAGTACCCTGGTCTTACAGTCCTCTGAGGAGCAAGGACTGTAGGAACAGACTCAAGGAGTGAAATCCTAGACCGTTGGGTATGGCTGCAATGTAAGCCCAGGGTACCCGCTCAGGCTCAATCCTAACCCCTCTCCCATCTACACACAAATATCACTAACCCAGGGCTCAGAGCCAGGATCGCAGAACCCCATGTGGGTGGAAGGGTCCAGCCAGAATCAAGCAAAGACTCAGGGTTCAAGCCCTGTTGTTTTGCAGTGTGGACATAGCCCCACTGGACTACTGGCAGTAAATATGCCCAGTGGCCTGTGATGGATGTTAGATGGGTGGGTTCTGAGTTACTACAGAGAATTCTTTCTGGGTGTCTGGCTGGTGAGTCTTGCCCACATAGCCAGGGTTTAGTTGATTGGCATATTTGAGGTCAGGAAGGAATTTTCCCCCAGGGCAGACTGACAGAGACCCTGGTTTTTGTTTTTTTGTTGCCTTCCTCTGTAGCATGGGGCACGGTCACTTGCTGGTGGATTCTCTGTACCTTGAAGTTTTAACCATGATTTGAGGACTTCGGTAACTCAGTTTTAGGTTAGGGGTCTGCTACAGGAGTGGATGGGTGAGCTTCTGTGGCCTGCATTGTGCAGGAGGTCAGACTAGATGATTATTATGTTCCCTTCTGATCTTAAAATCTCTGAGTCTATGAAACCTGTGCTGTGGGAACCCGCCAAGAGTATTCCACAATCCCACGGGTTGATTTTTTATCCTCTGAACAGTCAAGTTTGGTGGACAGTCAAGTTTTCACACATTGCAACAAAGGGCTAGAGCCAGCATAATTTGGGAGGGCGCTAGGAAGTCTGGGGTATGGGTGGTTGGACTCTGTCCTGGATAATATAGTTTAAATGATGGAGCTGAAGGTTGTAATCTGCAATTACAAATTAGTGTAGACACTCAAACCCTAGGTTAGCAAAACCAGGATCTGCTAACTCAAGTTCGACTAATGCTTTGAGCAGGAGGTTGGACTAGATGACCTCCTGAGGTCCCTTCCAACTCTAATATTCTATGATTCTATGATTAATCCTGGACTCAATTTGCAGTATAGACATACTATTGAAGACAATGGAACTTTGCCATTAATTTCAGCATGGCCAGCATTTCATCCAGATATGCAGGTTAGTGAAGTATGGATTAGCAAAATTCAGTTCTCTTTAAAGAAATGCAGAGCTCATATTTCACAGTATTTTATTTTCCTTGGGTAAACCAGAACTGTTTCAGTGATTTGGTGATACATTTTTCACAGGCTGTTTTAAGCACTTTCTTTTTTAACCTCTACAAACAATGTATACCTGCTGTTTTTTGTCCTTGTCTAAAATAAAACAGTAATAAAGAGAGGCAGACTTTTTTTTTTTTGCTTCCTTTTCAGCCTGACTTGTTTGAAAATTGCTATTTGAAAGTGTAGTGTGTGGTGAACAGAGTCACTTCCTGACCATGTTTGGCAAGAAAAAGAGTCTGTAATGCATGATACTTTTTCATGCTAAAGCAGGAAGCTCTGGTCTTTATGTGCTTTGTGAAAATATTGTAAACGTTTTTTTTGCTTTCTTCCCCTTTCCCCCTCCCCCCTCACCAAACAAAGGTATATTTTAAATATCACCCCAAAATTGACCTGTTGTGTGGCTAACAACTTTATTTGACAAGTTAGAATGCTAGTTGAGGTCAAACTGCCTAAAACACCAGACAAGTGTAAAGCAAATGTACTCAGTAAAGACTTACTGTAAACATGGCTAAGAACCCAAAATGTCTAATGAGTATTCAAATAAGTGAATTTACATTATAGAGCATAAAAAAATAATTAGGACACTGTTCCTCCACCCCCCCCCCTTGCAGCCATTAACTAAAAGGCTTCTATTTTTAAAAAAATTGTAGTTTTACCACTATGTAAATCTCTGTGCAAATGAATGGGTTACCAAGAATCCAATGCTCTTTTTTGAAAGATTAGCCCAACTGGAATCTGGGAATTAGCATATTATTAGTTGAGCTTTGTTTTTGGAATGCTAGGTTCTTTACCTGGCTCTTGTAATATGTCTTTTCTCATGTGCCATGGGGAGCATCTGGATGAACTGAAGTTAAAAACAGACCATGGGGTCATAGTACCACTACCATTCATCTTGCATATTTATTTATACCTGTGTGAAGTGGGTATAAAACATGAGGGACCACGTCCTGGCTTGGCACTTGCTATTATGCAAGTATAGGGTTGCTAGTTTTGGTTAGACATATTCCTGAAGGTTTCATCATATGACATAATCTTTAATTAAAGATTAATCTTTAATTCATGGAGATTCTAGGACAATCCTGGAGGGTTGACAATCCTATGCTAGTAGCAAGAAGTAGCTGGAACTGGTGGATCCTGCCTCTTGAGATTTCTTCTGTATACAAGGAAATTATCAAGGAGTATATGCCTCCCTACTCCCCAGTCTCTAGTACACAGGACGATCCTGACCCCAAATTGGAACCAAGGGTAGCTGGCATCAATTGGAGCAGGCCTGAGACCCAACCACCAGCCTGCCCTAGTATTATTGGAATGAAAAGGTAGGTTAGAGCCTTACAGCCTCCTAAACTGTGTCAGTGAAACTTTGATGCAGCTTAGAATCTGGGCCTTGGTAATATTTTGAACTCACTTTGCACGGGGGTTCATAACTACGTCAGGTGCAAGGCAGTGTCTGTCGGGACCTAATGTTGAAAGCAGTAGGGAGGTTTTACTCTTCCTCATCTCCCCCAGTTTCCGATCCCTCCCTGGCAAGGCCCATTGTCCTACACTTGTCCTCGCATATTACTGTCTGGCATGCTACTATCTGACAAAGCATGGTGCTGGTATTGTTACATTCGGCAGAGCTTCTATTGTGCTCTGAATAAGCTTGGCCACAGCACCTGTTCCTGCTGCTAAAATAATTGGAGTATGCACATGTAAGTAAGTATGTAAACTGCTTTATTGTTTTAGTTTTGCTCTATTGTGTTGGGCCATGAGGTAACTCAATGCATTCCCTGCGTACTGTATCAGGAAGTCTGCAATAAGAGGAAATGTATATTTTTTTCCCAGGGACAATGGAACATGTGTTAGGGTTTGGGGGATTTTTTTTCATAGGAGAGAGATTTGTCAGGTTCTCTCTATTACTCACTTCTCAATCCCTGAACTAAATAAATCCCATTCTATAGGACAGGCTACATCCTGTCATCTGTCAAAACTGATGTTTGTGTTTTTCCCTGCTGTCTTGAGAAGTTGTGCTCTATTGAAGAGAGAACTTCTGAAGGGCAGGATGTCTGGACACTTTTTCCTCCCACAGACTGTTGGATAGGGGTGAGGAGATACCATATATTTTATTGACATGATGTTCCACAACATAGGAGACTAAAAAACCCCTCATCTGTACAGGTGGTGATCCAACTCCTAATGGGGAGTATTTCAGTGGTAATTTGATCAAGCAGAAAATATTCTTGCTTCAAGAAAAGAAGCTATTCCACTTGAGAGTCACTTAAATTTAAAAGATCTTTATTTAAAGATCATTCATTTAAAAGATCTATAGGGATGATTCCTCTCTCACTTGTAGCAGTTTGACATCAGTGTATAAGCATTTACTTTGATCGAGTTAATCCTGATTTACACTGGTCCACGAAAGAAGAATCAGGCTTTTTGCAGTAACAGCTGATTCTTAGGGTTAGGTTCTGATTAGCCCTTGGATGGGTGCTCACAGAAAGGGAGGATATAAGCAACATTCTCACCCACACAACCTGCCTTAGAGCCTGTCATAGATGCAGCCATTGTGCTGGAGAGAATGCTCTCGCTGAGGATGGAGAAGAGATAGGGTCACAGACAGACCTCCCCCCATCCTCAGCAGCTAATGACCCTGTGGGGAAGACCCACAGTAGGGAAGATGTTTCACAATTCAAAAGGTCAGTGCAGCATGCACACCCCCTGTATGCACTCTCTGAGTTACCTTGGATGATGTGGCTATGTGCCACAACCCACTCAGACTCTACACTAACTGCACAAGCTGGCCCTTTATCGTTGCTAGAGCAGCTCCTTCCCCTTACACACAGCCTGAATTTCCCTTCCCTTTTCTGGTTTTAGCATGAGATGTTCCTCCTAGGTGCTTGTGAGACGCCATCCAGTATGTGTGGTTGTGGCTGACATCTTTATGGTTCTCTCCTCGTTTCTATAAGGAATATAAATGATACTGCGTTTAGCCATCATCGCCTTGCGCATCCTATGAGCACTGAAAATGTGCAAAGCGTTAAGGGGCAAAAGCTGAAACAAAGCTTTTCAATGACAAATTTAGCACAGTCCAGCCTACCTATCATGCCAGATATTAATCAACCAGTCTTCTGAGCGTCGTACAAAGGTGTTGACTAAAAACCTGATTCTGACCACTACTGTCAGTCGCAGTTTTCCTGTGGACTTCAGTGGGAACAGTAGCAAGATCCTAGCGTTATTACTTACAGCTAGATTTCATTTTTACCAAATGTTATCGTTAGTTGCTAACATATAAACTGAATTGCCCAGTTTATTGCCTAATGCTCCAAAACATATTTCCTTGGAGATATTTGTCATTATTTCTTTAAATTATTTGCTTTGTAGTAGTGCCTAGACCCAGCTCAAGTAAGGGCTTGTGCTAGATCCAGTCCCCAGCATAAAGCTTTACAATTTAAGCATACGCTAAGAGGCAACAGGTGGACAGAAAAACTACATGGCAGAAGGAAGTTGGAAAAAAGTAACCGAGAGGCAATTATGTTTGGCATAACAACTAGCAATCACAGCACACCCACACCCTAACCATTGCCGAGAGCTCTGAATCATTTCAGGCGTGGCCCTCATTGCTTTAGTTTACATCACTAAACACAGCAAGTAGGGATTATCATTTTACTGTATACTTGTATGCTGCCTAGCATTATGGGGCTTTGAACCTAATTGTTAGAAGAGGTTGCAGAATTTAAGAAGTTGTTTACTGAAGTACTTTTCCTGGTGGATTTAGAAGGAATAAATACGGTGCTTCTTTCACCATACTGCATTCCTGTTAAACAAGGTCATGTAGAAGCTCATAATACGTGGTGACAATCCATTATTTATTCCATCTGTGACAACACACTCTGGTCCATGTTTACCCATTGTCATGGTGTATTCTTTGTTCGTTACTATATCTCCTCTGGTAGTTAGATAGTTAGCCCTCCAAGTCAATAGCTTTGTACTTGTTTGGCATTGTCTCCCTACTGCACAATCTAAATAAATATACCAACTTGATATTACAGCAATGAGTGCATAGGAATGAAGACCATATTTAACTGTGGTAGACAGGAGCCTGATCCAAACCCCACTGAAGTCAATGGGAATTGAGCTCTAAATGAAAACTTCAACACATGCTCCACTACAGATGAAATCCTCAGAATCTGTATGCATATTCAGATGCTGTAAGGGTAAAAAACACTGATTTTCTGTCTTTGTGAGAGGCAAATATTATTTTAATTATTCCATGCATAGCTCAAGTGCCCATCCCATAGTATCTGACTGCTTCCATCATACCCTGTTACTACCAGTGGATGGTATGGTGAAAATGTCCCTTCAGCACCAGTCCGGGTGGGCTAAGAATTTTGTTGTATGCTGTGATGGCACCCTTGTAACATTTATAATTTATAAATGGTTAATTTAAGAGGTTCTGCACTCTTACAGTTTTCTAAGGCAAGTCATCCTTTAGGAGAAATACAACGTTATGACATTAATCACTACGGACAAATAAAGGTTCAATCTTGCAAGCCTCAAGCAGCAGAAGGTACCATTGACTCAAATGGGAGGTCCATGGCTAATGTTTCTGGAGCAGGGACTGTCTTTTTTTCCAATGTTTGTACAATGCCTAGCACAATGGGGTCCTGGGCCGTGGCTGGGGCTCATACGTGCTACTACAGTATAAATAATAAATGATGGAGGGAAGGCTTTCACAACCAGGCAGAAGTTTGTACTACTTGACACATTTACCATCTTCTAAATACTGAAGTGGTAGAACAGTCCCATTATCTTTCAGTTTGGTTTTCTTTACATAAGGCTGGAACTGTAGTAGCTGGCAGATTGTATACTGGCTGCAGTGTAAATAATCTGGAAGGGTAGCCACATTATCAATAAAACAATGAGAGTCCTGTGGCACCTTAAAGACTAACAAATGTATTTGGGCATAAGCTCTCATGGGCAGAAACCCACTTCGTCAGATGCATTTTTCATGAAGCTGGTAGATTTCCATTTCATTCAGCTAAATTCAGTGCTTTCCATGTTGATGATTTCCAGAGGGGGACCCATGTTACTCTGTTTTCTGCAAAAGAATGAGAGTTCTGTGGCACCTTAAAGTCTAACACATTTATTTGGGCATAAGCTTGCATGGGCAGAAACCCACTTTTGGTTTCTGAAGGGAGGGTGCTTAGTATTTACTTATATTTATGCCCATTTAAGCCATCCTAAATTGGGCACCCAAAAATGGAGACACTCAAAATCACTAGTCACTTAAAAAATTACTCTTTTAAGTTAAACTGTGAAAATATCTAAAACTGTAACTATGCAGTTATACTTTGCAGTTAAGAACAGTTTTCGGTACAGATGCAGAAGTTCCATCATAGATTACTGGGTGTTCAAAAATAATTTTCCCACTGAAATGACTCAACAGAAAAAATAAATTTATAGATGGAGAGAAGCAAAGGTGCATCTAGTCCATCTGCTTGCCTTATAGCAGGTGCTGCTTGCTATTTAACACTCATGACTACTAGTGTTTTGAATTTCACCTTTAACTCACACCTCTTCTTGCCATTCCACATATAAATTATAACAACTCTGAGGGCTTGTCTAGGAGACACTAAGGAAAGTTAAACCAAATTAACTAAAGGTGTGAAATTAACATACATAAATTAAAGCACCTTTTAGTCCTCTGTGGACACTCTCATTCAGAAGTAAAATACCCTGAGTTCACACTGATTTAATCCTCCTCCAAAAAGGAGGGCTTTGAGATCTGTGAGACATCAGCCATGCACAGTTTAAGATGTCCTTTTAACATAATATGGGAAAATAAAGACAACGAGTCAATGACTATAACAACTCTTTCATGTTCAACTCAGTTCACTAGGAATTTATTTCTTACTTTAGGCAAAATAATTTGGGTAAATACATTATAAAATGGACTAACCTGTTCTATTCCAGCCCTGGAGCCAAATTTAGAATCAACCAAATAAAGTCAACATATTTCAGTTTGTATAGGGGAAGACAGCAGAGATGTTCTTTGTCCCAAATTTTATTTGCCTTGATGACGGAACCTCTAGTTAATATGATATCCAGTGACTACTTATACCAAGAAAGCCAAGTCAGAGGATTATAATAAATGCGAAGATAATAAATATATCTATTCCTGATCCTAATGTTGCTCCCAAAGGCTACCAGCCATACTGCATTATGGCAACTGATCTAAATGATCTTTTAATGTTAACTGATCAACAGCTAGAGCGTTCCCTTTAAAACATGTGTGCCCTGACAACATAAACAATTAGCCTACCATTCATTTGGTCAGCACAGGTGATGAAGTTTTTAGCCATTAAAAAACATCATTTAGCACCCACTTTATTAGAAGATAATATACTTTCAGGTATGAAGCAGCTTGAGCAGAAAATATGGGGTGGGATGTAAAAGTCAGGTGCAATTGAAAGCCCATTAAAGCTACTACCCAAAGAGGAAGAATTAGCAGTTATTTATTTCCCACCCTATTATTCAGCTGCTCAGATACAATTTGTAAGGTATGTAGCAAAATGAATGGAAACAACTGAAATAACTGTGGAAACAATGAGAACAAAAACACCATTGGCAATTCTGAGCTTTGTTTACTCCCCATATACCAATATAAAAACTTTTCAGAGGTGGAAAAGCATACACTATCTATACATAGCTCCAATGCAGTTGTTATTTTGAAAATGTTTTGGTTTAAACCAGGAAGCGGGAGGGAGACTCTAGCCACCAAATCCACAGAGAGTGCAACCCTGGCATGTCCGAGCATAGGTAATGTCCATGACTTTCACAGTCTTCCGCTAGCAGGACTTTTCCTACAAGCTACTATCCAGGGAAATCCCACTTATAGGGGAATACCACATCACAGAGTGAGTTTTGACCAAACGCTCGTGCTGCCTCAGGCTACACCAACAGGCTGATGAATTAAGTGCTAGCTCCTGGGAGGTGGGAAGGGTAATAACTCATATCGACTTTGGACCACCATCTTCCCAACGACATGGTTCTATGGGATCCCCACCCATCTATGGTGGGCGGGTGTCCCAGACGTGCTTGCTCACCCTTTTCACTTGCAGAACGGAGACCCGTGTGTGGACGTGGAGCGGATATGTAATAATGTTACGAATACTGAGCACTAACCATTTTATGAACACTGCATGTGACTTGGTCAGTGAGAGGAAGTTTTAGTATAGTGGGGTTATTGGAATTTCCTGCACGACACTGTTATTCTAACTTAAGAGGGGACTGTGGGAAGAGCGAAAACAGGAAAGTGAGATCATAAATCTAGATAAGGACATCCCAACACTCTGCATCAAGCTGCTAGCTTCACTAATCCTCTCTCTGGGCTCTAAGAAGTAGCAAGCCTATTTTGCCAAAGCTGTGCAGCTAGAGCTCAAAAGAACACGGAAGAGTTAAAAGCTTTTGTCAATGGCAGAAAGGAATCACTTGTCAGTAGCTGTCTCGGGAGACAAGCTGACACTGAAAGAGTCTTTGTGGAGGGAATCTAGGCAATAGGGCCTTCGCAGATACAAGGAAGAGCTAGATATGCATATGTGACATTACCCAGGGTACAAGCTGGATTGATAGACAGCTGTGTCCTCTCAATTCTCCAACTTGGGGTGCCTTTGCAACCACTCTTGGTCTGCCCACACACAGCCTCCAGCATGTAAATCTCCCCAGCTCTATTGTATGATCGCTATAGCCAGCCACCTACGAGGTTCGCTGCAGGGCAACACCGGCAAACTCCCAGTCCCAGACTGTCCCCCGGAAATGTGTCTCTTGTATTGCCCAGCACCCTTCTGGCCAATCCAAGTTCATGTACATTCCATCTTTTCATTAATAGAAAATGAATTTCACAAACCTTGCTGTCTCAAATGGAATTCCCCAACCATTCCATCCAAGCACACACTGGTTTATATATATAGAAAGAGGACTGTCACTTGTATCTGAATATGACTACAACTGGAAATCATTAGTGTCTACGTTCCTTCCTACAGTCGGCCAAGGTGGGGCAATGATATTCTGTTGCACACTCTGCTTCCTTTGTAGCACTGTGCCACGCTTGCATGTCATGGACCATATCCTCCCACCTCATTAAGTCCTGTCTGTCAGACTCTTTGTGCCACTTGATTTAATTCATGTAGTGGAGTTTGGGACAGCCAACCTTCCTACTGACTCTTCAAAATTCGCCATACAGAACACTTTTAGGCAGTCAATTGTTATCCATACATCTGATGTGGCTGACCCAGGTCATTTGCCCCCACACAGGCATGGCTTCCACACTTACCATGGCTGCCAGTCGTACTACTGCCTTGTGGGTGATTTTTTCGGACCATTTGATTCCCATTATGCTGCATAGGTGGCATTGTTGCAGGCAGTTACGTTGAGTATGGTGACGATAAAGGAGGAAGGGCTTGAACAAGTATAGAATACAAGGCAGCACAACAGCTCTCTAAACTTGGCATTCTGTGGACACTTTGACAGTCCCCACACTCCTTATCTTCTCAAAAGTCTTTTTTGTCGGCAACCAGAAGCTGAGACAGCTGACTTTAAGCATGCTGAAAGTTCTTTATCAATGCTGGTGTTGTCGATACCTATGCATTGTTTAAGTGGCAGCCATTCAATTTAAACACTGATAAAACAAGTTTATTAACTACAGAAAGATAGATTTTAAGTAATTACAAGTAATGAGGCATAAACATCAGAATTGGTTACAAAGTGAGTAAAAGGTAAAACACATTTAATACCTACTTTAACAAGCTAAGTGAATTCAAAGCAAAGGTTTCTCTCACCATATGCGTTAGTAGTCTTACTGGCTGGAATCCTTTTGGCCAGCACCCTTCCCCCAGTTCACTGTTAATTTCCTTGTTCTTCAAGTGTTATTGATGCCGTGAGTAGAGATGAAGGGAGAGATGATATGGGGATTCTGTTCCTTATTTTTATCCTTTTCCTCCTCTTTGAGGATCGTCTTCAGCTGTGGCTCAAGAGAAAGTCAAGAGAGAGGAGATTCCAGATGCTTCTTTCATATACCCTTTTTCCTGCCAAAGAATGGCTACTTAACCAGGTGATAGTCCATTTGATTTTGTTGACACCTGGCTGATGCATCAGCTTGCCTTTTGTCTTTGGGGAACTGGCTTGTGCCTGCAATTCTAAACTTGGAATATGTCTCAGTAATGTTACACAGTGCTACAGAATCTTGTAGCTTTACATACAATGTTGTCACACACGTTTTGTCAAGACAGTAATGATCAGCACATTATGAGTTTTCAAATGATACCTCACAAGGCATACTTTGTACAAAATCCATTATAGTTTTGTAAAAAAGGATGAACATAGGGATATGGACTGTCACAGTGGACAGTCTCTTTTACAGTTTTAAAGATATTTTCTCTGAAATGGTTTTGTTCTTGTACTTTGCTTCAAGGAGGCGGTTTGGTTACTGATTACCACTGCCACTGTCCTGCTTGAAAAAGAACTGCAAGGTCAGAGCCCAAGTCAAACATTCTGAGGTAAGCTTGGTTGATACACAGGAGACTGCTCCCCAGGAGCTGCGGAATCTGAGTAAGCAAATATGTGATTCCACCCCAAGAGAAAGGTGACAGCTCGAGGCCTGAGACCTAGAGGGGGGCCGTGCTGAGAGATCAGAGGGGTAGCTCGCCCAGGAACTGTGACATTGCACCATTCTTTGATTTTTCTCAACCTAAGCATACTCTCCAGGCAAGATACAATGGCAGATTCAGAGCTGATATAAATTGCCATAGTTCCACTGAGCTCCATCATGGTGGTACCTCAGTTCCTACCATCTGAGAATCTGACCCCTAATCTCTAAATTACAGATAGTAATGACAAATGTAAAAAACAGACACTTGCTTCCTTTTAAGCTAAAACTATAGCATGATTTAAGATCTAAAATTGATTTTTCAGAATGGTCATATACACACACATTAAAATATATATTGCCATTAGCTAGACACAAGTTAACACATTAGCAGTTTTCACCCTGCATTTATAATAACCTTTATAAATCTGCACCATATGTACACCAATAATTCTAAATACTTTAAAATTACACTGGAGACCATTAGCCATCCATTAACTATCACAGTGTCTGCATGATCAAAGAGTGTTGGGTTTCTGCTCTCACCCTCAGAAATACAGTATTGCATATGTAGAGTGAACTGGGCCTGCATTATGCATTTCATCTATAATGGATTCAACGAGTATCAAGCATGCTGAATTTGTGAAGATGGGCTTCTTACTTGCAAAACAGAAGCATTGTGAAGCACTGGCTGAAGAGCACATGGTTGCAGTCTATTATTAGATTAAAGATATTATATGTTCTACCTGTGTGAAAGAAGGGAGCTAAAAAGAGTATACTGACATGGAGCAATTTCACAAGTATGGGATAATTTCTTGGACTTTATTAAATCTGAGCTAGATTAGATGTAGATGTATTAAATCTGATCAATGCATACAACTTTGCAATGGATTATAAATAATTCAACTTTCTAAGAACAAAGCACAAGACTTGGTCATGTTATTAAATGATATAATCACACAAAGAAGAAGAAGGGCGCCTCCATCTGCAAACACCCCTATGAGCTACTCACATGAGTAGCCCCATTCTCTTCTGCCAACCCTTATTCAGATTCAACGGCACCTTTCACACAAATAATCCTGATGGGGTGGCTCCTGTGAGGAAGGGATCAAAGACTTGACCATTAGTGACTACAGATAATTACAAGTTTTTATTAGTTTCTTTTTTCTATTGCCTGTTTTCTTTCTTTCCTTTTTTCTTTCCTGTTTTCTTTGCTCATGAAACAGCATTAGGGCAGGAGGCCAGGCATTGTGAAGACAACTTTACTACAACACTGTTATAAATTTATATAAACACTGCTTATAAACTGCATTACTTCTGTAAGAAAATACATAAAAATGAATGTTTAAAAAAGCTGTCAAGTACCGGAGTATTCAGCGAGCCCTTGATTTATTTTTCCATCTTTCCTTCTTTTTAAATGTAGATCGTGTCTTAAGTCACAGCCATGGGATGTTGCATATGATGTTTCACCCTAGTAGGAATGGTGACACAGGCACACCCGCCAAGGCACAATTCCCTCCTGGCTTTCCCTACACTAGCAGCAAGTTACGGCAGCACTCTACCCCTCTACCAGCTTGGTTGTAACGGCTGGTGTTTTATTGGGGTCCTTTCTATCCCAGCCCACCTGCTCTGGGATGGGAGGGAGAAGGCTAAGCAAGGGAGTAAACATCTGATCCCACAGTCCTATTCAGAGCCTACTCTTTCCCCTTGTGTGGGTCATCCAAGTCACAACCTAGCCCTTAATCATTTGGAGCTCAGTTTGTCACCTTTACTCATGTTTGTCTCACATGAAAAGCCACACTGAAAATAATAAGGAGACTAGCGTGGGTAATGCAGCATTCAGGGTGAATAGAATCTGGCTCTGTGATCAAAACTGTGTAGGCACCAGTCTCGCACTGGGAAAACTTCAACCTACACTTCATTGGAAATTACAAGGTTTTTAAAACTGAGGTCAAGTTCTGCAGTTTTTACTGAGGCCAGTTTAGTACCGAGTCTAATCCTGGGAAGGGCTGGCTGGTGAGTCTTGCCCACATGCTCAGGGTTTAGCTGATCGCCATATTTGGGGTCGGGAAGGAATTTTCCTCCGGGGCGGATTGGCAGGGGCCACGGAGGTTTTTCGCCTTCCTCTGCAGCATGGGGCATGGGTCGCTTGCTGGTGGATTCCCTGCAGCTTGAGGTCTTCAAATCTCACTTTTGAGGATTTCAATAACTCAGTCATGGGTTCGGGGTTGTTATAAATGTGTATGGGTAGGGTTTTGTGGCCTGCCTTGTGCGGGAGGTCAGACTAGATGATCATATTGGTCCCTTCTGACCTATGAGTCTATGAGTCTATGAGTACCTGCTACATCCTCTGATGCTAATAAGAATTGCATGCATTTGCTTCCTCTCTGGACATGGCCTACTGAGTTCAATGTGTGTTTGCCTTAGTATACGTACATATGTGCCATTTCTATTTTTTTAGCTGCTAGCCTCTACTTAAGCTAAATATTTTTAGTGTCTTCACATATGATCGAGCTGTAATAAAATGTGATAAAAATTTAACTGATTTCTGTGTCAGAACTGGGCCTGCAACTCCAAGGCACAAAACTAAAATAACCTACGAGGAATCAATCTTCAATTAGCAAGTAGAGCAATATTACATATAAATGGTTTTCAGATGCACAAGTCCATAATTTGTAATAAATTTCTCTTTTGCTACATAACTTTAACTCCTTATAGCTCCACACCTGTATAAGCAGCCCTGGAGAATGAGACATGAGAAAAGAAGCTACGCAGTGACGCAATCTCCTTGATATGTCTAACAGAAGGCCTAAATGTTTCAAATCTCAGGAGATGTGAAATGTGTGGGCAGGATGTTGCTAATGGTTACTGTTTGCATTATTAACCCTCTTAATACTAGCTAATTGCCATTAGAAACACAAACTCCTGCAAGAAAAAATAAACACTCTCCTGAAGCTGAGGTAAACAGTAAACCATGATTGTATGACTATTTAGGTGAATGTCCTTTTCCTCCTGATGAGCAGTCTATATTGTCCCTAATTCTGCCCCTTTTACTGATATGCCACTGGCCTACTCTGCTGGGTCAGTTTTTGCCTTCCTTATCTGTGGGGGTGAAACAAATGAAGTATTACACAGGCCTATCACATGTATAGCCGTCAGAGGCAGAAGATTTTTGAATGAAGCCTTTCGTTACAAATTTGGCACTATATCACTGCTGAGCATGAGAGATTTGGAGACTTCACACAGCCCAGCAACCTTCCAGTTACACTGTATGATGGAGTCAAGGTATTACCCAAAGGTAGTGAGGGTGCTTGGTGGGAGAGGTGGCACTGTTATATTCCCCAGAAGAACCCGGCGTTGTGAGGTACCTCACCATACTTGCCCTTAATATGAAGGAGTCTAGTCTGGGTTGTGCCTGCTGTGGATCAGCTCCTGAAATCAATAGCCACCAACAGCATAAGCACGACCTTTCAGGCCTTACCCCTTCTGTACAGCTAGCAACAGCCACCCACCAACTACCAAGTCCTCAGAGCATTTCCTGCATTATCCTGCCCCTTAGCCACTGGACACTCACAGAATTACCTTTGGGGTCTGGTGTTCCCAAAGAAACGGTATACACCAGCTTGTCAGATTCAATTCAGGATCACTCCTCTGCTTTACTCCACAGCCCTGAGGGATATTTATAGTGAAAACACTACTACATTTATTATCAAAAAAGACTAGAGAATCAGGAGATAGTGAGTAAGGATCTTGGAAACAAATGGTTACATAGAAAACAAAATCACAACATGCTTTCTAGAGACTAAACTTAAGGAACAGGTTAACTTCCTCTCTAAACAAGATTATTTTACTCAAGGGCCTCTTCAGCATTTTCAACCAAGATTCCATTTTCATTAATATACATTCACTGTCTCTTAAGGTCCTAGGTGTAGGATGAAGGGGTGTCTTCTTTGTTTTCTCAAAATAGCACCAATGTTCATTGTCTTTGCTCATAGACAGGATAACCCTAGCTGGTTTTTCCTCGGTGCCCTTTCCAGTTGACTTCTCATCTCTTGGTTAATTTTTGACTTCGTATGGAAATGGGCAATCATTATGTTACCTTATAATGCTTAATTTACATACTGATAGAGTGATAGATGAATAAATATATTTTGTCTGACAAAACGACCACTTTTCCCCTTTGCTGGGGACTAATACCCTGCTACAGATGCTAAGAACATATTTTTAGTCTATATACACGTGATATCACTGTGAATTGTATGTAAGGAGTTAATAACCAGCTTTTATCTGAGACCTTGCATTATATTATTTGGTGAACCAGCATGCACATACCAGAATTAGGATTCCTGTAACACCTTTGCCATCTGGCAGGAAGAGGTTCATGGCATTCGAGCGGACTTTGGATCAGGCAGTGTGATGGCTGAGGAGAAGACAAGCTTCATGGGAATGCAGAATTGGAATTATTGGGTGATTAGCCAAAGAGAACATTGTATGCAGAGAGAAGGGAATAGGAACAGAGAGGAAGACAAGGAGTTGGGGGAAGGGAGAGGACTAGTTTGGAAAAGAGAAGGAGAAAAATGTCAAATAAAGAAGGCAGCAAGAAGGGAAGGAAAAAGAACTCAAAAGATTTCATTAAGTTTCACATAAGCACCCAATGCCTTCTGAGGAGCGCTCATCATACTTGACACCTGCTTGAGAGGTACAATAGAAGCTTATTTAGAGGCTTGGGCCAAAATTTACAAATGGGGGCACCTACAGTTAGGTGCCTAAAGAGTGGCTTGATCTTCAGTTGCACTGAGCACCCACAAATCTCACCCAGTAAGTCAGGGGAAGCTGTGGGTGCTCAGCACCTTTGAAAATCAGGGAACAGGATTTTCAAAAAGGAGAAATGTGTCTTAGGCATCCTTGGGCACCTGACTGCCCTTTGTCTCCCCCTATCTTCCTCCATATAGATTTAGGAGCCTACCTTTAGGCACCCGCATTTAAAACAACTAGCCTAAGCTATTCCAAATCTAAATATAGTATCTATTTTTCCATGTTAGCTACCACAAGAAACATATACATTGATATTCACAGCACACCTTATATTCTGTACTGAAAACAAAGTTGTTTAGGTATCATTGGCTCTCCAAATTCCAACCAAAATGTGTGAAGCAGCATTGAATAATATTGGCATATTACCATGTGTGATTATACAGCTTCCCTCAATGATATAAAAATGCCATCATTTACAGACCTTCCAAAGAACGCCAGGCACAAGCTTACTGTTCCTAACCTTTAAAAAGGCAGCAAGGACACCGAGAGCTACGCTGACATTTCCCAATGGAACTAACACCGCCCACATGCTGTAGAGATGATTTTTAACAAGCAAAGTGTCCGTGAAGCAGCCTGCCATGCATGTATATTCTTTTAGACATGAACACCATGCAGCCTCGTCCCTGAAAGTCTGATTCACCTGTAATCTTTTGTTCACTACACTAATACCTCTCAGTCAGAAACACTGCACCCATTTTTCAGTGTTCTCCCATTTAATGCTGGCAAACAAACTGCCACGCCCAAGGCAAGCAGCTGATTTTTGCGCATTTCACAGCATGGTAATTAAAGTTGTTCCAAAAATATGTGAACCTCTTCATGGGAGCTTAGTTCTCTGCATGGTCTAAACAAGCATCAGCTGCTTTCACAGTCATGCGCTGTGTGGAGGAGGCGGCCTACTTACTTACTCTCTTTCATGTGTCAGACCAGGGGGTGAACAGTTCAGCCTTCCACATGAGAGACTTATCCCTAATCTGTCGGAAGTATAAAGAATGAATAATAATATCACTGAAGCCTATAACGTTCACTTGCTTTTTAGGTTTCCCTAGGTATATCTGGGAAATGATTGCCCTTATAAAAACCATCAAAAATTTGAATTTATTTTTTTTGAGTCATTGTATCCAGATAGATACTTCTTCATGGGAACCTCTGGCTTCCTGAAGGCTGTATTCTTAGTCTGAGATTTGTTGGTAGACCTTGCTATGCCACAATAAAGCAAAACCTTACTTTGGGCTACTTTGCGCCACTCCTAGGATGCAAAGCAGCTATAAATCCATTTTAAATGTCCGGTTAAACCAGCTTTATGGCTGTTTTCCTTAATGGAGCAGTGCAAAGCAATCAGAATATATTGGTAGGAACCAATCATTTTACAAAGGTATCTTAAATTCCCCATCGCAATGATTTGTTACCTACCATCAGCCTGGAAACAGTTGCATTGCCAAATGGATGTAACAAAATGCAATGGATGTTTTCCAAGAAACAGTAAATGAGTATTTTCCAAAATAGTTTTAGAAAAGACTGAAAATGACAAATATAAATATCAAGGAAAAAGCTATCTTTCTTGTTTCCCTCCTTTTAGCATCAACTAGATAGTCCCCTTCCCTCTTGAGTGCTTTCCTCCCTCCCCACAAAAAAGCTTTTTTCCATTATTGTTGTGGTTTTGTGGTTGTGGTCTCTTCTGGCCATCATGAAGCAAGGGAGATACCAACAAGATCTGTTTCTTATGAAGATGAGCAAAATTCATCTTCTGCAAATGAACAGATTATGCAAGGACTGGACATCCCTGAATGGTATACAGGCCAGAGTAAAACAAACTGGAGCTTGCAAAGCACACAGGAACATGGCAGCCTACAACACACAACAGGGAGCAACAAATTATCTGCACCAGTAGCCATCTGGAAGTCAGGCCTAACTTTGCCTAGTTTTGAAAGGCAGTTTGCAGTACACCATGATGAGACATGAAAAGAAAGCAGAAAAAAAATGTAAAAACAGAACAAACATAAACTGACATCAGCAATGTTTCAGCCTTGCTGGCTTCTCTTGTGGTCCTGAATGCAGAGGAGATCAAGGCCACCAGAGATGATTCCTTCTTCCGGAAACATCCTGAAGGTAAGACCTTGCCACATTTCCATTTGGAAAGTGTGCCCTACAGCTAGTTTACTCTTCTTTATCTCTCCATCATGTTAGGCTTCAGAAAATGAGCTCGATGTCATTAGGGTACCTTCCTGGGTTAATCCTCTCAGAGTTAAACCTGGGACTTTCTCTTCCTGAGTGGCAGATCGCTCTGTCCTAACCAACCATACAGTTAAATGCTACAATTCAAGTAACAACCTTCTTGACCGGCTGAAGGTGCTCAGTCAGTGAAGAGTGTGGTGCATGCTTGCTCATAACCAACTGAGTGAAAATAATCAAGGTGATAATGGGCAGAGCAATGAAATGCCTTTACCACTTGTTAATTAAATGGTCATCCAAAAGTCCTGTCAGAATAATCTTACTGTTCTGGGCCACTGACGCAAGTTAGAACAGCCTGTTCTGACTTACACCAGGGAATGATCTGGTGCGGACAAGCCCCAAGTTGGTGGGATAGCTTAAAATGTAAATGGTTAACTTTTAGAGGCAGAGCCCATCTCTTTACTGTGTGTTTATAGAGTGCCTCATACGATGGGATCCTGATTCGGGACAGGTGCTACCATAATACAAACAATAAATAATGATGATAAAGCTATGCCAGTTCTCTGTGTATTAAGGACTGTGAGTCACCTTGCTACCCCGTCTCCAGCATGATCGTGATCTGCTTGTGCTTAATTGGGTGTCATCTCCCTGACACAGCCAGCCTGTTAGCCCCCCAAACACTCTCCTCTGGGCTCTGCCAGCTCTTACTCTGCCATGCAAGTTAACAATAAGTGTACCCGAAGTATCCAGCCCCTTCTTCACTGAGCACTCACAGAAATACCAGGCTTGGTGTCTCCAAAGGCATCAGGTACACACCAGCGTGTATTATTCGACTCAGGGTCAGCTCCTTGTTTAATACCACAGCACCGAGATATAGTTATAGTGAAAACAACAATACGTTTATTATCAAAGATTCAAGAAATAGTGAA
The DNA here is from genome assembly GCA_007922155.1 of Mesoclemmys tuberculata. NCBI lineage: Eukaryota > Metazoa > Chordata > Testudines > Chelidae > Mesoclemmys > Mesoclemmys tuberculata. The sequence goes on from ML675610.1 coordinate 59,258,076, forward strand.
TGAGGATAAGGGAATCAAAAGGGTTACATATAAAACCAAATCGTTATATGCTTTCTAGAAACTAAACTTAATTTAGGCTAACCACCTGTCCAAAGCCTTTTACAGTATCTTCAACAAATGATTGTGATTCCATTTCTATGAATGTAACACTCTGTCCATTTACTACCTAGGTGCCTTCTGCTTATATCTCCAAAATTCATTGTCTATACTTAGAGACAATATAACTCCCCTCCCAGTGGTTTATTTTTCCTGTGTGCTTTTTTTCTGTTGACTTTCATACCCCTTCAATAACTTCATATAAAATCAGGCATCCATTCTGTTAGCTTAATTACATCCAACAGAGAGAGATGGGTGAATAAGCATCTCTTGCGATACAGAATCTAAGAAGGTATTTTCAGTATACATACATAGCTCCTTACCTAGTATCTTACATACATTTCACAGCAATAACAATGACCTTTGTGTCTTTGGCTTTTATTTAAGTCTTCACATGACATCCTTTGGTAAACCAGAATGTACATACCAGAACCAGGATATTCTTTTAACCCCTTTGCCAGTTGGTACGGAGGGATTGATGGGTTACAAAAGCCATATATGCATACACTCCCTGATGATTTACACCAGAGCCCAGGATCTGGCCTAATACTGTGATGTGGAGTAAAGTTTTTATTGCATGAGTTTTGGAAGGCCACATTATGCAGAAGTGGTTAAGCCTGAAAGCAGTTAATTTAGAAATATTTTAGAGAGTTTTCAATAAGGTTATTGAGATTATTTTTTCTGTCCCTCCACCTTGCCTGCTACGTTGGGTTCCATGATGCTAACCATACAGAGATCACAGGGAGCCATTAAAAACCTCTAAAATTGACCTCTCTATCCATAAATTTAAGGTCCAATGTCTGAGTCTAAATCCTCCATAGCTAGGAACAGGTTTTGTATGTCTCATTGGAAAAGGGGAAGCTTCCCTTTCCAGTAGTATAAGGTTCCCATTTCTATGTCTGCAGGGTCAAGAGCTATCAGACCTTAACCCTGTCACTAATGTAGTGCTGATTGTTATCCACACTGGGCCTTGAATCAGTGTAATTTCAAGAGGAAATTTCATATTTGGAGTAAAGGAAGAAAAATATTTCCTTGGGAGATTTTTTGTTTTGTTTTGTTTTTTAAAATGGCAGTTTCAGGAAGCTGTTCAGAAATTTGGGGGAGTAAGAATTATTCCTCCACCAGAAGTGTTGGTAGTCAGTGTGTTGGTGAGGTGGTCCTAGTTATATGATAAATTAATTTATCACATGACTTCTAATGTGGTTCCACAATTATCATTACTATTACCTCCAGATATATTTGTGCATAACTACAGTGACTTGAAAATGAATTCCAGTGCTAATAGTCGTGTTTTGCAGCAATAATTCACCATTTCAAAATGCTTTAAAAAGCCATAACATATGGTATAGAAGCACCAGTATAAGAAATCAAGTGAAAGCTAATATAAAGAAAATTCAATTTTTGAAACACTATGTTCTAGATTTTTTTGCTACGGACTTTTTCCTAATTTCTCAGTCCACAACCACTTCCATCAGCTCCTCTAAAATCTCTCATTTCCTGGCTAAGGGGTCTCAGAGAAAGACAAGCATCCATGCATTTCCTATTGGTTGGTGGCCTATAACTCTACAAACTGCACTTTGAATGAAATTATAGAGGGAAGACAACTGTTGAGCTGTTCTAAGTGAAAATGCCACCCAGAGCAGTTAGGTGCTGACAGGCAATTACAATCTGGAATACATATAGCTCTGACACTCTGCCCCAGCTGCAAAATGTCCAGTAACAGTGTATGATCGGGGGGGCGGGGTGTAAAAAAATATCCACCCACAGAAATTTGTGTTCAGATTTATTAAAAACAGTTTGTAAGCTATACTCTCATTACGGGTGAAATCCTGGCCTCATTGAATGTAATAGGAGTTTTGGCATTGACTTCACTGGGGATATCGCCCTATAAATCTAGCTGCCTCTGCAACAGTTTTTCTAATTTTGACATTACTGCAGGTTCAGACCATCATAGGAAACTTGGGTTGGCTGAATTATTTATTGATGATATCTGAAAGCTTGAAAGCAACAGTACTGAAATCAGGCCTTTCATTTGGAAAGCGTTCACTCAGAGCAGGGAGGAAAATGGATTCTTCCTTGTCACCAGTTATATAGCTTTAAATAGGTACATGGTTAGCAACAGTATTTTCTAAAAACAACCATATCACAGGGATGGCGGCAAATTAATCTGTCAGTGTACAAATAACACAAAGATGAGGTATAAAATTGCCTTTATACACACTAACAAAATTGCCAGTTTTATTTACAGTTCAGTTTCCCATTGTGTTGCCTTGCTAAGTGTATAAAATAAGCATGTCAAATGCAGTCACAGAAACACAGCCTTCCCCAGCCTTCTCTCATAGATTTCTAAGGTTACTTTGTGTATCTGTACTAATATTTATGAATTAATAAACTTCAGGTATATTTTTAATTACATTAAAGAAACTAACTAACTATATGTGGAATTAAAGTGCCTACTTTCTCTTTCCTATGTTATTTTTTTGCATTATCCTCATGGCCTGGCTTAGCACTTTCCACAATCAAACACATTAATTACTTTAATGTGCTGTTTGGACTGGTACTAATTCTTGCCTTCTTTTTAAAAATTATTTTCTTCAAAAGCTACATGTTAGCCACATGTGACTTAAGTAAAAGCCAGAAACTGTTCTTTGGTGTTCATTTCTACCCTGTTACTAGGGAAGTCAAGGTTACTAAGGGAAGTGGTGTTTTATCACAGGTTCAGCATTGCACAGAAATAGTCTAAATGTTTGCATTAAGGAAAGGCTCAACAATTTTTTTCTGTCAATTTAGTCTCAAAATGAGCTATTTTGGATATTGGGAATGTACGTTTTTTGTTCAATACACACAATATCTTGCAGTTTGTATGACAGCGAAAAATCCCACTCAAAATACTAAAATGAACAATTTGCTTCAGAACTTGAAGGCACAACCAAACATTTCATAACCTAGGCAGTTCTCTGAAGCTGAGCTGCATTTCTGGTGGGGGTGGGGGAGACAGCTCATCAGACATCATAAAGACTTTGTCTCTGAGGGGGCTGGGCTGATGTGGTTGCACAGTATGGGAGATCAAAAACCATATGTGCTGCTCTGTTTCAAATGACCCTTTCTCATAATCAGGTTTCTTGCCTGTAATATTGTTTTAGCAAATTTAATACTGGTGGAAGTTGCTAGATTGACAGCACTACAGCCTAAACCTAAACTCGTCTGTTTGTTATCCACAGTACAGCTATAGAAGAGGCAGGAACAAAGCAATAGATCTGATTCTACCCTGCCTTGCACCTTGTGTGGTCACTTACGCTTGTAGTAAGTGGATGTAAGATGTTACCATATTAGAATTCTCTTTTCACACTGGGGGGAATGTTTTGCATCCACTGTACACTCACTTTGCACTGATATAAATGGCTACACAAGATGTAAAGCAGTGGAGAATGGGACCCAGTGTTCTTCAAATCTGACCTGGAGGGATCACTGTCAAATAGTAGGGATTGCATCCTTTGCCTCTCTATTGAGGATACTGACAATAGGACTAATTCACAACAGTTGTGACATAATCACCTCCCTACTGGAACCTGGGCTGAGGTTAGTCCTGCTTTGAGCAGGGGATTGGACTAGATGACCTCCTGAGGTCCCTTCCATGTTCTATGATAGGCCACTGAGCAGCTAGCAGATGGTAACACTCTTTGGTTATTATTGACTTCTGGTGCATTTGGACCAGTGACCTAGAAGGGGAAAAGGTCGATACTCTCCCTTTCTCATGGAATTATAGTTTATCAAAGCTCCAATCAGATAGTTATAGGCCAAATTCATGAGGCATCAATCTAATGAATACCATAAAAGGTAATGTGAAGCTATTGGTCACAGTACCACAAATACATGATCGTGGGTCAGCTTTTCAGCTGGTTTAAATCAGCATAGCTCATTGATTTAAATGCTGTATGCTGATTTATAGCAACTGAGGATATGGTCTTCTTGTGTCTAATGCTCTAATTGGTTTAAAATATATTGTTCCTGCATTGCTATGATTTTCTTTGCAGAGATGAACCAGTGCAACCAGATGCTCACCTCCGCTCTAAATTGACCACGATTCACATACATACGACATACAGTGTAACGCTTCTGAGTTTAGTCATATGCTACTTCCTGTACTAGCTGATTAAGATCAGAAGCTAGGACGTGATAGTCTGAACGATGTTCCAGAGACTCAACTGGTTTCCTGTACTGTACATAAGAAAATGAAAACCTAAAAATCTAACAGCCCAAGAAAAGATAACTGACTTTATTTTCTAATAGACCCTCTAAACACAAGGAATTATTTTAAGGCCTTTTAGCCAACAGATTTTCAATAGATTACATCAGATTTTTTACTGAGACCCAGGTCTTAGAATACGTATACTTCTTTATTAAACACTTGATTGTACAAGATGCTGACTGCCTTCCATTTCCATTGACTTCAGCGGGAGTTAAGGGCACACAGCATTTTACTTGATTGGGCCGTTATTCCATTCATTAAGTATTAAGCTTGAGGAATCGAGATTTGCACTCATTGTCTCCACGGGAATTCAGCACATGGCACCCATGGGTGATGTTGGTCCTGCATCAAGAGAGTGCAGGACCAAGTCAGCTAAGATACTAGTGATCTTCATAGACCGTCCCAAAGTGTCATTTTAGGCTACTTTGTGCTTATCCACAAATTTCTGAAGAAAATGGATGACATCCTGATACCCATTACCTGTTGAATGGGTGGCAGTCTGGACCCAATGTCATTTAACAGGGGAGAATAAACTAGGACAAGCCCCATACACGAGTAAAGCTGAATGTGTACATATGAATTTTGCAAAACAAGTTATGTGAAATGGCATGTTACTGGCTGCTGGTTTACAAGGTTGTTTTATTCTATAACTGATTTTTATTTTTTAAATAAATTATGAATTTTAAATTACATCTGATGGAGCTGTATTCCAGTGACAACAATTTTACTAGATCAGCTCATCATACAGTGACCAGAGAGACTTTATACAATGGAGCTCTGAACAGATCCAAATCATGTTTAGTTCTGCTGACTTTCATTTGCACAGAATACCCTTTATTAAAACTAAAATTTATAGTTTTACTTTTAGCATAACACAAGGAATGAGTAGTCAAGCCCTAGGCTAAAAATTCCAGGTACCCAGTTGCTGTATTTGTCCTAATAATTTAAAAATTAATCTATTACTGTATTGCCTACTAAACTGAACTAAAAGGAGCAGATGAATTACATATTTGAGGTTGAAAGTCCAGTTCAAGGGTGAAGATACAGAATGATATCTACAACAAGAATTTAAAATACAAAATTCTGATCTCCCAACTTTGAGAAATAAATATATTAGATTGAACCATATTTACAGGAAAGCAAACAAAGTTAGCTGTGAGGCATATAAATATGAAAAGAAATCTATTCTAAAGTGTTGTAGGACTGAAATTGGCAAGAATGTATGTCCACAGCCAAAAACAGTGATTTGATCTTTTTTTAAAAAAAATAAATCTCCAAAGTTCTCCCAGCACCCACATGTTAACACAGGCACTTTCATTTCATCCTGTGATATCACGGTCCAAAAGATAGCACATCAATACCATCCACGTTTTAAAACATTTTATTTGCATATTAAAAAAATTGTGCATTCCAATAATTAAAATCATTTGAACAAAAAAGTGGCACTCGATTAACTGCGTTTTACAGCTCGCAGGACCTTGGTACAGCTTTGCATTTATTCATGTGTTACTAGTTTACTGTAGTCCCACCCAAGTTCTTCTTTCATCAACATGCAAGCTCTTTCATGCCACCAGGACAAAACCCAGACAGGCAGATGGAAAGACAGCGCCTTCATTCAGTGTCAGTAGTTCTCTCTATTCTTTTGATGTGAAAGGGGCAGTACAGTCATTTAAACTTTATCCAACCTCTTTGCATCTTACAAAGTTAAACAGCTAAAAGAAGTAAAATAAGAAGGCAATGCTTGTGGAATGTACAGTGCATAATTTGGAAGGGCAGATTTCATTACGATTCACCCGCTTGCTTCTCCTGTTCAATTGCTAAAAAAGAAGAGAAAAAATAAGAATTAAAAAAAATAAAGATTGCATGCTTGATTTTTTAAAAATATTAATTTAACATTTTTGTAGCATATAGAAATCAAATACAGATGTAAAATGGTAGAAAATTGTAAAATTTACTACATGTTAATTTTACAGTGGGTCTGATGTTTAATGTACATATGTATTCTATAGTCGCATGTACATTATGTAAAATATATGTATATATAATCTGTCTCTACCATCTTTCCCTTTCTTTCTGCGTTAATTATGTACACTTACTTTCTTTTGAAGGCAGTGGGTTTTTCTCTTGCGTTTCTGTTTTCTTCAATTTAGTCTTGTCAAATTTCTCAATTTCGGCCATATCGGGTTTGTCAGACATTTTTGCAGATTAATCTGTACGTAGAAAGGAAAGACAGTTAAGACTCCTCCACCTTTTAGTTAGAAATGCATTACTCACTTGATCTCTTGCCAGCAGCCCCACCTTCTTCCTCCCTCTTTAAGTGGTATGTACTAGCTTTTTTTTTTGGTAATGAGATATATCTTCAGTGAAATAAAAATATATTGCGTAACATACAGTGGGGTGAAAGGTATATATGCAAATATAGCAAAGGCTGATTAAGGGGTTGAAAAAAAATGCAGGAAATAAAAAAATTAAACCCTGATAAGACAATTTAAGTGGAAATTGAATCCATGATTAAAACAATTGCCTATTGTTGAGAATGTTTTCTTCTCATTCAAATCTGTTCAGAGTTTGCACGTTGTTCTGAAAAGAACAATAGCGAGGATGGTGCCTGGCAGAGGCTATTACCTTTAAAAAAAATTAATAGACGCACCAACCCGCTAAAAGATATGAAATAATGCCAATGCCAACCAGCTAGACTATGCTAATCACATTCTTCATCTTGATGTCTGCTCTCTCTTTCCTTAAGACATTTGGATGAAGTCCTGCATTCTTTTCTGCTCACAAAGAACTGCAGCTGCAGTCTGAGGAAGCTCTAACCACCGCCCTTGCTCGGTTTGCTGCCTTTCTCCTTCTCAGCAATGCAGCCAGAGTACAGCGCTACGTGGATTTCAACAAAGATTTGCTTGTTGCTTAAGATACCCACGCACAATCCCCTTTCAGCAGCCGAACGTTTAACAATGCAGCCTCCCCTTTCTCTCCTCCCTGTATGGGGAGTTTGAGATTTTACATACATCTCTTTGCAGTAAATTCTCTTCTGAACAACATTTCCAGTTGTTGGTTCACAGCTACCAAATATTCAACCGAGCAGGACGGAAAAAAAAAAAAAAAAAAAAAAAAAACACTCCAAAACCCACCAGCTTTTTTTGATCATGCAAGAACAAAGGAAATAGAGGGGGCTTCTCCCATTCTTTAACCAGGCTCGCATTCAACATATTCACTCGACCTGTCCAATTTTAACAGATGCCACTAGATTTAAGCACTTTTGCTTACACTTAAAATCTCTTGGGCGCATTTGAAAGCAACAAGAATATTCCATCCTGAAATTCAGTAACAAAGGAAGGAGTGTTGAAGGAGAACTTGGGTTACAAATCCACACTCATCAGCACAAACACGGAGAAATGCATGCTTAATAAAAGGGGAGAGAGGGAAAAAAGCCCATAGCTGAAATAGAAATTGTATCCTCACCACTGATGCTGTGCACAGAAGTAATTCTGGTCTTTGCAGCTGCTGCTCTGGTCTGTAGTATAAAGCTGTCTCTGCATGAGCAGTTATATCCTCCTTTCTATGCAAATATCATAGTGATGTCATCCAATCTTTAACCGTTTCACTACAGTCCCAGTTCCTTGCTTCCTTTTTAAAAAATTATTATTATATCCGTGCTGAAAAAGTAAAAACAAGCAACCAAATCCCCTATGGGAAGCATTATTTTTGTACAGGACTATCCCTGACAAGAATGTTCTGGAATTTGTGTGTGAGAGTCCTACTAATTCCCAATTATCACAAGGCAAGGCCTGTAGCAGGTAGGACATGACACACCACCCCAGACTAGAAAACTGGCATGGTAAATATATGCAGCAAACCAATGAAACACAGGCAGATGCCTTTGTGGACCTAAGGCAATGATGGAGGTGGGGGGAGTGACAATTTATGTCACTCCATGGCACCCTTTCATGTTGATGTGAAAGGATTTTGCCCTTGTATTTTTGTTTGCAGTTATTATTACCCTCTCAATGTCTTCTGTCTCTTGAACACGCTGTCTGTTATCAGGTTATTGCATCTGGTACTAAAATCCCAGCCACAGGGGGGGAAAATGCCATTTTAATATCACTCTAGTTAAAACAGTACCTTTTTAGCAATTGATAACTATGGGCCATATCATGCCACCCATTATTAAGCAGAAACCTCAGCTGACATTAATGGGAAATTTTGCTTCAAAAATCAATGGCACAATATGCTAGGTCAAGAAAATAGCATAACAAAGTGCTTACCCTTTGTAATTGCTGCTTTTCTTTGTTCTCTTGACTTCCTCTTAGTGTGTATAGGAGGCAGGGGTAACGCAGTGAGAGCTGTTTCTTATATTTTGCATAGAAATCGCAGCCATGTTGTGATGACCAAATTGTGCTGCATTTCCACAACTCCGGTATATTTGTACTCAAACGTTTTGTGGATCCCTTTTGGTTGAGCAATAGCTTCTTACAGCTCGTGTTACTCAGATTTCCTCACGTAGAAAATCTCATCTGTATCGGACAGAAGACTCCAGGAACTGTCCCCCTGCTGTTCTTGCAATTGTGCTGCGACTGAAAGAAAGAAATCATATAGGCAGGCTTTCTCCTAGCTTCAGCAGACAATAGCTCTAAGGAGACCCCGGCTTGCCCCTCTCCACCCCTAGCTCCCTTCACTACAGCCAGGTTATCACAAACCATGCACCTCCTTGTGTGCTTCAAGTTCTGATTCATAGTGGTTGGAGGGCAGATAGAAACATGGCACAAACAGGAATTTTACACCACTAGGCCTCAGCTAAGCAAGGCCTGAGGCCTCTCCAGGCTTCCCTGCACAGAGCATTGCAGAACAGAAATAGTACATCTAAAGGAGTAAATGATCTATTTGTGAGAACACCAGGGTCTAGCCATAGGGGTAATTTTTGGATATGGGGGAAAAGAGGATGGATGGGATGTTGTTTCTGTGTATACAATATTGGACAATGAGCCAAACTATCTATGCAAAAATACATATAAGTGAAGCAGTTCTGGTAAATCTCTTAGTTTTAACTAGCAGAGATACTGACGCATTGTCTCCTGGACAATAGGGTTAGGGGACTTTACAGGTCATACCAAAGGGGCAAGGTTTGCAGGGTCCTGGATTGGGCAAGTGGAAATGAATTTATTCTTCACTGATCCTGGGCCATATGGAAACCCATGCTGCTGTGCTGCTTCTTGGCCCCCTGTCCTGGCAACCTGTGGAGCGTATGTGTGTATATATGTGTTGGATGGCATTTGAAGCCACAGCTCCTAAGCAGCATTTACACTGGGAATTATAAATAAATCTCTGCCCATTCCTGAGGGGAGCATGCCATGTAGAGTGACTGCTCCATGGCTTGCCTTCCCCTATTACCAGGGAGGCTCCATAAAATCCACAGTCTTAATTTCCCACCCCACTGGAGTCCCAGCAAAACTCTCATTGACTTCACTGGGGCCAGGATTTGACCCATATTGTTCACACAGAGGGGCAACCCCATATATGAGGGCAAAAAGGGTCAAGAAATTGTTTCCATGATCTGGGAAGCACACACGACTGAAGGCCAAAGGAACTGTTTAGAAAAGATATGGAAAAGAACGTGCAGTACTAGTAACTAACGGATTTAGAAAAATGTTTGGGGACATAGATGTTTATTTATAGCATTTCATAATAAAAGTGTTAAAAGGATCCCAGAATGTTTTCTTTATTAAATACAAAGCAACTTTGCTAATATGTGAGCAAGACTTACAGGCTCACGTTATGGCTATTCCACTACTTCCAAATTTTAGTGAACGTTGAATCTTGTAAATCTGAATAAAGAAAATATTCCAATTATTGGCCTATCTTTTTCTACAGTGCATGAATTCCATTACAGCTTTAGAAGCTCAGATCTTTGGATTTTCAAAAGGATCTTTTTAACCACAGAAATGATTGTTGATCAAGAGTTGAATGAAAATGTTTCCTAAAAATTCCCTGAGCAAACTGCCTATTTCTTCCCTTGTATGGTGCTCACAAACACTTGTACATGTGCTTATCTTTAAGTATGTGTGCGATCTCATTGTGCTCCCATTGACTTCAACGGGCCGACTCATGTGCTTTGAGTTAGGCATGTGTGTGAACATTTACAGGATTGGGGCCTGTATTACTGTTGGCCCAGTGGCAGGCACCTCACCTTTTGTTCCTTCTCAGTTTGGGACAGATTCCCAGTTGGCATAAACCAGAGGAGCTCCATCGGTTTCTATGGCAATTTACCTCCACCAAGTATCTGGTCCAATAGGTTCAGTTATGGTTCCTAGTGCCAGAGCCATGCTAGGGCTCTGGTCTTTCAGCTTCTGCTTCCCACCGTCCCTAATCTCACTTGCTTCCATATACTCAGGTTAAGACAGTTATAATCTGGCTCTTTCCCACTTTGATATTAAATACAGAAAACACGTATATTGTAATACACTTATGACCTGATCCTGAGATTTTCCTCCCATTGAAATGAATGTGGTTTTTGAGTAATGATAGGAAATAAACTAAAAGTAGCTTCTGACCGTAAATGTCTATCTATAGGGTGCATTTTATTAGTGATGGGAGTTACAGAATTTGCTTGCCTGAGTGCCATGCTTTTTAGTTATATTGTGACTGTGAAAAAGGAGCTTGATCATACAGTACTAATCCATTGCAGAATACTTCTGGGGATAGCAAACTTCGAAGTGCACTTGAAGGTGGCAATGCAGAGCTCATAAATAGACTGATGAGGGCATAGGGTATGTTGGACAGCTGTCTTAGAAATTCTCATTCTGGATATTGATGATCTGTTCAATTTTTCATTACTTCATTAGGTTTTGTCATCAATTTCTGCTCCTGATTTTTTAAAAGAATTTCAATCAATACCTCTTCGGTGATGTCATGCCTCACTGACATGCATTCTGGTAGCTGTTTGCATGTTAAAGGCATGGACTTTTCAGCACAACACTGAACTTGCTTGTTAGACAGGGGTTGGCCTCATGCTTATTTAGTGTTCTGTCACCAACAATGAAGGAATAAAAACACGGCAGGGCTGCAAATCCTGGCTCCTATTTTTGCTAGTTCTAACAGGACAAATAATTAATAGTAATACTAATATAGAGCCCATATGTATCATTTTACACGTCCAAAGCATTGTACCAATATAACACCATGCAAATATTAACACCCCCTTTTAAGGTAAATATTGCCCCTATTTTGCAGACTGGGAAACAGAGATGCAAAAAGACTTGCCCAAGGCAATGCAGCAAGGGTCCAGTCTGAAATCCACTGAAATCCATGAAAGTATTTCCACTTGGGAGTATCTCATTGACTTCAGTGGGTGCTGGATCAGGCCCCAGTCAGTGGCAGACTTCAGAAATGTGATTAAAATTCAAGACTTGCAACCTTGCACTAATTCTTCCAGACCGTGTCTGTGTTAATTAAAACATGCATACACAAAGTAATTATAGTAAAAATGAGGGATGAGAAATATTCATGTGACTCAGTAGCAGAGATTAATTCCCATATCATTTAGCCTGTTACAAGGGAAAGAGTGTTCACTGGCACAATAAATAAATGCATGAATAAAAACGAAATCTGCATGTAAATTTCTGCATCGTCTGGAACGCAAACTTAGAGAAGGGTAGCCAAGTGATTGGTTGTCCAGGGTTTGAACTTCACATGAGAAATCTTATTCTCAGATGACTTTCATTGTCTGTAAAAACTTTCTCTCTGGGCAGTTTGCGAAAAGGTTACATAGACTGAGGAGCTGGCAATGAGAATTGAAAGTTTAAATTAGAGGATGCTCACATCCTGCAATTTCTTGAGGTTCTGCTAGACTAACAAAGCTCCCTTTTGTACGGACACCATTATTTTGCTGTCATGATACAGTTGAATAAAGCTCTTAAATACAATACTCACTACATTCTTTTTTGCATCATATTCCACCCTACTTTGTACTCATTCCAGCATGGTACTTGAGACACTCAAAAATGTGCCCAACCCTCTTTTTAAGTAGATATAAAAGTATTCATTTAACCATCTGTTTAAAGGGACATACTATTTTTTCACAGGTTTAATTCCAAAAAAGCAGGTACAAAAAGCCTCCTCCAGATGGACACATACCAGGGCTAACTGGCTTTCAAATGATGTTGTGCCAGATGATGGGAAGTTTGCAACAGACCGTGACATTAATAAGGTAAAACTCATGGGATAGCAACAGAGGGTTTAGGAAACTGAGGTTCACCTTGCAGAGTGCAGGGTTTTCCACAGGGCTCTCATGGAGGGAGGAGGCTGCTGACGCCCCTCCCTGAACCAGTGCGTCTGCTCTGGGTTTGCTTCCTTCCCTTTTGCCTGCATAGTTGAGTCTGTATTTTAAAATGCACAAAAAACAATGCAAAGAAGTTGTTTAGAACATAAGCCATTCTGACCCACTGAATAGAATGCTCAGAGCATACAATCTAAAACAAAGGGCAGAGGGCGAGGAGGCACTCAACTATCCTTTGCATCTTGTGATGGAAGTTAGTTGTTTTCTATGGCTTTTTAAGTGAGTTATTTAAATGATTTGCCTTAAGTGTTGAGCATAGTTTTCTTTTTCAAGATGCTTTGAGCCTGATTCTGATTCTATCAAAAAGTAAATCAGGAGTGCCAGGGGAGGTATGAAGGCAGTGTGAGATCAAGCCCTGAAGGCAGGGAGTGGGGCCACGGGCGGGGGGGGAGGGAAGACGGGGGGGGGGGGGGGCTGGGGGCAAGTTGAAGTGTATAGCAATGTTGCTTGTTTTGGTCATTATCATTAATATTTATTTTACTCCATACATATAAAGTGCAGATTTTGGCAGAAGTATTTTGTGGCCTGAACTTTTCGTAAATACTGACTTCCTGCCAGCAAATCTCCTGTCAAGTCTGTCTTCTACTTCTTCTTCTTCAATTTATGTGTGTGAATATGATGCTTTTGAAAGTGAGTGGCCAATAGCATTGGTATAGTACAGGAGGTATTGTGCAGACTTTACCATTCAGCTCTGCTAAATGCACTTCAGTCCTAACTAACAACACCTTTGCAATTCCAGTCTGAGGTCTCTCCTATGTCGTGACTCCGAATCATGTCGTGTGTATGTGTCAAAATAGAACAAATGAAATGTGACTGCATAAAACATACAGAGCAAAGGTGGGGAAGAGAGGGAGATTGGACCTTTATGTCACCATTGAATCTGGCTCCCTATCTATGTAAAGATAAAGCTGGCTTTGCATCCAAAATACCATGACAGGCAGGCTGTTCTTATCACAACTCCATTGGAAAGGGGATGGCCAAAATTAACACAACAGAAGAAACAATAACCAATGGCAATAGATAGATTTCAGTGGGAATTAGGTGGCTAAATACCTTTGAGGATCTGGGCCTACATACATAAGGCTCCTAACTTGATTGATCTCCTACAATGAAATTTTTATTTTTTTAAAGTAGTGCTACATCTTCTACTACAGGCTCCCCACGCCTCATACATTTGCTATCAAGCTTTATTCACCCTGTGGTATAGTCCTGGTCATTCAGATGTTACTAAGACGATCCCTTTTGTAGCAAGTTGCAAACATAATAAGCAATTGTACGTGGTAAGTTAGAGGGGAGGTTCTATAGATACAGTCCAAGGGGCTCTAGGGTGCCATAGGCAAACTCAACAAGCAGTACAGGTGTTTTAAGGGGATTTCTTGAGAGGAGAGGGCAGCTAAGGGAGTCTGAATGTTTACTCACCAGTGAGGAGTCAGAAAAGTTTATCATTCAGGATAGGATCAGTGCAATTCTTTCTTGGAACTGGCAAGAATTGGGTCCCCAAATTTATCTTTCAAGGGAGAGGGTTTTCATGATATTACAGCAAGTTCAGTCATTGATGCCTGCTGGGAAAGGGAACTGTTGAGCAAGGTCACAAGTTTGTTTGTTTGATCGTTTGTTTGTTTGTTTTTGGCAGGTTGTTTTCTTTGAGGTGGGGGAGAAGTTTTGCATGAGCACAAAATTGGCATGTGCTTAGGACTGATCTTGAAATTTTACACGTTTTGTGTGTTCAAACAACACTAAAATCGCTTGTGGCTGAGGGCGGGGGGAGGGAGGAGGAATGACATTGTTCTGCAGAAAGGACTATTTTTTCAATAGAGCTATTGTTTTCAATTATTCATGCAGCATGGGATGGGCCAATGCCAGAGGTTAGGATTGTAAATGCTTATGACTTTTATTTTTAAAACTTCCCATTTAGAAAAGTAAATATAAACATGTAAATACCACAAAGGGAACTTCTTCCTGATGACAAAAAGGTGGCGGGGGAAGAGGGCTTTTGTTTTATTCCTCCCTCAGCTCTTTTGTGGGTGCATCCTCTCCTGAGCACACATTCTCAGGGTTATATACACTGCAGGAAGAATATCTATTTGCAAGCATTAACTCTGTCTGGTGGGTCTGCTTTTTGTGGTATCACCACCAGCTTTCTCTGTTATTCATGTTATCAGTAGAGATGAGTTCATTTATATTTGAATGAAGCAAAAGGAGGCAACAGATAGCTCATTTCCTTGTGGTTATCTCATGTCTCTGGTCACATTGCTGTTCTGAAGTGCAGGGTGATGAGGGCTAAAGGCTGAGTGACTTCAAACACCTCAGAGATGCAATAAGCTCTCAGAGTGTTTTGTGGGGTGTATTACAGTTCTCAGGAAATTATCATATACACACTCACAAAATCATTATCATGTACTGGCGGCAATTGCCAGCAATGTGTCATCACAGCCAGCCAGTCAGAAAGCTCCATTTGTGTTTATAGGTCTAACGCCCTTTTGTAACTGAATTTTCTATACCGCACAGTAGCAGAGAAAAAAATAGGTAGGCTGCAATCTTTAAGTCAATGGGAATTTTGCCTTTGATATCAATAAGAACAGCCCATACTTTTTATTTCTTTTATTTATCAAACGTGCCTTAACATACAGAACGTATGTGAAACATACTTTCTGAATGGAACATTTCTTAACTTGGATTTACACCGTCTAAACCTTTGGCTGATTAGTCTCACACACTTGTATATGTGTTATATTTTACCAGAATGATCCTGGTAAAATCAGAATTCTGGGTTCAAAAACAGGAGTAAAAGTCTAGATTGAATGATAAGTGAAAGTTCGATGTTTCCTTGCCCTTAAATCTGGATACTTAAAGCTCATGGTATTGCTCAGTTCTGTGCACTAGCAACCAAATGCTGCCACCAGTAGGATGGGATTTGTATTGACACATACTTTAATACTGTTAAAACATCCAAAATACTTGGAATAATGTCCATAACTTGAAAAATGTGAGTGGCTAAAGTCTGACACTTAAATCCATATTTAGGCATCTAAGTAAGTCTCATTTAGGTGCCTAAATATGGATATGGAAAACTAACTTTAGGCATCAATATTTGAAAATGTTGGCCAGTGATTACAAATTTGGTTATCTGCTGTTAGTTATCATGTGGCATTTATTGGCATGTACTTCAGCAGTTAAATGGGTAGTTTTAATGAGCACCAAGAATCCTTTGGAGACGTTCTCTTCTGAGCATCACAGGTTCAATTCACCTCCTGCTTACACTGGAGTTAGTACTTTGGGCTTGATTCGCAATTGCTCTTCAACCTCTAGTTATTTACATCAATGCAAAGTCAGTATCAAATGTTACCATCCTGATTTGTTAGTACATATGCTTCACTGTCTCTGTGGAATAATAGCAATAAGTGCACGAGGTGCAGGGCAAAGAAGTAAGAACCATGCCCATTTGGAGTTATTCTTGATTCAAACAGGACTAAAGTGAAAAGAGAATTAGCCTCAATGTTTCTGACTAGTGTTAATGAAAACAAATCCATGCTCTTAACCAGCTTGTCGCAGTGTTTCACACATTTGGCTAATATTTAAGGGCTACTGTCAACCAAATTATGTCAATTTCACTAAAATCCAGTCAAGATACTTTTGGAAAATTTGAATCTGACCAGGGATCCCTTGCTTTTCAGAATTGTGTGAATAAGGCAGGGTTGGTTTCTCCCATCCTGGACCTCACTGGCTGTGGACAGCTACTCTCAAAACAATTAATCTCTGTTTGTTTTGTTTAATTTGTATGCAGAAACTGTTGTGGTTTATCTCCCTAAGGAGAAATTTTGGATCAAATGGGAGCAGCTTCCTATTCCTTTTTAATTATGATGCCACTTATTAGAGCTATTTCTCCTGTCAAAAAAGTAGCAGCGTGAACTGAGTCACATGCTGCTAAAATTCAAACACCAGTTCAGTATTCCAGCTGCTTTCACATATGTAAATGTTGTCGGGGCAAAGTGGAGAGACTAGGGGCTGGTCTAATGTGATGCAGCAATGCATGCCAGAGGGGGGTAAACTGTAGAGCAGTCTTAACATGCTGCCCTCTGACTGCCCTGTGTTCATCCTGCTAATGCTCTTGAAGGGGTACCTAGTGTGCACTGCTGTAACCCCATTGGAAGAGTACTATATTACCATGCATTAGGAGCCATTTAGAGTGTGTCAGAAGGGTCTGCAAAGGGCAGCTAGAGTGTAACACTTTAAAGCGCTCTATCATTTACCCCCCTCTGGTGCATATTGCTGCACCGTGTAAACAGCCCCTGATTTTTGCTCTAAGTTCATCCAGGCTATAAGGCACTAGAACACCGGGGAAGCAGCATGTTCTTCACGTTAGTCAGAGAGGTGAAGGAGACTGAAATGAGATGGTTATGTAGACTGGTGCATACAAGCTTTGCAGTCAAAACTGTGCGTGAGAAGGAAAGCTGCTGTGGGTTTTCAATTAGTGTAGAACGGGATGGAATGAAAGGTGAAGGCGCGTCTGGTAACGGAGAAGGAACGAGGTCTAACAGGAGACTGATGTCACAAGCATATTAAAGGTTTTGAATAAATCTGTCTCCCGTCACTGGATACATTGCACTATTGCTGTTTGCAGTGGTGTTGTAGTCATCTCGGTCCCAGGCTATGAAGACAATGTGGGTGAGGTAATATCTTTGACAACAAGATGGCGCAATAAAAAGATATTACCTCACCCACCTTATCTCTCACATTGCACCATTGTCATTCCTCCCTAATCTCGGTATTCCTGTGAGTTTACAAATAAATTAGCAGTATGACATGCTTAGTCCTCTGTGGCTGCGAGTCATGAGGGACTAGTTTTCTTCGTAGCATTAAAGACTCCTTTTCTCTCAGGCGCAAGCACTAATGCATTAATCACAAAGTATGGTGAAAGCCATAGATTTAGGAAGTTAGGTAGAACAGGACACTACTGTTTTCGTCCTGCAACTCGTTGTTTCTGGGTTTACTATGTTTTGTTTTGTTTTTTTAACCACTTATCAGTAAAGTATTCCTTCGTCAGCTAAAGAGGGGGGATACAATTTTCAAAATAACAGGGAGCCTGAGTCCCATTTTCAAAAGCCACTTAGCACTTAGGAGCCAAGTTCCATTGAGTTTCATGAAAACTCCTCATTGCCTAAGTGTGAAATGGCATGTAAGCTATTTACACTCTTAGAGGCTTTTGAAAATCTTTCCTGTGATCGTTTGGCTGGCTGATGAGGATTCCAGCTAGGAACAGACAATCCTAAAGCCAGTGTCTACTCCTGCATTCTGTATGCAGAGAGAATAACCATGGGATTAACTGGGAGTTCTGCGTGTGCCAAGTATGCAGGAGCAAGCCCTTTAAGCATCTGTGATGACTAGGGCGAATACAGAAGCTATAGCGAAGCCTTTTGTTAAAACCAGCGCAGTTCCCCTGGATAAAGGGAAGGCAAGTTTCCATGAGCTGTGTTATGTGAGAGCTTGTTGTGAATTAGACCCTGATCGAAAGCACATTAAAGTCAACATGGAGACTGTCATCGACATCAATGGGCTTTAGATCAGTACATATGTGCACAGAGGATATACAGGATGGGATGGTGACTACACGGAACCATTGATTTATCCCCCCACTAGTGGGAGGGAAATTAGAATCTGCAGGGATTTCTGCATTAGCAGCTATGGAAGAGCTCTTCTGCTGCTTCGTGGCCTCAGGGGGAGATTACCAATGGAGCTGCTCCGTGCACAGCCCTACTGTAGTTAAAGGTTTTAAAACTTTTCTCCAGCATAGTATCTACACTTTCTGGCTAACCCTAAACTCTTTCAACCATGGTACATGACGACATATTTCACATACATTTTCTCAGGCTCTTATTAGCTAGCTAGCTTCCTATTAGTGCTTGGTACAATAGAATGTGACATATAGTGATAATGGAGAAATGTAAAGCATCAAATAAAACTTGAGAATGGAGACTAACCCCGCCACCACAGACAGACCTAAGAAGCTTTCACTTTCATGCACCCTCCTTACCCAAGTGGGCCACAACTAGAGGACATGTATTCTTCTGACACCTTACTCTGACTCTGCACAATAAGAACGTTACAGAGACAAAGGCAGATTCTTGAGGTTGATGTAACTCGATCAAGTTCTTAGATACAAGCAGCTCTATGATCAAGCCAGGAGTAAGGAGACTGACTTTTCCACTGGTGAGTGAGAGCAATTTTGTCTTGTCACCACAAAGGCCCTCTGTTTTGGATGGCAGGCTTCCGTCTGTTGAAAACCTGGAAGAGTTTCTCCAAAGGTGCTTGTATACACTTCAGGGCTTCCCTTCCTGCTGCAGGACTCCTTACAGCTTCTAATTGTTGCTCTGCTCACCCATTCAGCCTTCCTAACCTCACAGCAGCCCTCCGCCCTCCCCCCATGGAACTCACAGAGATCTCTGCTGTCATGAAATAACCAAGGAAGAGTGAAAGCTTGTGCATCCTAGCTACTGGTTTTGAGACGATTTGGCTTTAAGTGAACAGCTAGCACAATACAAAAATTACAATATGTGTCAGACAATGATCAGAAATATACACAGTCTCTATAGAAATTTGCTCTCGGATACCAAAGTGGCTGCAGCTTATAAATAAGACAGATGAATTGACAGATGCTTATTTAACCTTTTTGTCACCTAATCCACATTTTAATACTTACTTACAACATCTTGAAATAACGTGCACATTTATTTGTATAGTGGTAGGGATTATGCTGACACAGAATAAATAAGAACCACAGCTCCATTTCGAAAGGATTAAGCCAGTGTCATAGAATAAGAAAGCAAATGCTCTATCCATCTATAGGCATAAATAAATGCAAAATAATCAGCACAGGCAGAGCCATAGAACTGCTTGAACTGTAAAAAATCAAATTTCTCCTTGACATTGCTGCCTATTTTAAATTAAGAACATCCATGCGGCAGTGCTCTCTAGGAATTTCCTGCCAAAAATTTGGGCTAAATCATTCTGTACCAATGCATTGTATTTCCTACTGCATAAATTGATTTTTCAAAAGAGAAGGTAGAGGGCATCTTTTTGTCCTGTCCTTTACATCCACATCAACACACAAGTTTAGTCAAAAACCATGCTGGTTTTATGGAACTTGCACAACGTTTCAGATGCCGTGTAAAAACATGTTGGGCTTTTAGCCCTTTTGAAAATCTATTTTGGTGGGTTTTAAAAAGGTACTGTGGAATCCATAGAACCCTATCGTTTTTGAAATTGGTTACTTTACCTATGATGGCTCCATGCGGAAAACGAAAGTCCGGAATTTAGTTTGGATGTCTCAGCAGATATCAGATCATTAAGAGGCAAAAGTTGCAACATCATGCTGGATCGCAGGGCTGGCATGTGATTGTTATTAAGAATAATAATGTTATTTATTATTTTATTTATATAGGACAAAAACAAATAGCTGGCAACCTTATCTTTTCCTGTAGGCACTGCTCCTGGTCCGTTTGCTTTGTCTTCTCTAGGCCTTCTCACACACTTCCATCTGTCCCATTCTCTTTTGATTACGTTGCGTATCTGCAAGATTTTTTTTCTGTCTGCCTTGCTTATGCTTTGGGCATATCTACTACTTTGTGTCTGTACAGTGCCTAACACAACAGGACCCCATTTTCAGTTGGTTCCTAAGCATGCCATAATAAATATGATTAACAGTAATACCACACTGGGGCTGATGATATAAAGGTGCTTAAACACCACGTTGAAGGGCACCTTGGAAATATTTTTCTTTTCTTTTTTCTTGTTTCTTAATCTGAGCCCAGTTCAGTTTCCTTGCCTGTGCTACCTCTTCATAAGTGCACCATGCCACCCCGAAGCTTGACCTGCATTCATCTACCACATCTGCCCTTCTTACCACAAATTGTAGCACTTTTATCTTGCCAGGGCTCAACCCTATATTTTGGTTGAGGGGTGATCCAGCTGCTGTTCATCAGCCTGCTGCTGTAACCAGTTTTGAGAGAGGGAAACCAGCTTCTGTGTAGAGCACAGAAGGGTTTGTTTCCAATCAGCAATGTCAAACCTGCTGAGCCAGATCATCCCAGGTCACTTATCTCAATGGTGATATACTCGGGATAAATGGAGCCCACAAGTGCAATTTGGTTGGAAAGTTTCCAGAAGTAAAATGGTGCACTTTGTGCCTGTCCAATACAGATCTAGTACAGGCAGGATTTTTTCCAATGTACATAATGACAAGTTAATTGGACACTGAATTAACGTTATTCATTTATACCATTTGGTGTTTGAACTTACTCACTAATGTCCACTCTTATAACATATAGTTCAAAAGATATTGGCAATATTTGCCTGAAGGGACACTGTAAGGTTAGTAAAGCAAAAATATGACCAACGGTTTTTGCATTTCTCTGTTTGCAAAGTACACACCATTATTTACGTTTGACATTTTTCCAAAGCAAATGTTTCAATGCTTTTTTCTATTAAAACAAAAATCAGTGCTATCAACACAGCACTTGTGAGAAACTCTAGTGCCTACAGTAGCAAACTACTAGCATTAGTAGTAATACAATGGAGACAAGAAAATCCTGCAAGAAGACATGTTTCAGTTTTAAATTGTCAAGAGTTATTACAAATCTAGAGATTAAAAAAAGGAATTTAAAAATTAGGAAAATTGTCTTGATAGTACTTCAGATACTAAATGTGGCTATGGTCCACCAAAGCACGTAAGCACACACTCAGTTTTAAGCATGTGGATAGTCCTATTACCACCAGTGAAGCTATCCGTGGGATTAAAGTTGAACATGTTGTTAAGTAGGTTGCTGGATCAGGGCCTAGGATAGACTGCCAGAAAGAATAATGCTACATGCAGATGTTGTTAAAGCAGTGCATGTATGAGCTTTACACACGAATTCCACTGATTCACACAGTTTAAAGGGCGCCACATTTCAGAGAAATGTAATAGTTTTATTTAGAGGAGGGCTATTGAACTGAATGGGTAACTACTATTTACATTACTACTGATGTTCATTTACGTTATTTCATTTTAAGGGAAACACTGCACTCTAGAGGTGAAATCTGTTCCCTCACCAAGTAACATCTTAAAAAGCTCACAGGAATGGAAAGGAGGATTTTCCATCTAGTGAAAACTGGTGAGTAATCCATAAATAGGGAAGTATACGCCCCAAAGTGTACGTTGCTTTTATAAGCAAGTATGATTATTATTTCCTGCTTCCCTTCCCACTTTGTGACAAGTATCAAACAGCACTAAAGGAACTTTATGACAGTTAGGATAGAATTATGTATAGCTAACCTGTCGGATCTACTGTAGTAGTGCAGTAAACAGTCTTTGTGCATTTGCATAATCTGTGGGATGAAGCAGAAAATTCAGTGAAAAATGTGAATATGCCCATTAGGATTTTCAAAATGGTGATCCAATAAAATGAACTCCTGGTTTAGGACTGGGAATATTCAGCAAACCTGAGGTCTGATCCGCACTGTTAAATCAGCCCCTGCACGCTTCTTTTCTGTTCCCTCTCTCCTCTGTCCTCCGTCACTGTCTCCAACTCAAAGGACTTGTTCCTCTTATCTGCTTGTAATTTATGGATGAGCCACTAGATGGCCCACTCTACCACATTCTTTCTCCTGTTCTTAGTCTCCTTCCTTATCTCCTTGCCAGCTGATTACAAGCATGTTCTTGTATCCACTGTCCTAAGAACACCTCCCTTTTACCTGCCTCTCCAACTCACACCGACTGCTGTTGAGCAGAGTCTGGTCTACAGTTAATATCTAGATCTGTTGGCTGACCTCCTGAGAGAAAGATTTTAAAGAAAATATTAGTTTGTACCTAGAAGCGTGAAAATATCTTGTTACAATTGTATATTGGTACCCATGTTTTTACCTCATATTTACATATAATTACATGTATTTACTACGTAAGAAATATATGCTTGTATTGTAGGTTTGCCAAACTCAAACCCTGAGCCTGAAATTTTCCATATCAGATGTCCACTTCAGGCTGAATTTTTTTTTTTTTTGGTAAGATTTAGTTAAAACAATTCAGTCATTTCCAAGTGTAAGCAGGATCTGAATGAACTCTCCTTTGACATCTAGTGGTGAACTGGGGGAAAAAGACATCAGGAGCAGGCTGTATTTGCATAGACACACTTAGTCTGTCTAGGTGATCAGCAGACAGACTTGCTTTGCCACAGTGATCAGTTTTGGCTGGTTTGGGTTAAAATTCACATTAGCCAGAGCACAACTGAGAAGCGATGCAGAAAGACCTTTGATTTGTGGATCATATTTGCTCAAGGACTATCCATTCTATACTTCTCATTCACTGAGGGACAATCCGCATTCATTACTATACTTGCTCTCCACAAATTGATCTCCAGTATTCTTTTGTATGAGTGATTTACCTGACTGTTTGCATGCTACTAGCACAACGGTATTGCTAAACAGATTGCCCTTAATTTGGGAGTTGACACATTAAGTGCTCCATGTAATTGGTGATTTTTTAATCAAACTTTGTACCTTTAGGATAATCCACACATTGTTCCCAGGGGTATAGAATCTCTTTCCTGAAAAAATTCTGTGTTTGATCTTTTTTTTTTTAACATTAGGTTTAATAAAAAGAATTAAATTTGAATTCAGAGATAATAAAATGTTGTTATTCTTATTGTATGAGTGAATTGTATGAGTCGCTTGCTGGTGGATTCCCTGCAGCTTGAGGTCTTCAAATCTCACTTTTGAGGATTTCAATAACTCAGTCATGGGTTCGGGGTTGTTATAAATGTGTATGGGTAGGGTTTTGTGGCCTGCCTTGTGCGGGAGGTCAGACTAGATGATCATATTGGTCCCTTCTGACCTATGTGTCTATGAGTCTATGAAGGGCAGCAAACCTGTACTTAGCATGCCATAACTGAGGATGTCACTCTAACTTCCATCTGACTCTGTAAGCAAGGGGTAGTGATGTGAAATCCAAGTGAAAGTCAGAAGGGGCGGGGACAAGTGTTTTTATCTGGTGGTGTGGATGCTGTGTATAGAGTCCTGGATACCTTTTGACCCTCCCCCCAGTGTTTAAAGGCATTGCTGATCACACTCAGAGTCCTGTTTTCTGCTCAGTGATCACTACAGCTGGAATCACTAATGAGAGTGTTTGTGACCTGACCCTTAAATCTGAGGAGGGGGGAAAGTGTTGCAGTGAAAGACAATACAGTGTCTGCAGCAATAGTGAGAGTCCCTCTTATCTGGTGAGATCACTAAGGCTATGTCTTCAATGATGGTGGAAAATTCACCGCCGTCAGATCGACTTCTCAGGGTCGACTGAGCGGACAGTGAAGACCCGCTTAATGGATCCAGAAATCAACGTATGAAGACCACCTTCTTAAGTGGCGTAGGGCTGCGTCGACAGTTGGCACAGTGCCATAAAGATGGCACGCAGAAGAGATGCTGAGAAGTCGACGAGAATTATGTTGCATGGCTTGTGTAACTCCAGTCCACTGCCACCAAACCTCCGAGGTAAGTGAAGACAAGCCCTGAGCTGAAACTACTAAGAACTGGGCTAAATGGTGCAACCTCAGAACACAGCATTCCGGAGGTGGCAGCGAGCAGCAAGCAGTGGCAGCAACAGGGTTATTGCTCAATTCCCCCATTAGGGGTGGGAGGTGAACTCACCCCAACACACCCCATAACTCTTGGATTTAGCTTCAGACAACCAAGTGTGAGTGAGATGCAATGGAGGGAAAGGAGTGGCACATTAAAGGGACTTTCGTCTGTCAGACATTCACATCACAAGGTGGGAAATCGAGGCAAAGGGCACTGTCCAGCATATTGTGTGGTGGGTGTTTGTTTATTGCTTGCATACTTCTAAGTCATTGTTGTAGTGTTTTTCCAACTCAGTGCTGAGTTCCCTCTCCCTTTTGAAAGAAGGGTTTTTTTATTGTACACACGCAGTGCTGGCGAGTGGGGAAGTATTGCTTCTTAAGGGCACGTAGGAGTGGTGTTTAGTGTTCCCAGACTTTTGGGAGGGGCTCGAGCTGGTTCTGTTTTGTAATGTTAAGAAGAGCCCGATGATATTGAATCTGGTTACCTGGCCCATGTGGCTGCCAACATCACCAGACAGAAGGATGACACAAGAATGAGGTTTTGGGAAAATACATTGTTTTGCCCATGTTAAAAATGGTTCCAGTAGTTTTGATGAGAAGCTGTAGTGTTTCCGTGCTTTGCAGCAGGCACTTAAAATTTGCAGAGGGGGAAGGGTTCACCCTGGTGTCCATTACTACCCCTGTGATAATCTGGCCAAGTTACCTTTGAAAAATCTCACATGTTGTGTGGCAGCTAAATTCTCCAAAGATTCCACCTGTGCGGGCCAAGCTCCATTCCCTCACAACTCCTGCATGTGGCCATCATTCCCAAGGTTAAGGTTTTGTCACAGTTATTTGTATTGAAAATCACTGACAGGTTGCGGGCAATAAACAAAAAATCACAAGCACCTGTGCCCTGTCTGTGACTTACTACATGGAATTGGGGAGGAGGGCTAAGGGGCAGGGGAAGGAATGACAGCAGGAACCCCATGGAGGGGGCACTGAGAGCCAAGCCCCACCGCCATGGAGGGAGTGCATAGTCCTGGCTCTGGCCCCAGCCACAGCCAAGGGTGGAGGCCGGGGGACCCAGACCTGGCTCCGGAGCACGCAGCCCCTGCTCTGACCAGGCTGGCCAGTGAAGTCAAAGAAGTCATGAAGGTCAGGTAAAAAGTCAGGGACTCCACAACCTCTGTGACTTAACCACATCCTCAATCATCCCCACTGAGCTAAAGAGGCTGAGGAGGACTTTCCCTGCAGTCGCCCTCCTGGCAGCCAGGGGTTTGGCACCAGCACTGAGAGCAGAGAGCCTGACTCTCTTGTGCTTTCAGTGACCGCCACTGCCCCACTGGTGTGACCACGCAGCATATCGGAGAAGGCAGAAACAGCCTGACTTGAATGCAGAGGATTGAAGTGGGGAAGGAAATAGGAGCCTGGGAAGGCAGGGTCAGGAACAGGAGCTGGGATTGACAGGAGCTGGGGTGACATGCAAGGCTGGAACGGGGACAAGCGTCATCGGGGTGGGGTGTGTAGCAGCGAGGGAGAGGAAATAGGAGCAGAAGGGGACAGGAAGAGGTTGTGTGTCTCCATGTATGTCTCCATCTCCCCTGGCACGTCCAGATAAAACACACCTTCTGCTGCTACCACTTACTTGGTTTGCTGAAGGGTTAAGGAGCTGGGACGTGGATCTGAACATCCATGCCCTGGCGATGACCCATTTGGGGTTCAGCATGATGACATTTTAGTTTTTTCAATTAAAAAAAAAAAAGATTTACGAAAATAAATTTCTTTAAAAAGAGAAAAATAAATATTCAATAGCTACCTATTCAGTGAGCACAGTGTGTTCTGTGCACTGAATGGGACAGGTCCTGTGGAAAATATAGTATTAAATATTCGCAATTCATAAGCAAGAGGGAGTTGAATTACGGTTGCACAGGCAGTCTTAATCCTGGCATTTCCTGACCTTTGAGAATTTTACTTTGCAACCTTAATAATGTTCTTTTAAGATAGTGTTTTGGGGGTTTTTAAAGGTAGGGCTGGTAGCACCACATCTTATTACGGCTGCCCAATGCTTCCCAATATAAGATCTTGTTTTCAGGTGCTTATTACTTTGCCAAACTTTAACTATTTAGGCTGAAATTTTCTAGGTTAGCTGTCTGCTTCAGGCTTTTGGAAAAATTACAGCCAAAATGGTTCAGTTGTTTCCAAGAATGAGGCTAGGCAAAAATATGTTTTATCCATGCTAAAAACTTCTGATGACCTTTTCTTTGAGAAGCTCTAGCGTCCCATGCTTAAGAGCAGAGACTTGAAATTTGGAAAAGTAGTAGAGTTTGTTTCAGGGATATACTTTTTGCCATTCCCACAAAAATCCTCCCAATTTTGGCCAAATTATAAGCCTTTGAAAAACCAGTTTGCCCATGCTAACAGTAGAGATTTCTTGGATTTTTAACAACTAATATCTATGAAGATTTTGTCCTCACTGAACTTGTCTGAGCCTCTCACGGTTCCTGGTGATGACTAGACTATGCATGTCCCATCCCGACAGAGTGTATGAGTATGTTCCCTATCTCTCCAGCCCAGAACTACCAGGTCAGAGCTGGACTTTCTCTGTAATTGCTGCTCCCAGCTACTCCAGGACAGGGTGGGGCCAGACAGCAGCATTAAGTTCAAGTAGCCTGTCTCTTCTGTACTCTCGATGACCCGCTGCTGCTACCCAGGCAGTGTGGAGTTGAAAGCAGTCAATTTGAATGCAGACGAATGAAAGGACAGGCCTGCGGGGAGGGAAAGGAACAGACGGGGACAAGGAGTCTGGAGAAACTTTGACTGGAGGGAGAAGGGGGTGGGTATAATGGGACTAGCTGGGCAAGGAAAATGGAACTGGGGGCTAAGGAAAGAAATTGTATGTGTAATCATGTAAGCAAAGATTATACAATGCATATATACAATGGGGCCACATAAAAGTTGCACAGACAACATTAAGTGTGGCATTTCTTTGGAGCGCTGCTTGATTTGGCAATCTTTCAGTGTTTGAACATCATTTTGTATGTAATATCTATTTGCACTGGTCCAAATCATGAGGATAAAAGCCAGCTCTTGTGTAGTTCTTAGGGAAATTTCTGCAGATTGACTGTCCGCTGATATCAGTGGGAGTTTGCCTGAGTAAAACAAGAGCCAGGACAACAGGATCTGGCCCATTTTTATTATAATGCACTTAGGAAAAAATAGAAAGCATTCATAACAACACAGCATTACCCAGTGCTTTCCTTTGACATCTACACTGCACAGCACTGGCAGCAGCATGTAGTGTATGTGTAGCTACACACCACAGCGAAAAGCAGGCTGTGTCCTCACTGCATTGTATAGCTAAACGTGTCAGTGAAAGGGTCCTGCGGGGAGGATCTTTGCCTGCTGGTGCCTCCCCACTACCCAACTCTTTTCCTATGGCTGGGAAAGGCTCTGGCAACTCCCCGTGGTGGGGAAAGGCTGTTGAATCAGGAGAGCAACAGGAGGCACTGCTTGGGCGAGTAGAGAGCCATGCAAGGTACATACCCGCAGGTTTCAGGAGTGTCTTTACTTGCCTAAGCAGTGCCGACACCACCTGCACTACTATATATACCTGTGCTGCGGGTGGGAGGGTGGAACTGGGTATGCGCTCTGCATACCACCATAAGGAGTGTGCAGTGTAGATGTACCTTTAAAGTACTGATGCAAAAGTCATTATATAACCAAAGCAATACATGAAACATCATTTAATTTTGAAGGATTGATTATGGTATTTTAAAGTGCTTTTTTATGGTTACAGTGTGTCTTTTGGTTGACATTAGGTATGAGAACCATTTTTTCCCTTGAGCCTGACGAAGAACTAAAATGAAATTACCAAAGCTAATTATTAATCTTCATTTTTAAACAGAGAAGTTGTGCTTAGGAAGCAAATAAAATAAAAGGAAAGAGGGTCAGATGTGGCAGTCTGTGGGAAATCAGTTCCCTTTTCATTCTTTTTTATTTTTATTTTTTTCTGTGAGGTAAATATTAGTTTTAAAAAAATATCTGGTCTCAGAATCATTTCCTTGGACATTTCACTTTTTTAAATGCATGATGAAGTGTTGGTTGTGACACATGGCTAGCAGGAATATTGGTCTGTGAGTGCCCGTTTTTGGGTTTTTGTACATGAAACCACTTGCCACATGCTGAAAATCTGGAATTTACCCGCAATATTTCTGCTGCTACTGATGAAATCCCCTTATAAAAATTATGAGCGCGCTCTAGCTCTTTGTATATAAATAGTAGTTTTGGTGGCATAGATTGTGCTCAAGAGTGTATAGCGTAGTCCTTGAAGGTTTTTTTTATTTAGGACTAATAAAAATGAATTGTTGTACATTGTAAATGGCATCCTCTGTGCAGCTCTTTCCATCAGCACTTAACAATAAGCAGGGCTTTTAAAAATAGGCATCTACTTTTTAAGATCATGATCCAGCAAAGAAGAGGGACTGCTCCTGTGGTAAAGTGGCATGCCAATGCTGGATTGCAGCTGAAATGGGTATAACTAGGAATACTGAGAGGAAACTGAGAAAGGAAAATATAGTCTGAATGTCATGCAGAACTTCTTGCTAATCACATATAGTGGTTCCTAGAACAGTCTTCTCAGGAAATAGTGGAAACTTTATTGCTTATGACAGTTAAAAGATTGGATAAAGCTCTAGGAAATCTACTGTAGGGAAACTAAGCATCCTGTATAAGGAGGGGGATGGACTAAACGATGTAATAAATCATTTCCATGCCTAATTTCTAGGATTCTGTGATTAAGGGCTTCTCTACAGGGCGTGTTACTATATGGCAAGCCAGGCGTGTGACTCTACAATGCACAAGCTTGCCGCACTGTGACATCCCATGTGGGCCTTGCTACAGTGCACTGAAAATCCCAGAGTGGAGCTTGACATCAAGTCATAATATATTAAGCCGCACTCCTGCACTTTCACAGTACCGTAGCGGTGACCACATGGGACGTTACTCCATAGCAAGCTGGTGTGTGTAGTTTCATACCCTGGCTTGCCACTCAGCACCTTGCCATGCACAGAAGCCCTGAATGGCATCATTGGACAAATCCTGCTGATTTACAAAAATATTCCCATTGAAATTAATTTGTATGAATAAGTGAGCAGGATTTGGTCCAATATGTAGCCTTGCTAAACTGAGCAGATATACGTCCTCACAGTAAACTTGTGAATAATACAGGTCCCATCCTGCTACTATTGAGGTCAATTGATATTTTGCTATTGATTTCTATAGAAGCAAGGAAAGGTCTTTAACAGCCATTGCAAAAAACTGTTACAGAATATTTTTACTGAAGCTTTTTAGGAAGTGACCTTACATTTTTAAAAAGATTTGT
Source organism: Mesoclemmys tuberculata (assembly GCA_007922155.1). Lineage (NCBI taxonomy): Eukaryota > Metazoa > Chordata > Testudines > Chelidae > Mesoclemmys > Mesoclemmys tuberculata. The sequence goes on from ML675610.1 coordinate 59,287,721, forward strand.
TTTGAATTCTAGCTAAAAGCTAAACAAAGGTAAGGGGCAATGTTATCTTTTCAACCCATTCAGAGGTAGACTTGAGTTCTGAAAGAAAAAATGAGAACTTTGAATCTAATCCCAGTACACTATGCAAATGCCCATAGAGACAGATTTTTCCAAAGAGTTCTATCTCTACTAGTTATTGATAGCAACTATTATTAGCAGACTAAGCCTCCGATTTCTCATGCTGTCATGAAACGTAATTGAGATAAAAGAAAAGGGGCATGACTAGGAAATGATAGTTTGGGTATTTTTGCCAGATTTGCAATAGCAGAGAAATGAAAGTAAAATGTGAAACTACCCCTGGAAATTTCCTGAGCTAAGAAAAGTCACTTCATGTATTGTTTCAAAATTGCTTTTTGTTAAACTTAGAAGGATAGTGACAAGTAGACTTCCTGTGACCTGGCGTCACCTGTTGTGACCACAGACACGTGTGCGCCCTGTTTGCATCAGCACCGTATGAACCGAGAAGTGGCAAGGTCACGCTAGAAATGTCAAGAGAATGAGAAAATGAAAAGTAGAGCTGGTTGGGAACTTTTCAATGAACCATTTTTTTCTCCAAAAATGCTGATTTGTCGCAATCAAAACTGTTCACAAAGCAGGGTCAGTTTTGACAAATCTCCTGATTCAGAAAATTACTGGGGAATGTTTCAGTAGTGTCCCCTTTTGATGTTTTCCAAATGAAAAGTTTTGGGGGTTTGAGGCTCAACAACTGTTTCTTTCAAAATTTTAATAAATTTAAACCAACCCAAAAAAAAAAAAAACGGTTTTGAAAAGGTCAGAATTGAAATTAAGCATATAGAAATTATTGAAATGAAATGTTTTGATTGTCTTGAACGACATTTTTTTTTTTTAGATCTTCAGTTTGTGAAAATTTTTGAGATTTTGACTTGATCCAGTTCAGAATGGGAAAATGTGTTGATATCTCTAATTTTGGTAGCATGGGAAAATCAGTTCTTACCCAGCTGTAGTTATGAGGAAGAAGATAACAGAAAAGGCCGTGTAAGCTTTATTGTTCAATATATTCATTTCTGTTAAAGGGTCAGAGGACATGTCCAGATGCATAAATACAAATTCATTGATGTGAGTGGAGCTGCCCAAGTATAACTGTGTAAAGAACGGCTCCCTTGTGTTCTGTTTTACGTTCAGTTAGTTGGATTCTCCCATTTAAATATCACTAGCTGATGATTTGTACAAATGTTTTTAATTTTTTTGCCATTTAAGTTTCATGTTATTCCTCCCGATAAGATAGTTTGGTTTAGATCTTCAGTGGGGCCCATGGGAGTTAGGTGCCCAAGACGTATTCACTTCTAATAGGATTTGGCCACCAAATTCCTTTAGGCATATTTGAAAATATCAATGTTTATTAATAGGTTTATCAGTGAATACATTTAATAGGATGCTTTAAACTAAGAGAGTAAAATCCTCTTATTCCCTATGGTTAGGGCCCTACTAAATTCATGGCCCATTCTAGTCAATTTCACGGCCATTGGATTTGAAAATTGGTCAGTTTCACGATTTCAGATGTTTTCATCTGAAATTTCACAGTGAGGATCCTAACCGAAAATGGGATTGGGGAGGGAGGGTGCAAGTCCACTGTAGGGGGGTGGCAGGATTGCCACCCTCACTTCTGCCCTCAGAGCTTGGTGTGCCTGATCTCCTGTGTGCTGCTGGGAGCACCCCAGCCTGGCCAAGATTAGCAACTAGGGGCCCCTGGATGGGACACTCCCAGCAGCACGGGGGGAATGGGAAGCCTTCTCCATCTGCAGTAACGTCCAAGGCTGCTGCACAGCGCCAGAGCTCCCTGCAGCAGGGGGAAATGCTGGAGGTGGGTCCTCTGTCCCCTGTGCTGCTGGGCGTCCCCAAGCCCAGCCAGGACTAGCAGCTAGGAGCCCCTAGCTGGGGCACTCCCAATAGCATGGGGGAGATCAGATTTCATGGGGAAGGGCCAATTTCATGGTCCATGGCAAGTTTTTCATAGCTGTGAAATTGTTAGGGCCTGGCCTATGGCAGATAGCCATTTGTGCCCATTAAAAGGAATTCTGATGTACCAGCAGACACCATTTTCAGAATGATAATGTGGTCCAGGGAGCTACAGAGCCCACCCAATTGTTAGATTAACCAATATAGCTTTGAAGTACTGCCAGTGGTAAGGGCAGCTACAAGATATCTGGAGAGGGATCCAAGCCTGGGTTGTTGATGTGGGAGGAGCAGGAGTCAGGCAGTGAGATCACAGCGTGTACACTTTCTACATGTATAACAAATATGAATAAGCCAAAACCTGATTTTGAAGAAGCAAACAGACTAAATCAGTGCAAGACTAAAACACACAAAGAAGCACCAGTAGGCCACTTGAAAATGTCCCTGCTATGCAGAGGCTGCTGTTATTAACTGTCGGACTGAAGTATAAGAACCGTTTCATTAAAAGGTAGCCGAAGGTTAGACTGTTCTTAATTCTCACTAGCAAGTTAGATAGATATGGAAGTTCCACGGTTTAAAAATACAGTTCATAATGGCTAATTACATGTAGTTTAGTGGTGATAACTGACAAGTATTGAGAAACAATTTATACAGATCATCAGTACAGCACAGTATGTGTGTGTGCGGTCTTCCACTTCCCTGTAGTTTCATCATTACTTTCATGAACCCAGGCCAAAGTATTGTAATGTGTGTTTCCTTCAGACTGCCTCAAACACTTTAGTAGAGAGTCAACACTTCAGATAATGCTGTTTTAACTAGATTCAGATTATGTACTCAAAACTGATAATTTCTCAATACAAAGGTATCTGAATATCTGCTACAAGGAAGGTATTCTTTCTTTACTGTCATTTAATGGAATCTGTGTACAATCCATTATATCTTTTATAATTTTCTGTTAGCACTACACTTTTCAGGTTTTGCCAGAAAAGGCCTTCAGCATGTGGATTCTTAGGCCAGTCAAGAATGGAGCTCTTGCAAATCTTCCTCCTCAGCCTCAGGTACTGGGAATGCTGTAGCACTGGCTCCAGTAGAATAAATACAATCACGTCCATATTTTCATCCATTAGTCTCTGCAGAGCTACATAAAAAGCAGTTTTAAAGTTCCCATCGTTTACGTATCTTTTGGTTAGAACAAATATTGTCTTTCTGCTGTGATGGATGCTCTGAACAAGATTGTCGATGACAGCCGTTCCCGGCTCCCAGTCCCTTTCCTCCAAACAAAGCAGAACTTGCTTGTCTCCAGTTTCCTCTAGATGAAATCGTAGCTCATTTATTACCCAGTCAGTTACTACTATATCCTTAGTATCGTAGGCTATGTAAGCATCATAGAGAGCTTTGGTCATGCCAAGAGATTTATATCCTTTAAGTTTTGCTATACAAAAATAGTAAATATACCAGGCATCCCAATAAAATAAATGTTTTATGATAGCTGTCATCATAATGGTCAAGATAGTGAAGAATGATGAACAAAAGCACATTGCTGTAATCCAATCCAAAGAACAGGCATGCAAATCTAAATTGATGATGCTTTTCCCTCTTTGATCCCCAGGTGATACACAAATGACATCCGTTGCCAGTCGTGGGATACTAACGTTAACATAAACCTTTATCCAGTTCATGAAATCAGTGGTTGCACAGGTGCATTCAAAAGGGTTTCCTTTTAAGTCCAAAACCTCTAATTTAAGCTTTAAATAACTGAAGTTTTTCGACGGAGATGTTGACTGGTTTATGGAAGGCAGCTGATTGTCACTTAAATCAAGGTGCAGGAGGCTGCTGGCTTTGTGAAAAAATCCGTCAGCAAGCTGAGAAATCATGTTTTTTCGAAGCACTAGTCTCTGAAGGGAAGCTGTGCAGTTGGCCAGGTTATCAGTTACAAAGGACAGTGCGTTTGAGCTCAGATCCAGTAATGTGAGGTTCTGGAATTGTTGCAGAGCTGTCCACTCAAAGTCCTTTAATTCATTTTTGTTTATGTGTAGCTCAATTAGACTTCGGGGAAGGCCAAGGAATGCCTTGGGAGGAATTTCATGAAGTCTGTTGTGGGATATGTCAAGATGAGTCAGATTGCAGAGGTTTTTAAAAATATTTATGTATCTATTATCTCCTTTTTTCCATAAAATATCAAGGCGGTTTCCTTTGAACACTAACTCGTTCAGGGAGCTGCTAGTTAGAGTCGGCTCTGTTAGTGTAAAAATTTCATTGTAACTTAAATTTAAAACTTTTAGATGTGGAAGATTTTCAATAAATCCCAATTTGTGGGTTATTCCTGACACAATAAAATAGTGCAGGTTGTAGCTGAGGTCCAGAACTTCTAGCCTAGGCAGTTCATGAAATGCATATTGATAAGCCAAATCAAGTTTATTAAAAGACAAATCTAAATATTTGAGATTAGGTAGAAAAATAAATTCAGTGCCATTCAAAGCTTGTCCAATGCCATTTGAAGACAAATTCAAACAGGCTATTTCATGGAAACCTTTAAATTGCTGTGGGTCAATGAAGAAAATACTGTTTAAGCTTAGATCTAAAGATTTACCATATACACTGCATTGGGGTTTGATTAAAGGAAAAACAGGATTATATATACCACTACTGGATTTACCTTCTGCCAGTAACATACTATTTACTGATGGCTCAAGATCAGTGTCTGTTGAACGACTTTGAATTACATGATATTGGACTGATTTGCCTCTAATAACACTGTTATTGCTTCCCTCTGATAGAGGTGATATCCTGTTGTCAGACAAAGAAATCGTAGTCAGATTAGCAAAGAGCTGAAACACACTGAAATCAATTTGTCTGATAAAGTTGACCCCAAAACTGAGGATTTGTAGTTTGGTAAGATGTATGAGGGGCTGAAGGTGTTTGCTCGTAAGTTCCTTGAACACATAACCTCTTAAGTGCAGTTGCTGGAGAGAGAGCAGGCTGGAGAACTTCTCCGAAATATTTATATACCTGGGGTATGATTTCCTGGCATAGTTAAAAGATAAATCTAGCACCTCCAAATGAGGCAGCTGGAATAAAAACTCTCCAGAGGCTATTTCCTTTACTAAGTAGTTAAATTCAAGATGCAGGACCTTTAACTGTGATGTGTTATAAAACCAGCTGGCAGGTATGCTAGTGAGAGAGGTGCTAGAGAGGTTTAAATTCTGTAATTTTGTCAGATACTGGAAAGCAAGAGGATGTATCTGAATGGGGGAGTCCCCATTGCAAGGTTCACACGGGAAGGGGGCATTGTAGCACCTTGGACAGTTCCCACTTAAATCAAGGACTTCTACATTAGACAGTTCATTAAGATCATCTTGGCCGATGGTTTTGATCTTGTTGTTGCTGAGGTAAAGTTGCCTTAGAGATGAAGGCAGTTTGCTTGGAACTCGGGTCAGGTTGTTGAAGCTGAGTGACAGGACAGTTAAAATCGTGAGGTCTGAGAAAGCCCCGTTGTCTGCAAGGAAAGGCTTTTCGCAGGGATTGCCATAATAACAATTGCCGTCCATATAAAGTTCTTTCAGTTGTGTGAGTTCTGAAAAATTTTGCCGACTGAGAGAAAGCATGCTGTTATAACTCAAACTCAGTGAAGTTAAGGATGCTGGCAACCCAAGTGGTATTTTACATAGGTAATTTTCATCAGCCAGTAATTCCCTTAGCTTTGTTAAATTAGCAAATGCTCCATCTTCAATTACCATTCCTTTATTACACAAGTCATGAGCCTCTTCCTCTGCCTTAGAATAGTGATTCCTGTTTAGATCTATTTTGGCAAGATTATTCAGGCCCTGAAAAGATTCTTTGAATACCTTCTTTATAAGATTGTCTGAGAGCTTTAATTCTGTTACGTCACCATACATTAGAGGAGGCACACTTCTCAGATGACGGGCACTACAGTCAAAATTGACAGAAGAGTTAGTCCTGCTGACGTCACATGGCAGGCTTCTGGGATACTTGGTCTCAGCAAGAATTTCTGATGTACCATAAGCCAGAAGAAGGAGCCACATCAGATTTGGAAGCGGGGGGCTCATGTTTCCCTTAAAGAAGAGAGTGTGATTTTAATAATAATAATAAGTAAGTAGCATTAATATAGCAGTTTTGAAAACAGCATCATCAGCTCATCAATACATGGGCCAAGATTTGCAAAATTGAGTGTGTCAATTTCTGGGGCTTATTTTTCATGCATGGTGCTGAGCGGTTTCTGAAAAATCAGGTCTTGTTGAGGTTGTCTCAGCTTGAATACCAAGAAATAGAAGCAACCAAAATCACTCATCATTTTTATATGTATCTATGGTTTTTAAGACATTTTACTTTGTCTTCTTTATCCCTCCCATTAAAAGTGCAACTAAAAGTTTAGTTACAAGACTGATAGGATATTATATATAGTATAGAAATTAATTATGATGGCATCTTAGCGTCATCCAACCTGTGCACAGCATGAGGCAGGTATCTTGTACATAAAATAGCATGTGCTCATGTCATTAAAGATTATATCATAAGGCATATGCACAAGAAAACTGAATTAAGGTTGCATGAGCAAACTTAGGCTGGGTCTACACTGATGGCAGCAAATTCGCCGCTGTCACATCGATTGCTCTGGATCAACTGAGCAGTCTCTGTAGACCCGCTCAGTCGATCCAGCAAGCGACGCAGGAAAACCACCCCGGTAAGTGGCATAGCACTGTGTCGAACGCTGTTCCCTTCAACGCAGTGCAGTGTGGATGGCATGCGGAGGAGACACTGCAAAATCGATGGGAGATATGCAAGTGATTTACGCCACTTGCGTATCTACTGTCAACTGCTGCTGAATCACAAAGGTAAGTGTAGGCCGGGCCTTAATTCTGGCATTTCCTAATTTTGAGTGATTACCTTTGGAATCTTTATGTTCTTTTAATGTAGGTTTTTTTCTATAACTTTCTAAAAAGCAAACTAAAAAAACCAAAGCCTTCCATCTCATAGAATCATATTGACATCCATATAGGTCACCAGAAGGGTGGGACTTCTAGAACCACCTCACAGTCCTCTACCACTTGAACTAATGGATTAGTAGGCTATTAATGGATTAGTAGGCTGTCATCCTCTATGCTGGACCAACCACTACAGGCAGATGAGAGACATATTTTCTCAGTGCATTTCTCAGCTATTTGCTAGACAGCAGAAGAATGTTGGTATACAGGACTCTGAACTCCCAATCCTGGTACTGGAGGGAAGTATTCTCCAGTGGTTACAGACCTTTTTGCTTTTTTCCCCACCATCAGCTTCCCATATTTGCCCCTGTACCTTAGCATGACTCCTCAGCCTGTCCCCTCTCCTTCTGTTCTATCCAGGCTCTCCAGTTTCCCTCTACTCCTCCCGCAACCTGCTCGTAACCCTGCGCCTCCAACTCTCATTCTCACTCCTCTGCATTCATGTCAGGACACTTCTCCCTTCTATTCCATGCTGCCTGGGTATCACTGGGGGAGGAGAGCACAATATTCTGCTCTCAGCTACTGTGCCCAGCACCAAAATGGCTCCCACAATTACAGGGAAAGCCCTGCTCAGGATCTGGAGCTGGAGCACATTCAGAAATAACCAGCTCCAGTCTTTTCAGTGTCTCCTCACATGGAAGCCTTTCCGTGCCATCTTTTTGCCAGCTATATATATATATTTTTTTTTGGTGATTTTAAAAATTTGGTATGGGTAAACATCCTAATGCCATTTTAAAAATGCTTTACCTAAAAATTGCATAACAGAATAAATAGGGCAAATATTTCTCAAAACAAAAGTAATATGGGAGAGAAAGTGGCGGGGAAGAGCCACGGAGGAGTATGAATAGGAAGGCACTAGCAACCAGTTAGAAAATGCTCTGCTTCCAACATGCCCTAGCCAAGCTACCCCAGGCCACCAGTTAGACGTAGTGATCAGCTTTAAACCGGTGCTCAGAGGCACTGGGTTCTTTATTATTGTACCAGTTCCCTTGAGCTCTCCAATTCCTTCTCTCATTTTCTAGTTTTAAAATATTGTAAGCTATTTGGGGCCAAGTTCAGACACGATGGAGATGAACACAGCGTCTTTTATGTCAGTGGAGTTGTACCCACTTATGCCAAAGCTGCAGTAGCCCCCATGAATGTCCATGTGTTGCCAAGGACCCAGTGGTGATTAGTGCTAATTTCAAGTATGAAAATCTAAATGGGAGAAGTTTTCTTCATGCTTTCCCTGTGGAACAAACTAGATGACTGAGCTCACCTACAGTTTATTTTAACAGAACCCTGAAATTAAGAAAATAATTCTACACAATACACGTTTTGAAGCAATAATTCAGTGCCACCTTTCCAACAGCATGTTACCTGTATTTATTATTTGTTGCTTAATTACCACTGCTGAAATAAATATATTAAAACAATTACTACAGTGGCATCATTTGTTAGAAAAAACCTGGGGGTACACAGTTCATGCAGTTCAGTTTGTATTCAGTGGGGGTTTTGCCTCAGCAATGAGTGCAGGACATAACTAGGCTTTTACTAGTACTATACAGAAATCACGTGCCTCCCTAAATATGTGCAAACAACGCCAGCAGTACCGGTTGTGAAACAGGAAATATGATTTATTGCTAGCAGAAAACAAACAATGTGGAATAGCAATTTTGACTTAGAAAAGCTGATCAGAATGGTTTACCAGGCAGCATTTTCCTTGGAACAATTCTTTTTTCACTGCTTTATTTCCCTTTCTCAGGTTTATTAGATAAAATTTATTAGGGAATGATGCAAAACCCATTAAAGTCAATAGAAAGACACCAATTGACTCCATTGGGCTTTGGATCAGGCCAGTAAGGTTTTTAAGTGGACATTATTGTCACAAAAAGACTCATGCTTTGTTTGCTCTGCATTAACTGTCTCATTAGTGATGTTGGTGTGAAATCACTCCATGATAGCTGCTTGTACCATGTTTAGAAACACCTAAAATTCTGAGGTTCATTTTGACCCCCTGATACTGCTTCTAGTGAAGTCAGTGGTAAAACTTCTATTGATTTAACTGGAAGCAGGAGCAGGCTTCTTGTGAGCAACTGTGCCAGAAAATACCCAAAAATCTAAAATATTTGAATCTTGTTTTGGAAACAGAGAATTCAACTTTAGGTACAAGTCAATTTAGGTTCTCATTAGAATCTCGAGGGTAGGTCTATACTGCAATCTGGGGGTAGACAGAGCTGCACTAGCTTGGCTAAAAATAACTGTGGAGATGTGACAGTATGAGTGGTACAAGACTGCCTGGAACCCAACACAGACACATGTTACTGCAGCCCACATGGCCACATCTACACTGCTATCTTTAACTTGTTAGTGCAGGAGTATGCTGTGCGTGTATGTCTATCTGAGCTGATTGCCGTGTAGTAGCCATGTTGGTCCCAGGATATTAGAGACACAAGATGGATGAGGTATTATCTTTTATTGGGCCTACTTTTGAAGTCAGATCTCAGATCGGAGTGTACCTCTGGTTCTGATCCTGCAAACAGTTACGCAAATGAGTAACAGTTATACATGGGAATAGTCTTCTTGAGCTCAGTGAAAATACTTGCATGTATGAAGTTGTTCACTTGTGTGTCTATAGGATCAGAGAAATAGTTTTAGCCTTCAGATGTCTTTACCTTTTTTTGGTTAATGCTAAAAAGAGAGGAAGTAAGACACAGAAGAAGGAGGGAAACATTTGTTTAAAAATATTCCAGAGAAATATTTCTTTACAAAATTAATATTCAGAGAAAAAAATTAGAGGCTTAGAAAACAACTACATAACTTTTAAAGAGCATTACGCTAATATAGAAAAATGATAGGGAAGAAAGTCTTAACATGCTGAAAGCAAGATTCATAAAGAAACAGATCTATAAACAAGAAGAACAGGTGGAAAGAAGAAAGGAAAAAAAACAAGGAGACCATAGTTAGAAGATTATTATTATTTTGGAAGAATTATGTTCAAGTTATTTATCAAGTAAAACTAAGCATTGTATTATCAAAACAATTTACACTTTAACAAAATGACATTTAACTTATAAAATGATGAATAAAAGCATCAAGTTTTAAATTGATCTGTTACAGAAGGCAAATCGATATAACGTGGTTGGTAAGCATCAGAAAAGTAAGACTTCATATTTAAACAAAATATAAAATTGTCTAATCAAACATTTGTTTAAAAGATTGAAATGTGTTTATTCTTTCCTACACAATAGACGTACTTGGCCACTTCCTAACCTAAAGCCCCAGCTTGCACAATACTTAAAAGCACAAATTATCTCCAAACTTTCTGCTAGTTAGAGATTTTCTAACAAGATATTGTGGTGCTGAGTCTGATCTCAGTTACCCTGACATAAATCAGGGAAAAAAGTCAATAAGGGAAATCAGAATCAGCCTGCTGCTTTAAAATTCGTGGCTGCGTGTATGCACGTTTGTAAAATAAAAATACTTACTTTCTTTATTTTTCCTACTATAAAAGACAACAGTCCAGGGAAGTGATTTTTAAAGCTGAGCAGAAGGAAGAGGCACCATAGAAGCTGATAGCAGAGCTGGGAACTGAAGACCGAGCAACTTCCCCAAATCAGCCACTACACTAACAGAAGCTGCGTTTGCCACAGTCCATGTGGGAAGAACAGAAGCCACACCTCTTTTGGCAGTATAATGTATTGATTTTTTTGGTACAAGAATATGCTGATGATAAGCTGAAATGACAATGGCCAATTGAAGCATGGCTGAACAATAACTCTATAAGCCAGGGAATGTCCATATCAGAGAACAGAAAGCTGGCAAGCTATTCAGAACATAAATCAGAAGAAAAAATTACAAAAGCTGAGATTTGCTCGGGTAGCATAACATTAGCATTATTCTTTGTTGTATCTTTTGCCCTTTACATGATAAGAGTGAGAAGAAACCACACGGACACAGTGAGATCCAGTTTACCACATTTGGTAATGATACAGAACATGCAAGGCCTAATTAACATATAAACATTGCTGCTTTGTCTGGGTTCTAAAATGTAGAATATGGTGAGGCCACTAGATGGCTCACACACTACTTAAAGGGACAACTTTGAAAATTTTATCGCGAAATACATGCTCAAATGAAAAGCATAGCTTTCAAGTAGTAAGGTGGCATGTGAGTGCTAAGTCATCTAGCTTTTCAGTGTATTTGTAACATGCATGCAACAATGGACATATTCACATGATACTGTCTTCACAGCTGAAAGAGGTATGCTTTGTGTTCCCACCAATTTCACAAAATTGAGGACCCCAGCAGCTCCTTCTCGTCCCTCTCCCCTCCCCTCTGCACAGTCTATCAAGGGAAGGAATAAAGCCCAAAGTGACTAGGGTATGTCTACATTACAAACTTAAGTTGACTTAAGTTGACATAGAGCAGCTGAAGTAATTAAGTTGGTTGTGCACATCCACAACACATGCCTTGTGTCAATGGAGTGTTTCCTCACTAACAGCGCTTGCATTGATGCAGAGAGCAGTGCACTGTGGGTAGCTATCCCACAGTGCAACTTGCCTCAGGGGAATTTGGGAAGGGCTTGCAATGCCTCATGGGACCAAAACATTGGTTCAACTTCCCATGATGCAGTTTTCTCCCTGCCCTGATTTCATCTGTAACCCATAATATTTCACGCCATTTTTCAAAAGGCTGGCATAGCTGCGTGTATGCCATCTCCAGAGAAGCATGGACCCTGCTCAGCTGTGCACAATTGTGGTGAGCATTGCAAACACCACACGCCTTATCCTGCAGTATTTCCAGAGCCATCAGAGGAACAGCTGCATGGAACATGGCAATGTTCTTAAAATAGCCCTGCTAGAAGACATGGAATGAAACAATTCCTGGTTGTTAGCAGTCACGCAGCAACTGAACACGGTGGAGCACCAGTTCTGGTCCTGAGAAACAAGCACTGACTGGTGGGATTGCATTGTCATGCAGGTTTGGGGTGACAAGCCGTGGCTGCAGAACTTTTGTATGCTCAAGGCCTACATCCAGGAACTATGCACAGCACTCTCCCCAGCCCTGCAGTGCCGTGACACTAAAATGACAATGACAGTGGAGAAGCGAGTAGCAATCACTGTGTAGAAACTTGCAATGCCAGACTGCTGCTGGACAGTGGGGAATCAATTTGGAGCTGGGAAATCCACCATGGGGGTTGCTGTGATCCAAGAATGCATGGCCATTAATCACCTTCTGCTAAGAAGGGTTGTGGTGCTGGGAAATGTACAGGCAATACTGGATGTTTTTAGCTGCAATGGGGTTCCCTAACTGCGGTGGGGCGATAGATGGCACGCATATCCCTATCTTGGCACCAGACCACCTTGCCACAGCGTACATAAACAGAAAGGGCTTTTCTAGGGCATTGCAAGTGCTGGTGTATTACTGGAGATGTTTTACCAACATCAACGTGGGATGGTCTGGATAGCTGCATGATGTGTGCATCTTTAAGAACACAGGCCTGTTTCGAAAGCTGCAAGCAGGAACTTTCTTTCCAGACCACAACACTGATGATGTTGAAATGCCAATAGTGATCCTGGGAGACCCAGCCTAACCCTTGGCGCATGAAACCATATACCAGACACCTGGACAGCAGCAAGGAGCAGTTCAACAATAGGCTCAGTTCGTGCCGAATGGTGATTGAATGTGCCTTTGGCCATTTGAAGGGTCAGGGGTGCAGTTTGCCTGCTAGGGCTGGGTCTACACTCATGGCGGCAAATTCGCCGCCGTCACGATTGCTCTGGATCGACTGAGCGGTCTGTATAGCGGAGTAGCGCTGCGCCGAAGGGAGCGCTGTTCCCTTCGACGCAGCGCAGCATGGATGCCGCACAGAGGAGACGCTGCAAAGTCAACGGGAGATACACAAGTGATTTATGTCACTTACGTATCTCCCGTCGACTGCTGCCAAATCACAAAGGTAAGTGTAGACCGGGCCTAAGTTAGACCACAGTGAAAACAATATCCTCATGGTTTTAGCTGCCGCCTGTCAGCTTCATAATATCTGTGAAACAAAGGGAGCGAAGTTTCCGCAGGGGTAGGGTGTGGAGGTGTGAAGGGGTAGGGTGTGGAGGTGGATAGGCTGTCTGCTAATTTTGAGCAGCTAGATACCAAGGCTATAAGAAGAGCTCAGAATGGACCAGTGCGCCTCAGGGAGGCTTTGAAAACCTTTGAATGCCCCACATTCTGCGTGCTGCTTTTCTGCGTTGTGCCTACCAATAGTCTGGACCTGGCTGTCACTGTTGTGCTTGTAGTAAGGTTACCTTGGAAACACACCTTTTGCTTTGCTCTGAAAATGACTCCCAGCCCCCACCCACTACCACACTAGAGCTGCCTTCCAACCTACTGCTGGGGAGACCACCCCACACTCCATTCACACTCCTGGCCCGTCCAAAGGCACTGCCAGTGAGGGGGGATATACTTAATGCCCAGGGAATGGGCAGCGGCCCAAGCACTCCTCTCTCTCAGCAACCAAAACAATGGTTGCCATGAGTGAGGGAAGTGTGGGCCACTGCTTAAAGCATGGAGGGGATGAGAGTCAGGACTCCTGGTTCTAGCCACAGCCCCGGCTCTGAGTGAAATCATTCACATCCCCACTCCAGTGCCTCAGTTTCCCTGTCTCTCCCCCTCCCCCAACACTTTGAATTAATAAAGATGATTTCATTTTCAAGACATGGACTTTTATTGCACACATATAGAAACAGAAATATTTGACAAAGAATTAAACCTTGGAAACACGGGGGAATACAATTGGGAGGGATAAAGCACATTCATCGTCTGTCTAAAAGTACCTTGGCCTTGCCTGCCATATGTCAGTGTATGTGCGGCTCTGATTCTGTGCATTCTCCCCCAAGGGTGAGTGGAAGGGACATTGCATTGCCCCCATGCCTAGTGGAACATGTGTGAGGGGGAAGAGGGAGTACAGTGATATTGGAATGTCATTCTACAGGGAGGGAGTCGAGCCTCAAGGTGTTTCTCCTGAAGTCAACCAGATGCCTCAACATGTCTGTCTGTTCCTTCAGAATCCCCACAGCTCCTGCTGCGTGCCATGCTCTTTCTCCTGGGCTGCTCTCCTGCTCATAAAGTCCTCATCCATTTTTTCTGCGAGAGCAATCCTCCACACCCTCTGCTCGGCATCTGCTGTCCCAGAAGCATTCATTACCTCACTAAACAAGTCATCACACATTCTCTTTTGCCTTCATCTTATCTGGGAAAGCCCCATCATAGTCAGCGCAGACCCAGGGGACAGTCCCAGGGTTGCTATATACAAATCCCTTCCTGACTCCACGCAAGCGTAAAGTGGAACATTTTCATTTCTACAAGATATTCATGGATTTGGTTTGCTATTCCAGCCATGGTGAGTAGATCCTGGGAGCAGGGGCACTGGACCATCTGCACCAGTGAGGAGGAACCCATGGCAGAACCAGAGGAGGCTAGGGGGCCATGCCATCTTCCCTTTGTAACATGGATGTTGTCTGGAGGGCTGGGACCGGCGTTCCCCCTCCCAAGCTGCAAGCCTTGGTAGAAGTGGCACTGGGTTTGGGTGCCTATGGCCACCACAACATTTTCCTTCTTCCCGACCCCATGGCCGCTGCAGATCTCTGGCGCCCAAGGCACTGCCCCGTGCCCAGTCCAGAAGGCTGGACCCAGGCAATGTTAAGAGCCTCCCAGGGAGCCCGGGATGCTGTGGAGAGGCCCGAACTCTCCAGCTGCTCTGGGTGGGAGGATGGGGTGCCCAAAAGCAGCCTGCAGCCCGGGTCCCTGCATTCCACCTGCCCGAAGCTTGCAGTTTGTGTGGGCAGCACTGACCTCTGCCATCCAAACGATGGCCATATAGTGAAAAGTGGTGAGGAAGAGGCTTACAGACACTCCTGTTTGTGGTTCGAGCAATTGAAATGAATGTTATCACTGTCTCCCATAGGTGATTCTAGCTGATATCATGCTCCTGAGGGTAACACAGATGGCAAGGGAACTGCTGCTGCAAGCGTTCAGGGACAGTCCAGGTCCTTATGTTGCTATGATGTGTACTGCCATGGTTCCTGCCAAATTAATACTGGAGTGGTGTGGGAAAGTGTCCTACTGTAGTGGAAGAAATAAGGCAACCCTCCCCAGAATCCTTCTACAATGGATTGCAGAGTACCTCCATGAAAGTGTCCTGGAGATCTCTCTGGAGGATTTCCGGACATCCCTCTGTGCATAAACAATCTGTTTCGCAGAGCACCCTCTGCCTTGCTGATCCAGGCACTGAGAAGCAGGTACCCACACTATCCCAACTGGTTTTTTGAATAAAAAAACATCATATCAGAACATGGGACCCCACAATATTATCTGGAATTACACATTCACCAGAGGTTCCTTCCCCGGCATCATGCTTGGCCATGCTGCTGTGCTGTGACCGGCTGGACTGCTCCTCTGCTTGACTGTCTCCCACCCTCCTTCTCTTCCTCATCCAAGACCGTCTTCTCACTGTTTCCTACAGTGGCCCAGGATTCTGACTCCTCATAGGTATCTATGCTGCTCTTGGGGGCCGTGGTGGGGTCACCACAGAGAATAACTTGCAGCTCCTTGTAAAAGTGGCAGTCTGCAGTGCTGAACCAGAATGACTGTTCCCCTCCCGTGCCTTCTGGTACTCCTGATGCAGCTCCTT
>ML675610.1:59303351-59460352 GCA_007922155.1 Mesoclemmys tuberculata
TGACTGTTCCCCTCCCGTGCCTTCTGGTACTCCTGATGCAGCTCCTTCGCTTCCATGCAGCACTGCAGTGGGTCTATCTGGTAGCCCTTCTCCACCATGTCACAAGACATCTTCTCATAGATGTCACATGTCTATGGCTTGATCTGAGCTGTGCCTGTACAGCCTCTTTTCCCCACAGACCTACAAAGTCCACCACCTCCTATGTACTTCAGACAGGAACACTTTTGAAGCACGGAGCTGGCATGAACAGCTGGCAGGTGACCTCTCGATGTTGAACAAACAGGAAATGGAAATTCAAAACTTCCCTGTCCTTTAGCAGGGGAGGGGCTGATTCCTGTGTACCTGACTGCTGGGCAGTGGAGTTGAGAACGGTGACCAGAGTGGTCACAGGGGAGCATTGTGGGACACCTCCTGGAGGCCATGTAAGTCAACTTCATCACTGCACCTCTTGTGAAGGTGGAGTAATTAAACTGATGTAGCTGGCAAGTTACATTGGCGGGAGGGACCTGGTAGGGTAGACACAGAAGTTGTTAGGTCACCATAAGCTGCCTTACATCAACCTAACTCTATAGTGTAGTCCCAGATCTTTTGACTGAGCACCTGTGATGTAAATGAACTCAGGATTTCATGAAATAAGCAAGAGACTACCTCATCTGGTTTCAGGCTCAGCTTCTAGTAGGAAGCACACCCTGCATTCTATCTTTGGGGTTGGACTGGATTTTGGAGAGGTATCATGTCATCTCCTCCTCCACGCTGAAGTCAGGGCCTATCATGGTGAAAGGCCAGCTTTAATGATCAGTCTGGGACTGAGACATTATACTGCTTAGCCACCCTGTTACAGGCATAGTGGAATTTTAAGACAACTTGCTAGGCACAACCATTGACAGAGTGGTACATAAATCTGCACACGCCCTCCCACTCCGTTGCATCATCCTCCCAGGTCTCCAGGGTTCACAGATGACTTCTCACTGATGAAGGGTTGTGAGAGAGGCTAGAGACCTCATGCTGGAAAACTGCAAGCCAGACCCACGGCTGCCCACAGAACTTTTAACATTCCCATGCTTTGGTAGTGAAAGAAGCAAATCATCCATTTATGGCCACTGGCATAGCTTCAGCAAAATCCTGACCACACAAGTGCTTCAAAATAGTGAGGAGTTCCTTCAGCTTCCTTCCTGCACCTGTTGAGGCAATCTGAGGCCATATTGTATGAAATATACCACTGATTGTATGAAATAAGCCATTGCAAGCCGGTAACACTCTCACTGAACTTAAAGGGGGTTTTGCTATTCCCTTGAAGCATGACTGGGCTTCCTTAACTACAGAAGGAGATAATGTGATAAAGACAAAATAGGGATCTGATCTTGCAGACACTTTGTGCACTAGATGCCCATTATCCTAGCCCACAGATGCATCCAAGCTACCCTTTGGCCAGGATCTGAAGGAGAGGGAGGGCAAAGGCTGTGGTTGAGACGACATAGAAATGGCTTTCCCAGCACTATGCCACCATGCCACTTTTAGGCTATGGTGGGCCAAATCCCCAGCCTTCCTGGGGCTGAGGATTTGGCCCACTGACTTGTATGGGGGTCTCATGTATGGAGTAACTGCAGGATAAGGCCATAGGTGAACTTCAGTAACTAGTTATCAAATGAATACAGGACAAGGGCTTATCAGATCAACTAACCTGGTCAAACCCTCACAATAATCACATGCATCCAGTACAGAAACAGTGAAATCATTTGAAATGATTACAAACATGATTACCTGATTCACAATAGCACTAAATTGAATAGGCACTTTGACGCTGTCTGGATTAGGGGAGCCCTTGAGGTGTATTCAGGAGCTCTGATTACTCCCTTCTACACCAATCTCGCGTTGACGGTGTCACACTGGCTGGATTGAAGGGCAACATTTATTGTATTGTTTGACATCAGTATGTCAAAATCATAGTGATTCATGTGAGATCTGCCATGTCAGGTACTGTTAGAAAGGCTATAATGTGCTGAGTAAGATGATAGTGTTTATGTTCATGTGTTGCATGTGTAATGGAAGTTATAGATATATCCGTATTTCAAATTGTGCTGGGTCTGGATAACACCTCAGACATGATGGCTGCAGCAATAGCCTGCTTAATGGCCCATTAAGAGATTCACAGGTACAAGGAGCCCAGGGGGAGAAGCCAGGGATATATCTGATGAGTCACCAGGACTTACTCATGTGACTCTGGACTCCATTTTGGTTCCTGTAAAATTCCACAAGCAGCATGGAAAAAAAGCCAGAGGACATAAAAGGCAGATGCACGGAATCCATTTTGTCTTTATTCTGTCTTTAGCCTCCAGTCTGCCTCTGGATCAACTCATCTATAATTGAACTGAACTGAACTGAAGCTGTGAAACAAAAGACTGAGACCATCCAGGTACTGGATGTACACCAGAGATTATACAAGCCTGCAACTCCACAATTCTACTAGAAACCTGATATATATGAACTTTCAAATCATTTGTATGTATCTGATTGCTTTAATCCTTTAACATTTCTCTTATTGTTTGTTCCTTTCATTTTATAATAAACCTGTAGTTTTAGTTACTAAAGGATTGGCTGGCAGTGTGGTATTTTGGGTAAGAGCCAAACTTATATTGAACTGGTACTGTAGCTGTCCCTTTGGGGTCAGGAGAAACCTTTTTGGTAAAGAACATAGCATTTAAATAACTGGTCTCTCTACTGGACCTAGTGGCTGATTGGGAACCAGAGACTGAAATGCTGTAAAGGGGCCTATGTGTATTTGTATAGCAGCTTATTGATAACCAGTGTGGGGGAATCAGAAGCACTGTTTGTGTCTGGTTGGGAAGCCTGACTTCAATGTCACCCACCAGTGCCGGGAGAATCTGCTCTCCTTTTACAGCCTGCCCTGACCTTGGCATTTTCAGGTGGCTGCCCTAGGCATGGACTGGTCACAGGCACAATGCCCAATCTTGATCCAATTAATATCTATGTCAAAATTCCCATTGGCCAGATCAGGTGCTTTGAATCAGGGAGGCACATAGTACTTTACCAACATGAATTAAGAAGTGAGTCTCAATATATCCTTTACACAGAAGAGTAAAAGGAGGTAGGCAGAGGTAAAATTAGTTGCCCGGGATCACACAGTATGAAAGAACGCTTCCTATACACAAACAGTAAACATTGTTAAAAGCAGAAAATTCTGTGATCATTGTGCATTTCACTGGATTGTTTCATATTAAGGGTTTTTAGCCACAGTGTCTTAAATATGCAAGGCAGAGTCTTTGGGATATAAAGCTCTGTCATAGTTACAACAGATGAAAGGCACACCCAATAAAACATCCCCATTCAATCAGCAAGGAAAATAATATGCTAACCCCTTTCTATACACTGTACACCCCATCATCTCGCAAGACGTTATCCGTTAGCACTGCATTTTTTACACGCTGCCAGAAAAGGCCTTCAGCGTGTGGATTCTTAGGCCACTCAAGAATGGAGCCCTTGCAGATCCTCCTCCGTAGCCTCAGGTACTGGGAATGCTGTAGCACCGGCTCCAGTAGAATAAATACAATCACGTCCATATTTTCATCCATTAGTCTCTGCAGAGCTATATAAAAAGTGGTTTTGAAGTGCCAGGTTTTTACGTAACTTTCTGTTAGAACAAATATTGTCTTTCTGCTGTAATGGATGCTCTGTGCAAGATTGTCAATGACAGCTTTTCCCGGCTCCCAGTCCCTTTCCTCCAAACAAAGCAGAACTTGCTTGTCTCCCTTTTCCTCTAGATGAAATTGTAGCTCATTTACTACCCAGTCAGTTGCTGACATATCCTGAGTATCGTAGGCTATGTAAGCGTCATAGAGAGCTTTGTCTGTAGCTATAGTCTTGTATCCTTTTATTTTTGCCATACAAAAATGATAAGCGTACCAGACATCCCAATAAAATAAATGTTTAGCAACTGCTATCGTCATAATGCTAACAATAGTGAAGAAAGAAATATTAAATAATATTGTGGCAGCACTATCCAGAACACAAGCATGCAGGTCAATCAAGAGAATGCTATGCTGTCTTTGCTCCTCAGGGGTCATGCAAATGACATTTCTTGCTACTTGAGAGATGGGAGTTTTGGTTTTCTGAATCCACCTCATGAAGTTGCTGTTTTTGCAAGTGCAGTCAAATGGGTTCCCTTTTAATTTTAAAACCTTCAGGTTTTGTATAATTCCCGATAAGAAAGTTGACTGATTTAAGACTTGCAGTTGGTTGTAACTCAAATCCAGGTACAGGAGGCTGCTGACTCTCTCAGGCAACCCAACGCCAATTTTGGAAATCTTGTTCTCCCTGAGCAGCAGAGTCTGGAGGGACTGTGTGTAGTGGTACTGGATATCAATAGCCTTCAGTTTGTTCTGACTTAAGTCAAGCAACTTCAGGGATTTAAAGTATCTAAGATTTTCCCAGCTGAAGGTATGTAGTTTGTTGTTGTTTATATACAATTCAATTAAGCTCTGAGGCAGATTATGGAAAGCCTGAGTGGGGATAGTTCGAAGTCTGTTGTATGAGATGTCAAGATGTGTCAGATTTTTTAGATGCTTAAACAATTGTATGTGATTCATTTCTCCATTTTCCCATAAGTGATCAAGACGGTTTCCTTTGAAGTCGAGTTTTTGAAGGGAGGCACTCCTCAGTTCAAAGTTTATTAGTGCAGAAATCTCATTCCAGTTTAAGTTTAAAATTTTTAAGTGAGGAAGGTTTGCAATAAATAGCAGCTGATGTGCAAAACCTGTCCCTATAAAACAGTGCTTGTTATAGCTAAGGTCTAATACTTCTAGGTTAGGTAGTTCTTTAAATGCAGAGTAACTGCTCAAATCCAATTTATTAAATGAGAGATCTAAATATTTGAGATTAGGTAAATAGATAAATTCAGTGCCATTGAAAGCCTGGCCAAGGGCATTTGAAGACAAATTCAAACAAGCTATATCCCCAGAGCCTTCAAACTGATTTGGGTTAATGAAGAAGATATTGTTAAAACTCAAATCCAAGGCTTTACCATATGAGGTACAAAGCTGTTTGAGGAAGTAATCTGATTGGGGTTTTTTATTAGAATATATGACAGGAGAGTTCAACTTGTGTTTCCACACTGAGGGACGATAAGAATTGATTAAATAGCCCTTTTTCTCAAATGATTTAAAAAAAATACTCTTTTCTATTGTTTGTGGGAATATTTTGTTTTCTTTCAAGTATATTTTTGTGAGGTTCCTAAAATTCTGAAAGACAGACATATCAACTCTTGTAATAAAATTTATCCCAAGGTCAAGGACATTTAGCTTTCTCAGAGCAAACAGAGGTTCCATGTGTAGTTTATCTAATTCTTTGAAGACATATCCTTTAATATATAGTTGTTTTAGAGATACTAGAGAAGAGAAGTATGGTGAGAGGTTTAGATACTGTGAGTATATTTGTTTCTGGTAGTTGAAAGACAGGTCAAGTTCCTCTAACGAAGATAAATTCTGTAAGAATTCTCCAGTAGCTATTTTGTTCTTTAAAAAGTTAGATGCAAGGTGCAGCACCTCTAGTTCTGGCATGTTCTGAAACCAAATAGCAGGTACACTAGTGAGGGACGTGCTGGTTAGAATCAACATCTTTAATTTTTTAAGATTCTGGAAAGCCAGAGGATGTATTTGAATGGCAGAGTGTCCAGTGCAGGGTTCACATGGAAAAGGTGTATTGAAGCATTTTGGACAGTTCCCACTTAAATCAAGAACTTTTAGATGAACTAGTTTCTTAAAATCATCTTGACTGATGTTCTTTATCTTGTTATGACTCAAATAAAGTTCTTGCAGCGACAAAGGCAGTTTGGGTGGCACTCGGGTCAAGTTGTTGTAGGAAAGTGACAGCACAGTCAGACTGGTGAGGGCTGAAAGAGCCCCATCTTCCACACTGAAAGATTTTTCACAGACATTACCATAATAACAGTTCTTGTCCATATAGAGTTTCTCCAATTTTGTGAGTTCTTTGAAGTTGTGCCTCCTAATAGTAACAATTTTATTGGACTTTAGGCTTAGTGAAGTTAAGCTAGGTGAAATCCCTGCAGGCACTTTTGTTAGCTGATTGCCATTAAGACGTAATTCTTTTAAGTGTCTTAAGTTTGAAAAAGTTGCATCTAATATTTGTAAAGGTTTTGGAGACAAATCAAAATTAGATTCTTTTGGCTTAACATGCCAATTCCAGTTTAATTTAAAAAATGTAAGGTCCTGAAAGTTGTGAAAATCTTTTTCAGAAATCTCTTCAATCCAGTTAAAAGACAATACCAACCCAGTAACGTTCATATATATTTCCTGGGGGACTGCTCTCAGCTTTTGTTTACTGCAATCAAGGAGAATAGAGGAGCTATTCTGTTTTGCTTTAACTTTACAAGGTTGGTCCTTAGAAACCCATTGATGATGAACGGAGAGACAAAACTCAGGTTGAATCAGGAGGAGTAAGAAGAACAGGTTGTGGCGTGTGGTAGCCATATTCACCTAATTAAAAAGAAACAGGCAGATCAATGGTTTCTGTATATTGCTGATGAAAAATGCATCCAATAGTTCACATAATAATCTTAATAATTTTTAAATGTGTGTGTCCAAACTTCAAACATACAAAGGAAACATACTACTGATATAGTATCCAGGTAATTTGTGATTATTATCAAAATTGAGCAGCAACATAATTTCAGTTATTTTATTTCTGTTGTTACATATGCTGTATGCTGCTCAAAATGGAATACATTAATTTTAACAGAAACCAGAAAGCACTATTTCTGAGGGGGGTTAAAGTTATTTGAGGGAGAAGGACATTGTAACCATTACCCTGGTTTTGTTTAATCACTACTCAGTCATACTATTGTGTTTTTAGCACTTTAACTAAAAGGTTAAAAATATTTAACCAATGCTTCCTTTATCCAAAAAGTTAATTAGTGATTGGTGATAAATAGGTGTTTACAAAAACAAACGAAGCATTATAAATAGCCTGACTAAAAATCCCTTCCCTTCAACTTTCACTCTCTTGGCTCTTGTGATGTCCCCATTGCACTACTTCTCCTGCCATCATAAGACTTGCTTAGCTAGAACATATTAGCTAGCATGTGTTAACAGCCTAGTATAGACATGGCAGTGTCTTTAACATGTGCTAAAGTAGTCATATTAAAGTTAAACTTTACTCTAGAGATCAACCTGTGCAGCGTCCCAGAATTAATTAAGTGAGAAATGCCATGATGATCCTGTCAGACAATTCACACTCCATGCTGAAGAGGAAGGCAAAAAAAACCCAGGTCCCTGACAATATGACCTGGGGGAAAATTCCTTCCAGATCCCAAATCTAGTGATCAGCTGGACCCAGAACACATGAGCAAGACACGTTAGCCAGGCATCTATGAAAGAGGATTCTTTGCACCACCTCAGAGGACCAGTCCACTCCAACCAGCCATATTCCATCTTGCAGAATGGCTGATGTCTAATGCTTCAGAGGAAGGTGACAAATTACAATGGTACTTGTGCATCAAGGAAAAGAAATTCTTCCTGACCCCTGCAGGCAACCAACTGAAGCCCTGAAGAATGAGATCTGATTAGACCCATTATCTTATTGCAGAGCTACAAGGCCATGTAGGCAATCCCATTCTCCCCTAGGTACATGAAGAAAGAGATGAATAAGGGGACCCATATGTTCACAGATTCCAAGGCCAGATGGGACCACCACGCCACCATCCAGACCAACCCCCACTCCCCATCTGACCTCAACACAGACAGGCTATAGAATTTCTCCCAGAAGCTAGATTAAAGCATGTCTTTTAGAAAGATATAGCTAGGTCTTAAAGACTCCAAGTGATGGCTAACGTTTAACGACCCTCACAGCGAGGTAACCGTATCTTATTTCAAGATTGAATTTGCCTAAATTCACCTTCCAGCCATTGGATATTGTCTGCATGGTTGAAAAGCGCCCCACTATCTGATATATTTTCCATGTTTAAGTGCCCAGATGCAGTAATCAAGTCACCTCTCAACCTTCTCTTCAATATGCTGAAAATGTTGAACCTTATATACCTCACAACATAAGCCTTGTCTTCCAACCCCTGGATCATTTCTGTGGCCTCCAGTAAACTCTCTCTGGTATTTCTTCATCTTTCTTGAAGTGCAGACACCACAACTAGACGTGTGTTCTAGTAACAAACTTACCAATGCCGCATATAGAGGCAAGGTCACTTCCCTACTTCTATCTGATATTCCCCTATTTATATCTCCCTGAATCACAGTAGCCCCTATTGCCACAGCATTGTACCAACAGCTCTTGCTGAGGCGATTCTCCGTGATGACCTCTTAGTCCTTTCTTTAGTAACTGCTTTTCTCTGTCTTGGAAATACTTGGGAGAAAATAGGTCCATGAATTAAGGGAGGGGGGTGGGGGGGGAGATAAAATGGTGTCTTGGCAGTGCCTGAAGTTCTGAACCTTTTCTTTAACAAGAAAAATATACCCAAAAAAAATCATATCACACAGTACACTCTCACACACACTCACTCACAAAACATATACACACCTCCAAAGCCAAATATTGACATTTTAAACTCATTTTTATTGAGTTTTAACTAGTTCTTAGTAACTCCCATGCAAGCCATTCTGACAGGGAGCAGGGACCTGAAGTGAGTACCGAGGCTCCAGGCAATGATCTCCAAAATAAGTGCTTAAAGTTAAGCTCCTAAATCCATACTTATACTCCTAAAAAAAAATGGCTTGATTTTCAAAAGCAGTAATCATTTAGCAGCTGCCATTGGCTTCAATGAGAGGCACTGGATTCTCGGTACTTTTGAAAATGGGCCACTTATTTAGCAACCTAGCTTTAGGCACACATTTCTGAAAACCTTGTCCAAATGAATGGTTCAGCATCTCCCCCACTGACAGTCACAGATTTGGAGGATGAACCGCTATTCTCAGAAGTGCAAACTCTATCACCTTCCTTTTATGGCAGAATTTGGAGGAAATTCCTTGACAGAGCCTCACACGGTTTAATTCCTTTCTGTGTGTAGAAGAATCTGGCTTTGTGTAAGGCCCTCAGGACTGTCCCAAATTGTATGTGTGTGTATATGTGTGTTTAACTGTATACATACAATACTCAATTGTGAGTCAAAATATCTCCTAATTTCTGGTTCATTCTGTGTATATGTATATGAGTGTACACACACACACACACACACATACACACACAAACTGAATAGATTAGGTGATAATTTTGACTCTCAATTGAGTATTGTATGTATGTGTGCATGTATACACACACACACAATGATTTGTAGATAGTATGCATCAAATCATATACATTAAAAACTTGATGAGAGCATATCCTGAGAAATAACAAGAAGTTTGACGCAGTAGGTAATACTCCTGTATAAACATTCCTAGATATCACTCTGTCTCACACACATGCCCAAGCATACAAAGAGAGAGGGAGAGAATAAAAGCTAGTCAAATACATTTGTGTTAAAGAAGAATTGTTAAACTGTGAGTTTCAGCAGAAGGATTTAATCACTTACTTGCAGAAATGAAGAACCAACACTAGCAACTAGTTAGATGGTTCTAGTGCAGTTATGCAGTGAGGAGAATGTTCACTTTCTTAAGTGGTCTTCTGTGTTATAGACTGGCACGAAATCTGCCTTCAGGCTATCCTTTTAAGCAATATAGCTAAAATGTCTCATGCTGAGTGGTTATCATGAAATACGCCTCCGTCTAAAACAAATCCAAAAAAGCACTGTAATGATGAGGGAGAACATTCCAGAGTTAATGTCGAGACATGATTTTCTTTACGGAAGTCCCCACAACACAGGAAGTGAAAGGGAGGTAAAGGGGAAGATCAAGAATAAGTAGAATAAAAATTAGGAAATACGAACCACATGTCTAGCTGATGAGGAAGGGAAGTAAAGGCTCAGACCATTATGGTCAATTAAACATCCCAAGGAATTATTCTGCAAGACTACGGGTATGTTCTTGTGTCTTGGCTGAATTTCAGTTCGGATAATTACATTCCGACTACATACATTTCCCATTTAGTTGTACTAGAAAAAGTTATTCCCCATTCCCCTCCTGTGAAACTGTTCTGTAACGTCCCTAAGATAAAATAGCTAGCATATTTAGGGTACTCTTTAAAACACTTTTGGATCCTTCAGGGTAGCAGTTACTATATATAGCAAAGGAAGTTGTCGCTACATATAGAAAATGCTATCTTATCACAGACAATGAGGGTGACTGAAGAGCAATAGTTGAAAAGACAAAACAACATTCAATGTAAAAATGAGAATTACACATCAAAACTACCAACCAAGGAATGAGAAAGACCTGGAAGTAAAAGGGAGACATATAAAACATAATTATTTAATAAGGAAGTGAAGATTGAAGTTGTTTCATTTAAAGTCAAAGTTGAAAGTTTGTCATAGCATGATCTGTGGGTTTTGTTCTGTTTTTTGCGAAGAGGGATTCTTTGGGGGTGCCAACATTTTATGCATGTCTTAATTTGCCTTCTCAACGTAACCATCAGTCCTTAGGCCCTATATTATGGCAATCCTTCCTCTAGCCAAGGGAGACAGGCCCATCAACATTGTCTGGCCAAGCATCATTCAACAGTGATGTACTGTAATCCTTTTAAACAAGAGGCTGAGTGTTCTGCCTCCACAGCAGCTCAATCCATCCTTACCTAGGAAGACTGCATAGATGGTTTAGAGGTTTTTAAGCTGCAGCTTGACAAAGCCCTGGCTGGGATGATTTAGCTGAAGTTAGACCTGCTTTGAGCAGGGAGTTGGACTAGATGACTTCCTGAGGTCCCTTCCAACTCTAATATTCTATAATTCTATGGTCATCAACTGAAATACTGGGCTGGATAGCCCCAGAAATGGAGGAAGCATTGTTCCAAAGGTATCAAATTTGATTGTGGACTCTGATCACCAAACGTTATTGCACAGCTGCCCACTAGACCAGTTCACAAGCATTGTTTATTATTTGTATCATAGTGGTTCCCCGAGGTCCCACTCAGGCTGAGGACCCATTGTGTTAGATACTGTACAGACATATAGGACACATAGGACACATTGTTAATGGAAATTGTGCACACTGCTGTACACGGTAATGAAAATTCCATCAGACATATTAATGAAACATAGGTGTGCTCTTCAGTAGAGCTAGACAAACAACTCATAATAATTAATATATTTGGTAAATGTAGTTCCCTTTTCCATTGCTAACTTATCGTATCTTCTACCAATGGAGACATTATTCATAATTGTTTGCCAAACAATCAGCAAACTGATTTCAACCTATAGATTTTTTATGATCTTTTTTCTATGAAGATTTTGGAATTTGAGTTACTTCACTAGTCAACTAGTTGTTTCTAGTTCCCAGGTTGGCAACCAAAGCTTAATAAATAAGAGCAGTGCCTAAGTAAAACACCTCTGGGGCTTTGACATCGGCTCTCCCATCGGCTTAATTACTCCAGCCCCTGTAAGCAGCGATTGCTATATCGGTAGGAGAAGCTCTCCCACCATCATAGCGATATCCACACTGGCACTTAAGTCGGTATCAGCTATGTCACACAGGGGGCAGTGGCTAATTCACATTCTAGAGAGACATAACATGTCAACTTAACCTGTAGTGTAACCATAGCCTAAGTCAGGAGCTGTAAGGACTGTGGAATTTGGCATATAGACTCAGTTGCTGCACAAATGCATTTATTTGAGGTCTGGAAATTCTGCGTTACAGTGAGAGAGCCTTACAAAGATCAATCTATGTAGTTTATGAAAGAGAAGGTTAGGAATTAATTTGATCACAGTCTATAAATACAAACATGGAGAGAAGATTTCTGATAGTACGGGCTCTTTAATCTACCAGACAAAGGCTTAACAAGATTCAATGGCTGGAAACTGAGGGTAAACAAATTTAGATTAGAAAGAGTACATTTTAAATGGGGGTAATTAACCACTGAAACAATTTACCTAGGGATGTGGTGAATTCTCCATCACTTGAAGTCTTTAAATCGAGTTTGGATGTCTTCCTAAAATATATACACTAGCACAGAAGCTTTGGACTTTATGCAGGAATTATTGGGTGAAATTCAATGGCCTGTGTTATGGAGGAAGTCAGATTAGATTAAATGATCACACTGCTCCCTTCTGGCACTAAGATCTATGAATGGTTTCTATTGCTCCTCTGCCTGGCTGGTATTGCCCTGCTTGTAGGGTTTTATGCCAGAGGAGGAAACCATGAACTGCCAAAAGACTAACAGGCCTAAGATATTGCACTATAGGATATTTTAATTCTTTTCCTGTGCTCTTTTGCACAAGAGAGAGAGTGCATGGATTGAATCCACAGATCTCTATATTATGTCACATTAACATGTACCAACCTCACACCTCTTATATACACAGTCTATTTGTGAACAATATATTAATGTACCCTTGTTAGTCCCGACGTATTAGCTGTATTTATGGTAGTTATCTGGTCTATGATTGGCAGGAAACATTGTCTAACTGCTTCTGTGAAATTGCCCCCACAAACGTAACCATATTTCAGTCAAGTGCATGGATTAACATTAGCCAGTCTCCATTCTGTGTCACAAGATTATTCACTAGCGCTGTTTTCACAGAGTGCATTCATTCATCTTCATATCTCTCATTTGATTGCCAGAGCTCTAGCCAGGCGAGTTGGAGAACTACCATGTAATATCAAGGGTCAACTGTTCATCCCAAACTAAATTATATAGATTATTTCATACATTTGCCAAGTGCATGGATTGATTTACTGTTCTCCATTTTCAGCTGTTCTTTTCAGTACAATCAATTTAAATCACAATAACAATGTAGTCATTGAATGAGTTCCCAGTTTAAATAATTAACGACTGTAGAATGCTGTGAATATGTAAAGTGCCAAATAAATGTTGTTATTATCAGCAAAGGATACATACATCCATTTTGTGCAGCAAAGATAACTGACATTTATGTGAACTTTCACACATTTATTTGTGTTTTGTACATATTGCTAATTATGTTGAACATTTTGCCGACCACATTTTTATGGCATTTTCAAATTCAATTAGTATATGCTTTAACGACAGATACTTTCTTATAATATTTACTTTTACTGTCAATTAATATCCATTTGTAGGTTGCTGAGTATTAGCTATACTTCATTGTTCCATTTTGCAATATTTCTCTTAACATAATATTAATTAGATAATTGAAACAGAATCCCAACATATGTTCAAATATTCATGCATATGAAATGTACAAGCTATAGATACATTTTTCAATATACATTAATAAAAATTATTAATTTGTCAAATTACAAATATCAGAAATAATTTAGGGTACTTAGAGGAACAAAAAATAGTTTGTGCAACCATTGTAGATCCATTTCTTTTCCTCCAAAAAAATGACTATATCTCCTCACTCTTACATTTTTGTTTTGCAATTTTAAATTTCTTGTCTCTTTTGAACCATTTAAATACATTCAGTGTGCCTTTGAAGATCTGTTTGCTGGTCTTATTTTTTCAAAAGATATGTAGCAAGTTACTCTTTCTAATATTCTTATTATAAAAATAACATTTATTGGAAATTTCTCTCTTTTCTGTTGTGAAGCAAAAAATATTTTTTCCCAAGAATTAGGCAGCACAAATAATACTGAAGGGGTTTATTTACAGCACTGGGAAGACTGATAAACAGCTTTAAATGTATGGTGTTATAGTCGGCACTTATATACAGTTTTTATTACTTAAACAATCCATTTATGTTTCCTTTATTTATTTACTGAAGAAGGAAAGATAATGTGCTATATAAATGAGGGTCCTGCAAATGCAGCAGACAGGTAACTTCTAAAATAAAATTGCTTTGCCTACAGTGTAAAGTAAACAAAGATACCCAAATTCATGAAATCTCCACACAGAAGAAAATGAATATATTTCTTTTTAAAGGTTAAAACTAGAGCGGCATGATTTGTATTGGTTATCTGCTGCAGGCTGTGGTCCTTGCAACACAGAAGAAATATTATTTCCACAGCATTTGGACTTTGGGTACTGAAAGCAGCAACAAAAGTGTCTGTGTGTGGATCTGAAATTAGTAACAGTTAGCCTGACTGCCCCCACCATATTTCCTGTTTGGAGGGCAGATGGGCAGCTTTTTGCAGGGTTAGTGTTCCATGGCTGGGGATGGGATCAGAGAGAGGTGCAGTGTCTTACTACCATCAAAACATACACGCCAGTCTCAAGGAAAAGCAATGGAAAAATTAATGCAGCCAGCCCTTTTGTGCAGGCTTTCTTCCACCCTTAAACATCTCCTTAAAGCACAAGTTGAGGTGTTGCAAGCCTATGCAATGATGCAACTGTGTGAGGAAGTCTTTACTCAATGTCTTCAGCTTATTATTCATTTATGTGTAGCGAGTACAGTGTGGTAGTTACCTTACAAACCACAAAGACAGACACAGTCTCCCCCACCCCACTCCCGGTCCCCCGCAATCGAACAGGAAACATAATCTATGCCTCCACTCTTACTTCTTCGCTTGGATGGGATTGCCCAACAAGACAATTTACGCACAATGACTGGCGAAACAGGCAGATGGTGCTGATGAGTATTACACAAATGAGGTCACTTACTTGTTAGGCACATCTTGGGTTTCACAGTGTTTACAAAAAATGAGGGTGTGTGGTCCTAACCTGCTAAAATTCCCTTTCAGAGTCCAATGCTCCTTCTTCAGCCACCCTCCTCCTCCTTCCAACCACCTTCTGTCCTTATTCCACATGGCAACTGGACACATCCCATTTTGTGACCATTCCTCCGTTCCCACATCCAAGCTGCCTGATTACCAGAAAGCTGGCAATGTCATTCATTCGAGGCCAGGAAATAGGAGCTTTGCCTATCTCCTTTTCTGTCTAAGGGAGAAGGGGCCCTGTCAAGAGCTCTGCTGTGGGTGTCCAGGACCAACAGCAGGGTCCAGGAATGCCATGAGCCAGTGGCTGGCAGGCCTTAGCTATGACACATTCCCCCACACTGGTGTCTCAGGTCCTGTGGAATAGGGATCATTTGGGCCACCTTACCTCTGCCTGCTCTTGCAGCAGCTCTAATTGCTGATTCAATGCCAAGAATGGTCAGCTCTGCCCCTGGGAGTTCTCTAGTCAGCCTGCATAACTGGCCTAGGAGACCACTGGGAACTTCACATGACCGGGTGGGGGTGGGTTCTTCCTTCAACTTGTAGCTGGCTCTGGGGTGCTGGGGGTGTGTGTGGGGGGGTCCACACCTGAGCCATTGTTTTCTCCTCTCCTGCTCCCCACCCTGCCTAGAAGAACAGTTTTGGTTGCTGCCGGTAGTTTCTCACTCTCAGTGGTGGCAGGCCCCAGCTCTGAAAGAAGCTACTTCTTCCCTCCCCAGCGCACCCGACTGCAAATAGAATATCGCTTGTATGAAGCTTAGGAAAGAGCTGTAAAATTTGGCTCATAGTTATAGAGAGAGACCTCTCTGTCCGGATGGCATGGCCATACTTATGGGTTTTCATTTACAGAAAGGCAGAGACACCAGTCAAAAGCCGACATAACACTGCATATGTCACCGCTGCACAGTGCACCCTGTCAGTGCAAATACTGATTCCCAACTACTTCTGCCTGTTGTGATAGCTTGTACATGAGTAGAATTAATTCATCTTGAAGAATGTGCAGAGAAAGACTTGGGGATTTGGGACATTTGCATTTCTATGGTAGCCGGGGGGTGGGGGGGAGGAGGAGGTAAATATATGAGAGACTGTATGACACCTGTATGTGCTGTGTGAGGGATTTTCTTACAGGTTGGCCAAAGGGAAAAACAACAACAAGAAAACACCACTATATTGTGGTTCTTGCGTCTTCATCACATCTCTCCCTTCACATGTCATGACCTGCTTCTCTAAAGCATAGGCAGACAAAAGCATAGAAAAAGCAGTGGAAGGTTAGCTTCACAGGGGCACTTAGGTGTGGTGATGCTGCGTGACACCTAGAAAATCACTGGGATTCACAAAGCATGAGTTAGGTGCGTAGGCTCCCTATACAATAAGTGGGAAGAGATAGGTGTCTTAGCATAGGATTGACAACAGCCAGAAGGCTAAGCAGCTCCTTGCCTAAGCTTACAAGTAGGAGATGCAGAGGAGCTGGGGGTGTCATAAGTCCTGCTGCTCTCATGGTGTCACAGCACAGCACAGGCTGGAGGGAGACACCAGTCCTTGCTTGGGATTTTCAGCTTTGAATCCTTTTTTGGCATTTGGTACCTATATTGTTAGCAAGCAGAGAGGAGGACTGCCCTTGCAGCTTTTAGCCCCATGGTTGGAGGACTCAGCTGGGATGTTAGAGATGCCCCCTTGTTACACTGGCTGGATTGGAGGGGAGGGTATTTATTGTATTAGTTGATATCAGTATGTCAAAATCATAGTAATCCATGTGAGACAGGCCATGCCAGGTACTGTTAGAAAGGCGATAATGTGCTGAGTAACGTGATAATGTTTATGTCCATGTGTTATGTGTGCTATGGATATGGTTGATAAATCTTTATTTCAAATTGGGCTGTTTCTAGGCCACTCCTAAGACAAGATGGCTTTAAAAATAGCCGGCTTAATGGCCCATTGAGACATTCACAGTTGCAGGGGACCCAGGCGGAGAAGCCAGGGATAAACCTGATGAGTCACCAGAACTTGCTCATGTGACTCTGGACTTCATTTTGGTTCCTGTGAAATTCCACAAGCAGCATGGCAAGGGCCAGAGGACATAAAAGGCAGAGGACCCGGGATTCATTTTGTCTTCAGCCCTGTTCAGCTTTCAGCCACCTATCTACTTGTGGATCAATTCATCTACAACTGAACTGAATCTGTGAAACAAAGGACTGAGACCCATCCAAGTACTGGATGTACACCAGAGGGACTATACAAGCCTACAAACTCCACAGTTCTACTAGAAACCTGATATATATGAACTTTCAAATCATTTGTATGTATCCGATTGCTTTAATCCTTTAACATTTCTCTTATGTTCGTTCCTTTCATTTTATAATAAACATTTCGTTTTAGTTACTAATGGATTGGCTGGCAGCGTGGTATTTTGGGTAAGAGCCAAAGATCTGGTACTGTGGCTGACCTTTTGGGGTCAGGAGAAATCTTTTGGTAAAGAGCATAGAGTTTAAATGACTGGTCTCTTTACTGGACCTCGTGTCAGTTTGGGAGCCAGAGACTGAAATGCAGTAAAGGGGCTGTGTGTAATTGTATACTGGCTTCTTGATAACCAGTGTGGGGGAATCAGAAGCACTGTTTGTGGCTGGTTGGGAAGCCTGATTGCAGTGTCACCCACCAGTGCTGGGAGAATCTGTTCCCTTTTTACAGCCTGCCCTGACCCTGGCATTATCAGTGGGCTACCCTAGGCAAGGATGGGTCACACCCACCTCCACCTAAGAGGAAAAAGAATCTGAAGAAGGCTCTGGCACATCTCGGATGAGGGCCTGAATCACTGGGCTAAGGCAGACTTTCCTGTAGGGCTCTCTCAGTCGCTCCTGTGGAAGCTGTTCCACTGTGGGTGACTAATGAAAGTTACTGAAGCCTGGACCTCTCAGATGAATGCTCTAACCACAGGCTAAAGAGTCATTTTCCAGCTTGTGCTCTCTCTCTTGCTCTCACTCAGGCCCAATGACCCTTTCACTGTTTCATTCATAATGAAAAGCTTCAGTAGGAGAGAATGAGGCTCCTTTGCATCAAAATATTCCATGCCCCAGTGGTAAGGGCACGCACCAGAAAAGCAACAGATCCCCATTCAAATCCCATCTCAACACAGGGAGCTTTTACTGCAAAACCTTAGGTCGTCTCTATGCTAAAAAAATAAGTCGACGTATGTTATATTATGTTGACTTCCAGTCACTCCTATAATTACAGCGGCTCTCCCTTGTCGGTGTTGTGCGTCGTCACCAGGAGCACTTCCACCAACCTAAGGAGCAGGGTGGGGGCTGAGAGCCCATCTCTCAGCTCCTTGCCAGGAGCCCACAGGCTCCCCAGCTTGCTGTGGGCTGACCCCCCATCTTCTGTGGGCCCAGCCAGGAGCAGTCCCTGCGGGGGCAGGGGTTTCTGTTCTCCGCTCTCAGCTGGAACAGGCAGGCATGTCAGTTTCATGGCTCAGCTGTGTAATTGACGAGGCTGCCACATCTGGGAGCTGGTGGAGAAGCTCCTGGACTTCTGGCCCCGGCTCCCAGCCAAGAGGGGAGATGAGAAGCCGTGGCTGCTGCAAGTTAGAGTGGCTGGTTCCCATCCCAGCTGAGGGCAGGGCAAGATGCCAGGGCTGCTGGTTTCTGCTCTCCGCTAGGAGCCAGGGGAGAAGTCAGGGAGCTTCTCCACCTGCTCCCCGCTGGGGCAGCCTTGTCAATTACACGGCTCAATTGACATGGCTGCCTTTCCAGCCAGGACGGGAGCCAGCCGCCTGAGCTTGCAGCAGCCTAGCCTTCTCCTGGCTCTCAGCCCAGATCAGCAACCATCCGCCAGGCTTCTGCTTTCTCCTCAATTTCATTGACAAGCATGACAGCCCCAGCATGGACATAAGGGGATACAGAGTCTACAGTGACACTGCCTCATCCTAACTATGCCAACAAAAGCCCTACACCTCTCGTCCAGGTGGTTTTATTTTGTAATAAAACAGGTCACTTATGTCGATGGGGGGTGAGTGCAGTGTGCACACCAGCACTGGCTTTTTGAAAAAAGCTGACTTTTTTCAACAAAACAGTCTAGTGTAAACCAGGTCTTAGATGCCAACTGAGTGTAGGTACCTACAGGATTAGGCAGCTGAGCAGGAGTTTTGTGAATCCCAGGGGGGCCTGATTCTGGGATTTAGGTGCCTAAAGTGGCAGTTAGATGCCTAACTGTGCTAACAAGTGACAGTTAGATGCCTAACTCCTTTTTGTGAATCTCCCAGCAAGCTTCTTTTCACCAACAACAAAGTCATGGAGATAAAGTTCCCCATATATTCACGCATTTTATTGTGAAATTTTGTTTCCTCATACGCAGAGCATCCCAAGACATTACCTCTAAAGGAATGAAAGTCTTTTACATAAACATAAGGGCCTGAAACAGCAGGGAGTTCTGATTTTCCGAGCTTAATGTGGCAGTCTCACATGACAACGAGAAAACAAAAAACTTAAAACTCATATACACTCTGCTTCGGGCACTTTTTCCCCCCGTCTCTTATGTTTAAATAAGAGATAAGAATAAATAAAAAGAATAAATGTTTCCACTGGGGAATTTCAGTGAAAAAGCAGCTATTCAATTAGTAAAGCAAAAGTGACTTTTAAAGAAAAAAGACCTATGCTTGATAGAGTGCTTACAAAAGACAATCCCTCTCTTTAATGTGAAGTAGAATACAGTATATGTAAGAAAAGTTCAGCCCATGGATTGTTTTTTTTTCACATAAACAGCAGGTACTTTCAGATTCAGTCTTACAGCTGAGATATCTTAGGCCTGGTCTACACTAGAGAGTTTTGTCAGCAAAAGTCTAAAGGTGTAAGGCTTTTGTTGGCAGATCTAGGGTGACACAGTGTCAGTGTGGACCCAGCGTCCTCTTACAGCAGTGGAGGGACTGTCATACTTGTCAATTTCACCCTCTAGCAGAGCAGTGGTGAAATTGACAAGAAAGCCTGAGAGTGATCCCAGCTGATTATCATTAATCAGTGGGAAAATTAAACTTGGTTCCTCAGTTCTTCAGTTGAGTGCTTTACTACAGATTTGTTTGAGAGCCCTTTTCGAAAGAAGGCTCAGCAAGCATGGAGACAGGAAATATTGAGGACAAGGCAAGAAGTACATTTTCTATTTTTGGTGTGCAATGTTGCTTAACAGTTGGTTCCGTTGGCAGCCCACATGCAGACAGCCTCCCACCCTCCTTTTGTTTTTAGCTCTCACATATGAAGGTAAAGTTCCCACATTGAACACCCTTTATGCACCATAATATGCCAGCTTTATATTTACACAGCGTATCACCCAAGGAATTCCCACATGTTATTTCTGCAGAACTAAAAACAAGGTTATTTGTGGTTCCCAAGCATAGCACCAGTCACACAAGAGGAAGTTTATGTAGTTTATGTAGTCTACAGCTTGCCCCATAGTCAGCCTTCCCATGTTAGCATGGTACCAACTAAGTAAGGATAGTTCCTGCAGTAATCAAAAGTAGCCAAAGATATAGTTCCAGTCAAGACTATCATAGTATTACAATGGTAACACTATAGTTAACGTGTAGAGCATATCCCTACAGCTTTTGTGACTATTAAAATATTGCTAATTCTCTCAAAGTCATTCAGTTATATGGTATGATCTTGCCAGAGCCCATAGGCTACGAAGTGTTGACTGTAGTCAATATTTGGCTACAATATTTTCACAGAAAGAATATATTTATGAAACGTGGGGGGGCTTTGTTCACCAAAATGTTGCTAACAGGCTTCCAGGTAGCCTTTGCACCACTCCCTATAGGATCAGGTTGTCATTATTCCCACCTGGAGTCCCACTGACTTCAAAAGATCAAAATCTGCACCATAATTAACTCTCTCTGGATGAATACAAGCTTTGCAGTGTTACCTGAAAGTAAATAAAGTCAGACATTGGGAGCCAGATTCAGAAAGGGTCTGAGGCATTGTTTTGCAACACCCAATATTTAGATACCTAGAAAATCACTGGGATCCACAAAGCCCGAGTTATACAATGAATGGGAAAAGACAGGTACCTCAGCGAGTGAGCCAAAAGTTGGCATGCTAGGTGGCTGCTGGCTTCAACTAGCCAAATGAAGATGTTGACAAGAGAGCGTGTCCTAACCCCTACCCCTCAGAGAATTCAGTGCTTATTTCTGCTTCAGCGCCACAACCGTGAGCCCCCTCCTAGCGGCAGGTGCCTAAACTGTTTAACGCAAGAAATGACAGCGGAGGAGCCCAGCAATTAGAGCACTCATCCACCATGTAGGAGCCTGAAGTTCAGTGCCCTTTACCCTCCGTGTCTGACAGGGAGAAAGAACTCAAAGAGGGTTCTCCATCTTCCCCAGATTGTGCCCATTCTACTGAGCGCTGGGATAGGTTGATGTCCAGCTTCATGTCAAAGCCGTTCCACTCTGACTATGTACTTGTATAGTCATTGGAGCAGAGAGACAAAGAAAATGACTCAGTAGCTGTGGTGATGAGGGCACTCACATGGCGAGGTGGAAATACCGTGTCCCCGCTCCAGTGATTTAACGAGCTAAAGTGCAACAGTGTCGACATGAGAGCGGCCCACATCAGAATATCTCAGCCGTTAGTGCGCTCTCCTGAGAGGGCGAGACCTCTGTTCAAATCTTCTTCCCCCCTTGGGCAGAAGGAGGAATTGAATCTGTGTCTCCTACAGTCTGGATAAGTGCTCTAGTCCCTGGCTAAAAGTTATAAGGCGGTTGTCACAGTTTCAGGCTCACTGCACATGTATTTCCCCGGCACTTAAAGTTTCCCATTCCCAGCCGTTACCTCTCTTGGCAGGGGTGGAGCGAGAGGCGATGCATGGCGGGAGCACGCAGGGGCATATGTCCCTCCAGATTTGCTGCTTGGCTTGTACTGGTCATGTTTACCTGTTGAAGCTACTGCCCTCTCCCCCCTCCCTCCAACTATCAGCAGGTACGGTCATCTCTGTGTGGAGCCATTTCTCTCTGCCTTCTGACCACGTGTTTTTCCGGGTGCACCGCTCCCTGCCTTACACTGTGCTAGCCCCAGCAAGCCAGTATGTCTAATGGGCAGCAGCTGTGCATTGCTTTCTCTCCAAGGCTATGACCAGTGTATTGCCAGCAGTTACCAGTTACCACACAGCTCTTTCTGAGCAAGCACATTTCTTCTTAAGGTTAAAAGGGGTGCTGAGCAAACATCTATAAAAACAATACAAGTTCATATGTACAGGCTGAAAGCTTACCAGCGGTCACCCAGCAGTCTTATGGGGCCCTAGCAGGCCAATGTCTTTCCAACCCTTCTGCAAGATTTGCCTCTTATCCCCCACTTGAACAGAAGGTCCTGTCCATTTGCTGGGTCAGAAAAAAAGGCTCTGAGTTAGTCTGAACCCAGCCTTTTTATTCTTTGTCTGTTGGGCTCTGGAAAACCCAGTTTGAACTGGTATAGGCAAGCCTTCCCATGGAGCTGTACCTCTCTGGAGGTGATTCATCTTAATCATCCCATACTGATCCTCATTCCTGGTAGAGCTGTAGCAACATGTCCCCCTTGGAGGTACACACAATCCCTGGCCCGCAGTGTTACGTGAACCATTCATACATTTACCATCAAATGGTTCCCACAGCTATTGTGTGCAGTTGCAACATGTGTCACAGCAAGGGGGGGTCTCCCGCCACTTGGGTAAGGACTCTAACCACTGGGATAAAAGTTATAAGATGGGCATTTCTTGCTCCTGGATTCTGAAAGGGCCCCAAATCCAGTAGCCATGCCCTGAGCACACCTACCAGGTCAGGTGCTGGGAGGCGGCAGTACACATTCCCAGAGGCAGACACATAAGTGCCTAAGGAACTATTACAGTGGACATGTCGGCATGGCGTTAGTTTACATGCCTACAAGGTCAGGCAGCGTCTGAGCAGGAGTTTGGTGAATGCCGGAGGTATATAAATGTTGATTTAGGTGCCTAAAGTGGCAGTTGGGTGCTTAAATCCATTTGTGAATCTGGTTCTGGTAGCCCAACAGGGTAAACGAGGTCTGTGGTGAGGACCTCTCACAGTTAAGGTAGAGGGCTGCTAGCTCAAGCCACTCAACTGATCTTCACTGTCGTTTTCCATCAGCGATGTTCCCTGAAGTAGCCAAGATCTAAACCATTTACCAACACTCTCTTGCATATAATTATATTTATTTCCCTTTTATTTTCTTACAGGCAGAGGTGTGATTGAGCTGAGACCCACCAGGACTGTCACCAGGGCTGGGTGTTGGGTTCCTCAATACCTATGAGGATCTGGGCCCATGTACTTTTTTCCGGTAGTTGCTACCTTGTACATTACCCAGGCATTTTTAGCAAATCTTTAGCTCTTGTGCTTGCACTGATCATCTACAGAGTGTGACCCAGATATAAGTCAGTGCAGTCTGTGTTTTAGTCTATGAGCAATCGGAAGCAATAGGTCAGAGAGAAGCATGAATTGCTGGTTCATCTGAATGGACTCATCATGAACTCATGTAACTCACCAGCTGCAAGAATGGAAATGGAGAGGTGGAGGCTGTGGGTTAGTTTCCTTTTTTCCTATGCTATTTACAGCT
Organism: Mesoclemmys tuberculata; assembly: GCA_007922155.1. NCBI lineage: Eukaryota > Metazoa > Chordata > Testudines > Chelidae > Mesoclemmys > Mesoclemmys tuberculata. Next base: position 59,326,630 of record ML675610.1, read on the forward strand.
GGTTTGGTTCTTAACTCTCCCTCCACCTCAGCTCAGGTTGGATAGGAGCCACTGGCTCTCCTCACAGCCCCAATTTTTTTTAAGCATCTTCTGTTTTGTGACTGAATGGAAAAATCACAACGTGTAGTACAACACTTATTATCACAAGGGTGATGGGCTACGCTGAGAACCCAGACCATTCCACATCTGCACGTCGAGGGGAAGATTGAATAACAGCTGAATAGAAAATATCTGTTAGTACACTACCCAGGTTCAAGTACATACACAAATATTACAGGGCATTCATCAGCAAGAAGGGAGTGCTAAGGTCTTGGCATTTCAGTCTTCTCTCCACCCCCAAGTCTGCGTATTTAGTGCAGGGAACTGAGGGTGTCCACGAGAGGGTGCTGTCATGGGATGACTGCTATTTGCTACTCCTGCTGTGATTCATGCATAGGCAACGAGCACTGGCTCAATCTGGGTTAATTCACTGATCACTTTTAGGGCAGACCACAGCAGATTTTACAATTTTTATAGGCTGTGGAGGAGCATCCCCACACCCAGTCACTCCTGGCTTTCGCTTATGCCTGTTCATGTGTCATATCACCTACACAATCCTACCCAACATGTATGGAACACCACACTTGTTTACACTCTCACCGACATGAGTATCCCACACCATTCCTGTGGCCTCCATCTCAGCGACATAAGGGGAGCAGGATTGGGTTGTCTTCGCATTCTCCTCATGATGTGTAACAGGCCTGATGACAGACGCCTAGATGCCACGAGTCCAAAGCAAGTGGGAACAAAGCATTTTCTCTCACCATTGGTAAGTGAAAATAGGAGACAGGAGCATGTGGAGCAATGAGAATCTCCTGTTCCTACCCCCTTCTCTTGTGTCCAAAAATGGGAGGCCGGTCCACGTATGTGGAATGTTGTGGAAAAGGGCGTGGAGACATTTGGGGGAGAAGCCAGTGAACACAGCTTCCTTTGACAGAATTACCTCATGCGTACAGTTTTATTACACTTCATATATGCAGTGCTGTTGTAGCCATGTTGGTCCCAGGATATGAGAGACAAGGCAGGTGAGGTAATTACTGTTTATTGGCCCTACAAAGAGATAAGCTTTTGAGCTTCAACAGAGCTCTTTTTCAGGTTTGGGAAACATACTCAGAGTGCCACAGCTAAATACAAGGTAGACCAGATTATTTAGTATAAGTAGTTGAAACACAAATTTAAGGGATCCTTCAAGGTGAAGTGCCCCGCTAATACCCCTCCAGTCACAGGGGGGAAAGAAAGGGAGGGGGGAAAGAAGGTAACTGGGTTATAAGTAGCTTATAGGTTGTTGTAATAAGCCATAACTATAGTGTCTTTAGTCAGTCCATGCTGTTTAGTGTCTAGCAAAGTTATGAATTTAAGCTCCTAGGTTTGTCTTTTGAAAGTATTGTGCAGATTTCCTTTGAGAATGAGGACTGAGAGGTCAGATGTGGAGTGATCACTTTGTGAAAAGTGTTCACCCACAGATGATGTGATGTTTTTGTCTTTTGTTTATTTTTCTGTGTGGGTTCATTCAAGAGCATAGTATTTGGGTGCCTTCACACACATAGTTATTGGAGCATTTAGTGCACTGGATGAGACCCACTACATGTTGTGATAGGCATGTGTAGGACCCATGGACCTTGAAAGGTGTGTTGTGCGGCGTGGGGGTGTTAATCATTGTAGCAGTGGAGGTATGCCTACAGGTTTTGCATCTGTTGTTTGGGAGGGCCTAGTGCTGCTTTGAGTTGGTGAACTATACTTTTACATTAGAATACATTTTAATCTAACAATGATCCATACAGCAGCAGCTTTAGGCACAGCTACACGTCTCCTAATTGTCCATGTAATACAATAATGCAAGTAAATGGGCTCACAGATACTTGAGTCAATCTACAAGATACACTCTCAGCCTCCATTAAACTGAAAACTGGAAGCTCTGTTTCTATTCCCAACCTGTATCTTCCAGCTGGTTGTCCAACTTATCTCTATTGTGTAGCAGTGAGTGGCAGGTAAGGTGCATGTAATTGAAACAACCTGGTTGGCAATGGTTAAATGCAAGGCCGTCATGTTGCAGGGACACAAATAAAATACTCTTTACAACATTCGCTGTGCATTTAACTTTTGATATAATCATAGAATCATGGAAGATTAGAATTGGAAGGGACCTCAGGAGGTCATCTAATGTCTGGCTTAAAGGAGCTCCCATGCTTTGAAACCTTCTTCAAGTAAAATTTGAGTTTCAATGTTACTCAGTCCACTCAGTATCATACTAAGATTTTACAGGGACTTGTAGAGCTACACAGATTCTTGGAACAGTTTGTTGTAAGTCATGTCATTGTTTGTCGCTAATGCATTTTTCAGACACTGCCAGAAATAACACTGGGACCGAGGATTGGTTGGCCATTCTAGGACAGAGTTACTGCACAGTCTCTTCCTCAGCCGGAGGTACCTGGACTTCTGCAGATCTCTCTCAAGAAATATCAAGATAATGACATCCATTTTTTCATCCATAAGTCTCTGGTGTGCCATGTAAAATGCTGTTTTAAAGTTGCCGCTTCTTATGTACTTGTTAGTCAGTACAAATATGGTTTTTCTGCTCAGTTGTATACTCTGGGAAAGGTTGTCTAAAACTGGTTGCCCTGGTAGCCAATCTCTTTCTTCCAAACATAAATTGAACCGTTTGTCTTCTTGATCTTCCAGATTTTTAATTAATTCTGCCAAGACCCATTCAGTTACAGCTGGATCTTTGTTATCGTAGGAAATAAAAGCATCGTAGCAAGTGTCTGCTGAGTGTAAACACCGGTAGCCCTTTATCTTGGCAGTGCAGAAATGGTAACTATACCACACATCCCAGAAATAGAGGTGACTTGTAACTGTGAATACCATGAGACACAGGATAGCTGATGCTGACAAAGAGTACAGGATCACATGGGAGGAGTCCAGTTCGCAGGTATACAGATCCAAGAAAATCACACTCTTCCCTTTATGTGCTCCTGGGCCCACACAGGTCACATCTGTGGCCAGCAGAGGAATAGTAACCTCAGTCTGGTTGATCCACCAAACAAACCACACAGCATCACAAATACACTTGAAAGGATTGCCATGCAAAAGTAACATCTCCAGATTGTTGATAACATTCTCTGGGAAGCTAGATTTCTTAATTATTTGGATTTTGTTTGAGCTGAGGTCCAAGTATTTTAACTCGAAAGCATCTCTGAGAAAATACTTGGTCAGCCGTCGGATCCTATTGTTTTGTAGTATCAGCTTGTGGAGGGTTGCAGAGCAATTGGCTAGCTCCTGTGGGACAGTACTCAATAGGTTGTTGCTAAGATCCAAGGTTTCCAGCTTCTCCAAAAAGTGGAGTTTTCCCCAGTTGAAAGACTTCAGCTTGTTATTGGTTAAGCTGAGCATCTTGAGCCTTGGAGGCATACCTTCAAAAGCACCAGGAGGCAAAAAACTCAGGGAGTTGTAGGAAATGTCCAGTTGCTCTAGGTTGGTCAGATTCTTGAAAAATGACATGTATCTAGTGTCTCCGTCCCTCCATAAAACATCTAAATGATTTCCTTTGAATTCCAAAGTTTGAAGAGAATGACTTTCCATTCCTGTATTAGTAGAAGTGGAAATTTCATTCCCATTCATCATCAGCTTCTTCAGAAGGGTCAAATTCTTCGTAAAATCAAGCATGTGAGTAATACCTTCTGCCAGAAAATAATATTTGTTGTCACTCAGGTCTAGAACTTCCAGCTGTTTCAGTCCCTGAAAGGCAGTTGAGTAAAGCAAATCAATCCGATTGTTAGAAAAATCCAGATATTTCAATCCAGACAGAGGGTGAAACTCACTTCCATTCAAAGTCTGGCTGATAGCATTACCTGACAAATTGAGGCATTTGAGGAAAGTGAGATGCTGGAAATCAGAAGGGTTGATAAAAAATATGTTGTTTCTGCTTAGATCCAGAGTTTCCCCATAACTGAGGCAGTCCTCATTAACAAAAGGTTGTAAGGAAGCAGCCTCTTTGTCTTTGGACTTACAACTTCGCCCATACTCATCATACCTGAAATAATGCATGTTCTGCAGTATTTGGCCTTTGTATCGGTCTATTGAAGCCATGGGAATAGAACAAAAACCATAATGATTGAATTCACCTGAAGAAGGAGATATTTTATTTACAGAGAGGTCTATGATTTTAAGAGAGGGGAATTTTTTAAACACACTTAGGTCAGCAACTTTGATAAAATTAGTTCCCAGGTCCAAGACTGTCAATTTTTTAAGATGAAGCAATGGACGTAAGTTTTCTTGATTCAGTTCTCTGAAGACATAACCCCTAACCCTCAAGATTTCCAGGTTTGAGAGAGAGGAAAACGTCTTAGACAGGTTCAAAAATGAAGAATAGACCTGAAGTTCAAAGTTAAAGGATAGATCCAACTCTACAAGGTTGGGGATTAAATTCAAAAAACGAGCCTCTCCAATTTCTTTGGCCAGGAAATTTTGGGAAAGGTCAAGCACTTTGAGATTCTTGGTGTTCTTAAACCAGCCACTGGGTATATTGCGAAGGGAGTTGCTGTGAAGGCGCAGAATTTTTAATTGTTTTAAGGTATCAAAGGCCTTGAGATGGATCCAAATTGGGGCATTATTGGGACACGGAGTACAAGGATATGGGGCATTGTAACAGCGAGGGCAATTGCCACTTAAATCAAGAATTTCCAAATTGTAGAGGTCATTTAAATCATGCTCCCGAACATTTTGAATCATGTTATTGTAAAGGTATAGTTCCTTTAAAGTGGATGACAAATTACATGGAACACAGGTTAAATTATTGGCTTTCAGGGACAATACTGTTAAATTTCTCAAGTCCTGGAAGGCTGCTTTTTCAATTTCAAATGAAACATTGCATGGATTACGGTAATAGCAGTTCTGTCCCAGGTACAACATTTCTATGTTTCCAAGTTCTGACAAATTCTCCTTTGTGATGGAAAAAATGCTGTTTGCTTCAAGGCTCAGCAGGCGTAAATTAGGAGGAAGTCCCCGTGGTATTTCTGATAGCTGATTTCCATCCAAGTACAATGACTTTAACTTTGTGAGAGTGGCAAAGCTGCTGTTCTGGACTTGCAGTCTCCTTGTGCACACATGATCCTTCGGCCCCATTCGAACTGGCACACAGTTGCACCTGAAATCAATCTCCACAAGATTGTCAAGATGGACAAAGGATGTTGGGTAAATGTTTGGAATATGGTTAATGGTGAGAGTCAGGTTGGTGGCATTAACTGGAATTCCTTGTGGGATTTCAGTGAGACGACGATCACTGCAGTCCACTATGACATTGGCTTTTGAAGTGTCTACTTTCACATCACAGGGTAAGCTTTTGGGATACCATCTGGCTGACAGCAGCTTGGAAAACAGGAAGAGAAAGAGGAAGAGTAATCTGCTTGAGGGCCATGTGCAAAAGTCCTGAAAAGAAGGAAACACAGGTTGATTTAGTACAGCTGCAGCCTATATCTACAATTATTTTCCCCTTTGAACTATTAAATATTATATCCCAAAATTCTCTATTCAACAATGCACTAAAGAACATTAAAAAACATACTCAAAAGTGATGTGAAAAACAAATTAAAGACTATATGCCTGGGAATTCTCTTTGGTTAATTTCCATATCCATACATAACTACATTATACTTACGTAGGCCCAGAAAAAGCCATCTGAAAACTCATGTGGAATTAAGTAGCTCTCAGTTTAAAAGGATTAAATAAACCCCACATAGCAACCTATCAAAACAGTTCAGCTACAACTCAGCAAAGTGAGATCTAACATTGTTTTATTTCACGCTCATGATTTCCCCCTGTATTGTTCTTCTATATATCCTTTGGGGATGTAGTAATATTATATTTAAAAGTATTGGGGCAATGTTTCAAAGAATTCATTTTAAATACATGGTAAATTGTAGCCGCACAAAAGGAAGCCGTGAAATGACTAATGCACAAATTGCTGTCAAATGCACAAAATAAACAAATGGAAAAAATAGGATGTTTTTGCTTTTAAGCTACTCAGGTTCAGTTTATAGTGGCCTAAGGACTTGTCTATATGGAGACTTACTATGCAGCAAGCTGGAGGGTGTACAGCTACTGCACTAGCCTGTTGTGCACTAACTGGCTGTGTGGCGCCGACTGCCTTGCATTAATAGTTCTATAATTAATTGTTAATAGTTCTAGAGAGCACCGTTTCATATGAAATAGCAGTAGAGCAAAGTGCACTATGGAACTTTCAGTGTGTAGTCGCAGGCTCCACACAGCAACTTCATGCACAGCAGGCTAGTGCGCTACACATTCACACCCTGGTTCGCCATACACTAAGTCTCCATGTGGACAAAAGGTAAATTTTCAAAAGGTCTTGGGCGCCCAACTTGAAACACCTTAAAGGGGCCTGGTTTTCAGCAGGTGCTCAGCACCTTAAAAAATACTAGCCCTATTTAACAAGATCACTATATATATATTTAAATTGAGGCCAGTAATCTAAGGTGTTGCTGGCACAATGATAGGTTAAAAAGAATCAAGCAGAGGTGTAATTTTAAATTGAATGTCTCCCTTTAAGGAATACTCATAGCTAAATAAGAGAGCCAAAACCTACAGTCATTTCAGATCAGAGAATTTCCCAAAGTGAGCTCTCTTTTCCCAAAGTGAGCTCCTTTGTGATTTTGGCTACTCTTTTTATTTATATTTGTGTTGATTTTTGGGAAAGGAATGGGGGAGTCATCTTTCTCAGTATGCTAGTGGATTTCCATCTTTTATGTGCAGTCCCATTTTTTGGTTTATGTAATATTCTTCACTGAAGTTGTCAATCACCTGAATTTCAATGAAATTGTAAACTACCCTTATTTACCCTTATTTACTGTATTATTTTGGGACTGGTTTTTATCTGGACCTTGTTTGATTGGTCAATACGTTCAATGAAAACTTCTTTAAAAATTACAATTAACATTTCACCCTCGGTAGTTTGATTTGTGAGGAATGAAGAATCAAACATTACACACAGTGCTTTCTAATGAATCATAATTCATTACACAAGGGAAGGTATTGAGTAAATGTGGAGGTCAATTAAGCAGCTAATTACTCTGAAAATCAGATGCTTAAACAGATGCTGCTAGGTATACCCAAGAGTTTCTTCACTCCTGTTTGAGCACGTTAACAGCTTTTTGTTACTACATGCCGCCTGTTAAACTGAAAGTGTGTGAAAGTGCTGTTGACCACTAATTCAGATACACATGGTGGTTAACACAGGCACTTTGAATATTTAGGTATTTTATATGTTATCTATGGTATGTTCGCTTAAGTTGCTGCTTCTTCCTCTCCCCACCATTTCGTATTTCTTTATTTCCTAAAATAGCCAACCCAGATACATATAAAGGAGTTAGCCAGAACTGAAAGTGCACTAACAAGAAGAAATAGATGGAGCAGGTCTCCTATGACACTGCATTTCTGTTCGCTAAGATCAACAGTAGGGTTAAGAACCTTTGGAGATTTATTCCATCAACTTTCCAATATAAAGCTTCAGTACTAAAGTATGAACATAAAAAAAACAATGACCCAATCCTCATCCAGTTGAACTCAGTGGGAGTTTTGGTATTGACTTCTATGGGAGATGGATTGTGTCCCAGGAGTTGTTTTATGTTGATAAGACAAATTTCATTTATTTTCACATAAGATTCAGATCAATTACCTAAATCATTGAGAAACCTTGACCTTTCCCATACCATGACTCAATCTGACAACACCAAAATGTGCCATGACCTTCCCACACTTCCATCTAGCCACAGAGTAAGAGAAATTGGTTGCAACCCACAGGCTGGGAATTCATGATTTAGATGAGAAGGGTGAATAATGGCATAATAGAGATAGACAAAATGAGGTAATTTGCAGAGGACCAATTAAAACAAATTGCCCTCATCCAAGTTTTTGAAGAAAAAACGTAACTCAATATTTTTCATTAGTAAACAGGAGACGGAGGAGAAAGAAAAGGGAGATAAAGAGGGAAATAATTATTTTTAAAAAATTTAATGGAAAAACTGAAAGACTTTGAATAAGATGAAAAATTACCTGTTAAAATCTTCATTTACTTGGAAAAGGAATTATTTTTGTTAAAAAAGTTGCAGGAGAAAACTTTCAGCAATATTATGCATCACTTAGTTTGAAGGAGCACGTTTAGTAAACTCAATAGCAGCACATACGCAATCAGTAGCTTTTATCAGGGATGAGTAAATCCCTAGACAATTATTCAAATTATGAAAATTACTATCGAAAGGGGCGAGCTACAAACACCTGCTCCTCTACCTGCAGCAGGCTCTTCTCCAGAACCATTAAAAGAATACCTGGCGGTACACAGCAATCATGAGAGCTGGGAGAGATGCTCATAATTTTTAGCACAAGCTTGCTAGGGGAGCCTCAGGCTCCCTAGCTCCTCTGCAGGATTATGGGGTGTCTCTGCCACTGAGGTCACTCAATGAGTGGGAGTTTCTCCACAAGCACTATTGTAGGGGAAGACAGGTCTAATGACAACCCAAGCTGTGTAGCACAGAGAGCCTGCTAGGATTGGGAGCGATGTGTTTCAAGGGAATTACCTGGCAGAAGATCAGAGAGAGGCCATGACATCTAAGGATGAAGTGAAGAACTGGACATAAGGATGCCAATTCCTCTCCCTTCCCCCAGCAAAGGTATGTTTGTTAAACTTGAACTTTCAAGCCAAGCTCAAAGGAATGTTTCACTTCCAACCCTTAGGTATGAATCTACCAGTTTAAATTCCTGAGCTTCTTACGAACCAAACCCTGCATGGTTTGTACAGATCTTGCTGTAATAGAAGTGCTGTTGAATTCTTTGCATTGATGAAAAGTTCCAGAGGGGTAGCCATGTTAGTCTGCATACAACAAAAACAACAAGAGTCCTGTAGCACTTTAAAGACTAACAAATTTAATTTTTGCAGGCATAAGCTTTTGTGGGCTGTAACCCACTTCGTCAGATGCAGGGAATGGAAATCAGATAGGTGGTATATATACACAGTCAAGGGGAAGGTACAACAATGAGTGGGATAAGTAACAGCAAAGTCCATACAGTTAGAGTAGATGAGGCCTATTCACAACCATTGATTAGAAGGTGAGAATGTGTGAACAGTGACAATTACTTCTTGTAAAGAGAGAACCATTCCAAGTCTCTTTTCAGACCCAGTCTGATTGTGTCAAGTTTGCAGATCAGTTCTAGCTCTGCAGTTTCTCTTTGAAGTCGGTTTTTGAAGTTTTTTTGTTGAAGTATGGCAACTTTGCAAGGTTCCCTATGGACAGGTTAGATATTTTATTCAAACCTGTGCTTTGACACTTTTTAGATACATTCCTTAAAGAAGAATAGTGTTCTGATTAAGGTATTGGACTGGGACTTGGGAAACGGGCTCAATTCTTAGCTCTGTCACTGGCTTCCTGCATGACGCTGGGTGAGTGACTTAGGGCCAGATTTCAAAAGATGCTTAAATGCTTAAAGATGCAAGTAGGTATTTTTTGAAAATCCCACAAGGCCCTGATCAGCTGTTGATTTCTGCATCTTTAGGTGCATAAATACCTTTAAAAATCTGGCCCTTCATGTGTGTGTGCTCAGTGTCCCATCCATGAAATGAGGGAAGCCCTGCTTCTTTTCTCTCATCATCATTCCTCTGTCTTATCCATTTTTGATTGTAAGCTCTTTGGTTAAGAAACTCTGTCTCTAATTATTTCTCCACACTGCAGGCTACTATAGTACAAACAAGAATAGCATCTTTCCAAGTTCTTTGTAGAAAGGAGATGGAATTAGCAATAATAATTTGCGTCAAAGTCTTCAGAGTAAGAGAAACTGATGTTAAAAAGAGCAGCTGCAACCAGCATGTAATATTTGCAGTTGTTTTTTGCATAGCCAGTTTGTTACTATTGCAGGAAGAGCAAATAATTCTCTTTTTCTACCCAATTGACATTTGATCAAGTGATCTATCCTCTAGGCAAATGCCAGCATTCATTGTTACATGCAAATCAACATATTTTTGTAATCTGGCCGCATGGCTGTCCATGACAAAGTAAAGACAAACTATGACTTGTATAAATCCTATCAAATCCATATCTGACTTACAATATTCATCAAACATTCAGAAACTATGCACTGGGGATATTTTCTAAATGTACTTTTAACTTCCCTCTTTGAAGGTGTTTGATACAGATTTTAAAGGCAAAAGAGAATTGGAGCAGCGAGAGAAAATAGCATCTCAATGGAAATGAACATTCTGGAAGATATGATTGTTATTATTAACATGCTATAATACTAAACTTGCAATAAAATCGTAGGAGCAAATGCTATCTGGCCCCTGATCTGTGTTATCAAGGAATGCCAACTATAACCATTATGACAAATTATGAAATTGGTGTTGGGAAGGAGAGGGAAGAGGATACAGTCTGCAAAATCCCTCTTTCACCCATGTTGCGGTTTCAGTTACAGAGAGTTCTAAGAATATGCTTGAAGTGGAAGTTGAACCTTACCATTTTCTGTGTTCTTCCAAGACTTAAAGATGGCTTATCCCTGGCAAAAACTGCAAATCAGAGAACGACACAGCAGCTTAAAAGGGGTGCCCCCGGCACTCACCGAGACAATAGAATGATGTTAGGATACTATTATTTCTTCAGTCAAGTTGAAACTTGAGAACACAATTACATGTAAAACATCTGCTGCTACTCACTTCCTCAAAGCTAGATATGTAAATTAAGCCATTAAGCCACTGGGACCTCATTTATTCCAGCCCACCTTTCCCGCCCCTTCCCCACGGCAAAAAATAGCTCCGGGCTTTACTTGTACAGTACATATTATCCCCCTTTCCCCGGAGTTCACATTTGCTCATGAAGAGGGGCACTGTCCCAAACTTTTGTCTTTATATACAGCAATTCACTAGCAAGTTTACCAGGTTTTTGCATAGCTTCCTTTTCACATGGGCTGTTTTATTCAAACATAATCTCTCTCTCTCTCACTCAGACCTTCAAGGGCTGGATTGGCTCTGGCAAATCCTACTCCAAGAATCTCCTGAGAAGCTGAGGAGACATGGGTGGCCACGGTGGGTGCGCAATTCCAAAATACCTGAGGAGGAAAATAAAAACAATTAACGGGGATGGGAGAGGAGGGTGCTGGGAAAGGAATAACATTGACTCAGATGCCCCCGATTTGCACAAGTTCAACTTTCTTCTTCTACGATGGCAATGTTGTTGGAGGCAGAATGACTAGAGAGAGGGTCCTGATATTAAAATTGTTTAGGACTGGAAATTTAACTGGTTATTTAGGGTTCAAGCCCTGGTCATATCAAAATCAAGGCTCTGACCCCGTTTTTGAACACCATCCGTATACCTGAAGGTGTATAATAAACAGACGTTCCCTAGCCTTATAGGCTTACAAAGCTAAATAAAAAAGGTAACATGAATCAGACACAAAATATACTAGTTCACTGCTGTAGATTATTTTGGAAGTTTAATTGCTTGCCCTGGCGGATTCACTCTGAAAGACTTTGGGAAAGAAATGTCTTTTAAGGTTTGGCGGGGGGGGGTCTTGAATGAAGGTAGTTAAGATGTGGGACACTGTAGTAGCTAATATAGTTACACAGGTGCAAACACTGAACATAGATCAGTCTAAGGAACTTATATAATACTATACCCTTACCATAGTATCTGACTGCTTCACGCTCTTTTAATGCATTCAAACTCACACTGTTTTGTATGTAAGGAATTGAGGCATAGAGAGACTAAGGCTCAGATCATCTAAGGGAGGAAACCAATAGGACTGAGATACTTTTGAGGCTTTAGGCATAAGTGACTTGCCCAAGGTCACACAGGATGTCTGTGGCAGAGCAGGGAATTAAAACCCGACTTCCAAGTCCCAGGCTAGCACCCTAATTACTGGCTCAGTGCTTGTTTGCCCCCTCCTAAGACAGGAACAGGTGTAATGGTATCTTGTTCTGTGCATTAAACTACTGAATTGGGCCTATAGCTGCCTACATTCTGTACTTAAATCCTAAAAAAAAGGTATTAATACACTAAATCTTGGTTTTGCTGCTACAGCCAGGCTCCGGGGGGATATGCTTGCTCTATATAACTATATCAGGGGGATTAACGTTAGGGAGGGAGAGGAATTGTTTAAGTTTAGTACTAATATAGGTACGAGGACGAATGGGTACAAATTGGATATTAGGAAATTTAGACTTGAAATTAGATGAAGGTTTCTAACCATTAGGGGAGTGAAGTTCTGGAACAGCCTTCCGAGGGAAGTAGTGGGGGCAAATGACTTATCTGGCTTTAAGACTAAGCTTGATAAGTATATGGAGGGGATGTTATGATGGGATAGTTTAATTTGAGCAATTGATTTGGATTATTGGCAGATAAGTCTGCTCAATGGTCTGTGGGAATGTTGATGGGATGGGAACTGAGTTACTGCAGAGAATTCTTTTTTGGGTGCTGGCTGGTGAGTCTTGCCCATATGCTCGGGGTTTAGCTGATTGCCATATTTGGGGTCGGGAAGGAATTTTCCTCCGGGGCGGATTGGCAGAGGCCCCGGAGGTTTTTCGCCTTCCTCCGCAGCGTGGGGCATGGGTCGCTTGCTGATCGATTCCCTGCAGCTTGAGGTCTTCAAATCTCACTTTTGAGGATTTCAATAACTCAGTCATGGGTTCAGGGTTGTTATATATGTGTATGGGTAGGGTTTTGTGGCCTGCCTTGTGCAGGAGGTCAGACTAGATGATCATATTGGTCCCTTCTGACCTATGAGTCTATGAGCTAGACATTTCTTTTCACAGAGGGTGCATTTAGTCTTCCACTTTCAGGTATTATAAATAATGCTAAACTCTGCTTAGTGCTCTGAGACGTAGGCCACGTCCACGCTCACAAGCTTACAGTGGTACAGCTGTATACCAGTACTCGTGGGGCCACATTATGCCAAGGAGCGACAGCTCTCCCACTGACATCATAAAACCAGCTAAATGAGTGGCAGCAGCTGGCGGTGGGCGAGCGTCTCCTGCTGACATAGCGCTGTGCACACAAGTGCTTATGCCGGCAAAACTTATGTAGCTCAGGGGGTATGTTTTTTCACACCCCTGAATGGTAACTGTTATGCCGATAGATGTGCTCATGGAGACATGGCCTTATAAACAAATTTTTATAGAAGGAAAAATACTTTATAAATGGTTCTACTTAATTTACATAGGCAGTCCAGTTAGATTACTTAGACTATCAGGCAAAAGGGCCTGCCTATAGCTCTAATTCATCTGTAAAGCACATTGCATGCCTTTAGTGCTATGGAAATAATCGGTTTAATGCATTTAGTATTCTAAAATGCATGTTCATTATGGGACTGGCCCAACACCAGCTGTTTAATGGGAGACTGTCCATTGACTTTTATAGGCCTTTGGTCAGGCCCACAGGGCTTAAACCTGCAAGGTGCATGTATACCAGCTGGAGTGGCTCATGACTGTGCGTGCTAAGCTCAGAGCAGATTGCCAAGTGCTGTTAGTTGTTAGTGCTTGTCAGTGTAGGCTGCATGCCTGTGTCCCCGCATAGGTGCTGTCTTAGCTCTGCAGATAGCTGAGACAGTGCTCACGATAGAATGAATCGACACGACCATGGATTAGCTGAGCAACAAAGGCAACCAGCCCAGGTTTTATTGCACTTGAGGCACAATGAGAAGTGACCTACAAAGTATCTGTGGGTTTACCTCACATATGAGTGTGTCGTTACAATGGACTCGGCTCAATGGCGGGACTTCAGTTATCCCCTAGGCCGGACAAAATTGTTCACTCTGACACCCTCTTTACATTATTACAGACAATTTTGTTCTGCCTCCTTTGATGTTGTTAGTGGCCACCCTCTTGACGTAGTCTAATACCATCCCTTACCACAAATTGGATGTTTCAGGCAAAACAACTCTATTTATCACCTTATCTGACGTTTCTATCCATCAACGTGTCATTTCAAAGTCAGGTTGCCCTCGTTATCTCTTTGGTGTTTGGCACCTTCTGTACTTACTATTTAATTTATAATATTTTGACATTAGTAATATTTTGAAAATGTGTTTGCAGTATCAGCATTTTCTCCGTGCCAGTTTCAGTCAGATGGTAAAGTTATAGCCTGATTTCTGTTAACTTGGCTTTTTCCACTTCGGTCTTATGCCTTAGCCTGTTCTGCTAGGTTGCAGGCAGTAAGCTTTCCCTTCTTACTACACCAAGAAGCAGAGCAGAAACCCCAAACTGCTTGCCTGTTCTTGTGACAGAATGCACCCCTGAATTCACACCCGACACAGGATTGTAATAATCTTTGTACAAAATGTGCCTTCTGAGGTGATTTGAAAACTCATTACTTGCCGATTAGTCATACCTGGTAAAATGCATGTAGCAACATTATGTGTCAAGTTATGAACATAAGCTGAAAGTATGAAAGAAGTGTGTTTCCCAGATAAGTCTGGGGAGTGGCTAAGCCAGTTTCTCAAAGACATAGGGCAACCTGATGCCCCAACCAGGTTGTCAACAAAGCTGACAGGCCCTCACCTGTCAAGTGGCCATTCTGTGGCAAGAAACAGGGACAAAAGTTCATCTTAGTAAAGAAACAGCATGTGGTCTCCTTCCTCCACCACTTCATTCAGCTGGAAATGCTTTTCAACGAGGGCCTGAAACTATATAAAGGAGCAGCAAAACCCCCAAGACACTCCTCTTTCCCCTCTGGCCCATCTCATTCTCTGCACTTGAGAAGATAAAGGAAACAGGCATTAGACACTGTGGGAGAGGTGGTCCTGACCTGAGGAGTTTGGTCAGTAATGCTGTTGGAAGCATGTGGTAAGAAACTTTGCTTTAAATCTAATATATTTTGTTCAGTGAGGCACTAGAGAACATTTTACCTTTATTTTTCGTTTAACCATGTCTGACTCACGCCTCACTGCTTGTACTCACGTAAAATCTCTCTTCGTAATTAATAAACCCGTTTTATTGTTTCATCTAATCCAGCCTGTTTAAACTGAAGTGTCTGGGTAACTCGATTTTGGGTAGCATCCTCTGTGTATATTATTCCCTTAAAGAAATAATAGATTTAATCTATTTGGACTTTCCAGGAGAGGGCTGGGCAGCACAAGACATACATTCCTGGGGCAAAATCCAGGAATGAGAGTGTGTTGGCAATCTCCTGCATTATACCCAAGATGCGAGTGGTAGGCTGCAGTTACACAAAAACACAGGGAGTGACCTGCGTGCTGACAAGCTGTTTGTGAGTGGCCCAGGTTGGGACCTACAACAGTAAGCCATTGCAAGGCACCCCAAGTTGCAGGGCAAGGGTGACTGCCCCACGCAAGTCTGAATTGCTCCCGGTATGCACAGTTCTATAATTAGATTTCATCAAGCCAGTACCAAGTGTGAACTCCCAAAGTACTGTAACAGTATTGCCGTGGCGTCATGGATAGACTTGAATGCCCAAGGAAGCGATCTTGCCATCCAGGCAAGCTGGTGGTGATAGACAGTTGCTATGCACCGAAGACCACAAAGCATTCAGGTTACTCCCACTCCCAAAGGGCCAGTCATCTACCCCAGGTCCATTTGTACCTAGATCTCCCCCCAGAGACAACACTTGTATCCAATCCTACAGTAAACCACCTAAGGCTTTATTACCTAAGGAGAGCACAGAGTCCTTACAAGATTAAAGCAGGCAATGCCACACAAGTGAGTGACAGCAGGGGTTCTCAAACAAGGGGTCACAAGGTTATTTTGGGGGGAGGGGTCCTGGGCAGTCAGCCCCTGCACATGTTGTGGTTGCAACTGCCAGCCTCATGCATGGCTGACATCCAGAAGCCTCCGGAGCTGGCTGGTCGGAGAGCAGCAACTGCTGGCTGGGTGCTCTGAAGGCAGTGCCCTCCCCCAGCAGCAGTACAGAAGTAAGAGTGGCGTGGCACGGGGGGGTGGGAGAGCATTACTTTTTTGGTGCGGTCATCACAGCCTGAAAAATTTTCAAAGGGGGTCCTGGAAAAAATAAGTTTGAGAACCCCTGGGTTTCAGAAGGGGACCACTGTAGTAATCTGTCCGCTCTGAATGGCTTTGAGAGTTAACACACGTTGAGCCTGGGGATCTCCGCTTCTTTGTTATAACTCCAGCCCCGTGAGAATCCAAACAGTGAAAGAAGTGAAACTCTTTCTTGTCAGCTATTTTTATTTCCATCTTCCAGCATTCAAGCTTCTGGGACCAGCCTTTTTGCACATACACCCATGAAGAGGCTAAGGGGCAATTAAAGTTTTTGTGTTATGATGTCCCACCATGGCCCATTTAGCTTTGACAGGCCTTCTTGGTAGGTAGATGACCCCTCCTGACAAGGTTCACAGTTTCAGAGCAAACATTTTTACAGTTACAGAGCAAACATTTTTACAGTCACAAAACCTTAAATTACCTTATAGTAGGTGACAAACAATTGTGAGATTCACGCATGCAGCAGCTTACAAGCATTTCATAAAATGTAAACACATTGTTACAAGTCTAATACCCATCTTAACCATATCATCACACAGATGAACCACACTGGCTTCCAGCAAAGAATTTGTCAGCACTCAGCTGAGGTCTAAAGCCTTGGCAACAGCTGGTACCTGGTCTGTCAGCATCACTGTGCTAAACACCTCAGAAGAGGTTTTAAAAAAAGTTACAGTGCTTTGTGCCATTTAACTTTTGATTTACAGCAGATTTTCAAAGGCACAAATGTTGGCTAAGCACCCAGCTTTCACTGACTTTTAAAGATGCTGCATTTGAAAGTCTCTCCCCTTTAGTACATAGCCACCAATGCAGTAGTTTTAACTATTGTATAAACAGTTTCCTTTTAGAAACCATAGTTATGCTGATTCTCTCACTCTAATTTTTTTTTCTAAATTCAATGTGGCAGTTACCCAACATGTAGCATTAAAGTTTCAATTCACTGTAAACTGAAACTGCTATGACTGGAAAGACACATTAGTGAAACAAAAAGTTCTGCCTCCCCCCGCCTTCAAACATCACACAGCATACGGAGAATGATATTATTGCCCTTTAGAAAGCAAGCATTAGATAGCTCAGTAGTCTGAAACTTCAGACCTATGGCATTATTCTCAGGGGCATGGAATCAGGACTTTTAATGGGAATTGAGGGCCTCAGAACCTCTGAAAATAAGACCAGTAGCGCTTCAGGGAATCACTGCTTCAATCACACCAGGGCAACACCACCTTTCAGCCATCTGAGGCAGACAAATTCAATTCCACACACTGTCACGTGGAGAATTGGGGTTAACCCTAAAGCAGGGGTACTCAAACTGTGGGTTGGGACCCCTCAAGAGGTCATGAGGTTATTTTTTGGGGGGTTGCAAGCTGTCAGCCCCTGCACATGCTGTGCCTGCTGGCTGGGTGCTCTGAAGGCAGCGCCACCCCCAGCACAGAAGGGTGGCATGGCATGGGGGGGGGGAAGAGGGCATCACAGCTTCAAATATTTTCAAAGGGGGTCCTGGAAAAAACAGTTTGAGAACCTCTGCCCTAAGGCCCTGACTGCTCTGTGTTGACAAAGAATCCACAGCACTAGCCCTCTGAGGAAGTGGGCACAACCAGGGAAGGAGGCATGGAAAACACATTGCCACAAAGAACAACTGTTAACCAATCCACAGGAGGCCGAAATGGCTTGTATAGCATTAACTGCTGTGACACATGCAGTGACTAGAGTCACAGAGAGCAGCTGGTAGATATGAACAACTGGAAGTTGCTTCAGGAGTGCCCATCCAGACAGCCATCTACATCTGTGAAGTAAAGATGATGTGTTCCTCCCTGACCCTGCATATCTGGTGTCTGCTGTTTTGGGACATGGACCTCTGTGTAACCTGGGAGACCATGGGAAATCGTGGTGGTAGGAACTAAAAATACCCAAGGCAATACACAAAAGAGGAAACACCATAAGCCAGATCAGACTACCGAAGCCTCCTGTAATGCACGCCACTGCAAAAATCCAATCCACAGGAGACTATAGCTGTGCTTGACCAACACTTGAAGACTACTCAAACATTAGTAAGTGCATCTTTTTACTTAGTATTTCTTAAGGTGACAATATTATGTATGGCCTTAAACAGCAGCACTGGTTTCTAAACATAATTCAAAGTGTTCACTTTGCTCTATAAAGCCTTATTTGGGTCCAGTCTTGGACTACTTATGACTTGCCCAGACAATTGAGGCACTCAAGCTGGCAGTTGCTCGATTAGTCTGTCTGGGGGCAGGACTTTTTCAGAAAAGGGCCCTCAATTCTGGAATTTGCTTGTTCCAGAAGAGCTAGTTTGTTAGCCTTCCCCACAGACTCTCCAAGGCTTGCTTCTTTATACATTTTTCCATGCCCAAGGGGTGCGTTGTACAATGTGGGGAGGTAAATCCACCACCGACCATTTTTAAATCAAGACTAGGTGTTTTTCTAAATGATTTGATCTGGGAATTATTTTGTAGGATTTCTATGGCTTGTTTTATACAGGTCACACTAGCTAATCACAATGGTCCCTGATGTCCTTGGTATCTATGAATATTATTTTGTTTGTGGTATTGGCTTAGGTGATTGTTATTTTATTGTAAAACAATGTATATGGTCATAGTATGAAAAACCAAAGAATCTTTACTACAGGAAAGCAGAAAAAGCTTTCATGTCTGCAACCTAAGCACTGAAAGACAGGGGCTCTTTGGAAAAAAATAGTACATGATCATGTAATTCAAGACATTGGCATAAAGCATACACAAAACAAATTAATGTTTCACTGAAATCTATTTCCAAATTTGAGTGCTTGTCTAATTTTTAATAAAAATCTTTAAACACAGGGGTTTTGTATGGTATTTTTTAGCACAGGATTATTTTAAGAAATACAAGAAGTTCTGTCATGTACAACTAACACTACCGCACATGGGTCATCAGTAGGGTTTGAAACCAAGACCTCAAAACTGCACCATAGATGTCTACCACAGTGATGTAATTGCATTAGCTTGCAACAGTAGAAGACCGTTGTCCTCTGTAGGTGCCTATTAGAGCTGGGGAACACAGGTTAGCGATGCAAGAGGAAGCTGAGTTTTAAACTAAGTTTACTCAAGTACATAGATTTGGTGGGGGACATGACAGTGTTTCCAGCTAGGCAGTGTGGCCAAGTGGTTGAGGTTTGGATCCACTAAATGAGACCTGGGCTCTGGTCTCAGCTGTCAGAAACATTTCTTGTACACTTACTATATTCAGTTATTCCTACTAAAAAAATGGATAGGCTGATACTGCCTTGCCTTTTCTGGTGATGTTAGAATTGCTTGCTAGTAAGATTTGCAAAATCCATGAAATTAATAGCAATCAGAAGCAGCCAGACCTGAACTCTTGATTTCCTTGCTTGCAACCCAGTATGTATTTATTTAGGCCAAACACTATTTTGATGGGAGGAGTGCTTCATTTTGTCTATACAGCTATCTCAAAATGATAGGACTGTGTCTTCAGGGCACAATTCAGATTAAGTGCTCAGAAGATTTTGGAGCAATCTTATAACAAACATCTACTGAACACACAGTACAGCCACTTTCTGTGGCTTATAACTTTAGCAAAACTAGATGAATATTCACAGGGCCATCAAAAGGTACCTCACCTACTGACCCTCACGACTCTCCTCCTACATTATTTCAAGTCATTACTCCAAGTCACAAGTCATTCAAAGGACATTCATTGAAGCCATTCAAAAGCAATGAGAAAACGTTAGGTAGCAAAACTATTCTCCCCTCCCCCAGCTAACCTCAATGTAAAAAACGAATGAACCATTTTTGCTGAATAACTTTAAAATACATAATTTGAGAAGTGAGGACTGCCCCTGTTCATCTATTCAGATGCCCAATAGTGATAATTTAAATGTTACTGTGAACTATTTCAGTGCTTGCCAGAACATGTGAAGGGGGAGAAGGATGATCCTATTATGAGGACCTGCACAAATAGAGTCCCAGCTTGTTTTGGTGCCCAGGATGCTAGGGCATGATTTGGAAGAGTACTGGACACTGCCCATATTTCCCACCCTTCTGCCAACAGGCCCCCCCCCCCCAATCCTTGTAAAAGGTGGCCTATGCAACAAAAGAATAAAAAAAAGTCTGCAGGCACAAGTAGCTTTAAGATTTATTTAATACTTGAGCATAGTAGAGGCAAAATATTTCAATATTTCATTTGTAACAGAGCCCTGATCTGCAGAGCAAGACAACTGATATTGTCTATATACTAAATATACTAACAAAAGAGGAGGTAAGTTAAAAGTAAGTTGTCAGCTGGCCATACTTTGGTCTGATCATGGCTAAACGGCCA
The DNA here is from genome assembly GCA_007922155.1 of Mesoclemmys tuberculata. Classification (NCBI taxonomy): domain Eukaryota; kingdom Metazoa; phylum Chordata; order Testudines; family Chelidae; genus Mesoclemmys; species Mesoclemmys tuberculata. The sequence continues at coordinate 59,346,998 of ML675610.1, forward strand.
TAGTTTTGGGGTAGAAACTTCAAAATGATATTTTAGAGATGTCTAGCTTTAAGCGAACAAGAGGTTAAATGATTCTATATAAAACAATTTCTGGAGCAGGTAGGCAACAGATTTATCTGGTCATTTTAGGAGATTTGAAAATTAAACCAGGGCTAGCAGCTCTCAGTAGACAGACACCTGAATTGGATTTTCTTTGGATTGACAGAGGTATACTTTCCACCGTAATTCTTCTTCTTACTGATAAAAGCAGTGCAAATGGATTTTTTTTTTTAAATCCTGAAAAGATACGTGAGAGCTGGCATACCAAACCAAAGCAGTCTTAGAATTATATTAGGTAGACAGTGGAATAGACTTTAGGATGCCTAAAATGCAACAGAAATTTCTACATATTTAAAGCTATATGATACCAAAATACAGCAGGATTGGCAGAAAATCAGGTTGTTTTCTGTGATCCCTACAGAGAAAAATACATTCATTGCTAAGGTATGGAAAATGAAATTGTAATCAACTACATCCTCAGGTGGAAAACTGGATATTCTGACATGATCTAGGTGCGTGAAAGTTACCTTAACTCAACTGAAGCCGCAACACTCAGTGCTGTGGCTGAGTGCGTTCTACGCTTTCAAGTCCCTTCAGAACTTGGAGCTGTAATCTACAATAGTACGGATTTTCATTCCGTCAAGCTCCGAAAATGAGAGGAATTTACAAATCAGAACTCAAGGGTCTCCACATTTCAATTGCCACTATTTTCACAATGGTTTTCACTCCCTCGTTACAGCACACCTGTGACTGCTGAGCCAACCAGACCACTCAGCTAGCTGCAGGCCAATAAAGATCTCATGTAGCAGCTCCACTGTCTGTACGGAGATGGGAAAGCTCTAAGAAATATTTTACTATACCATTAATGCTAGTGATCATCAGAATTTACATGTTAACAGATGCGTTAACATAACATGTCTGGCTGACAACATGTCAAACACTGAACTAAGAACTGGAAAACTGCAGCTGAGCAACACAGAACAGAACAGATTGACATAGTGCTATGAACTTTCCAGCGGGAAAAAGAGAACCTTTTACATCCACATGCACACTCTCGCTTGCTCTCACTTCAAAATGTTACACACTGAATACTATGTATGTGTCCACAGTTCACTAACTTTGTTACAGGAATCTCAAATTTTGTTGAAAAAAGACCTACAAAATGTTAGGCTTGTGGTTAAAACTGAAGATATAAAGTTAAAAAACTTCAGTAAATTCCTTGAAAGTTCAGTGAAAAGACACAAGCCGTCTATGACTGACGGACACATTTAGTTCTAAATTAAGCATGACATCTTGAAGGCAGAAATTCTATTAACTACCATAGGCAGAGTAGTGGCGGCTGTGGTCCCAGCTTTAGAAATTAAGACATTTGAAACAGCAGTTAAGTAGGAAGGAAGCATGAGCAAACTAACCCCTAATCTACAGCCATACTGATCCCACAAAAAGTGAACTTGCCCAGAAACTTTTAATCATAAAGCCTATGAAGTAGTGGGGTTTAAGCTGCCACAAAATTTCTGCCAACTGAAGTAAAATATTTACCAGTTAAGGGAATACACATTTGATCCCCTTTTCCAATATTTAGTTAACAGCCTTAGGTTTAAGGTTCAATATTACACAGCAGGAGAACTCTCATTGCCCATCCAACTTTTTAATTAAATATAAACTAATATGAAATATTTTAAAACCAGACTACCTTTTGTAGCCTCACATATAAAAAGTTTTGAAATGGTATTGACCCTCTTGCTGTAGGCAAATACAGAAACAAAAGTTACCTGTAGGAATAAATCACAGGTAAGTATCAAAGCTTCCCTTCAAAATCCTCAAGAGATTTTGCAAGATGGAGCTTTATTGCCCATTTACAATGAACAAAGGTTAATTAGAAAATGAAACAAAATCTTTAAAGTATGCAAGATCTGAAGCTTTTTACAGAAACAGTCATTATCTCATTGTTGAGTTGCATTATTTAAAAACAATGACCGTGCTGACAAACACAACCAGTAGGAAGACATTAATCTCTTGTAGTTATAGCGGAACATGGCTGAACAGGTAGGACACAGATTCACCATTGTGTGTTCTTCGGATTGCCTCAGCCAAAATCATGGAAATGTCAATAACCTAAAAGCAATCAAGAAAGTACAATTTATTATACCACTAATACTAGTGGCCATTAGAATTCACAGCATCTTTATGTTAAGGCTCTTAAAGTGTTTTACAAACATTGACTAATTACATCTCACCTGTGAGGACTGCTTACTATTTTTACTTTAAAGATTGATCAACTGAGCAGTAAGTGATTAATCCAAGACCACACAGCAAGTTGAATAGTGCAAAAAATACAATCCAAGTTTACTGACTGTTCTAGCCACTAGATGGCAATGTCTCCTGAAGTTTAATTTTAACAGCACTCCAAATCTTTAAAGCTAGTCCTGCTTGTTATACAAATTGACTTTAGTTTATTCAGTTTTCTACAGTATTATATCAGAACTGTGTGTCTCTTGTGCTCTCAAACTGATGCATCTTAACAGTAACGCAATAAAATTTTGTTTCCCCCAGTGCCCACAAGAAACTCCTAAAGAAACACTAGACTTTTTGTGAGGTTGTCCCAAGATGCATTCAAACTTTTTTGGTAAAATGTAATTTCTGCTATCTGGTATCTCATAAAAAGGTTATTTTAAAACTATAACCTCACCCAATTCAAGGAACAAATTAAAAGCTTCAACAGCATAATTATATTAACTTCTCACATGCAAATATCACATGATGTACATTTTTTTTTTGCCAGAGGACTATTAAATTTGACAGTCAAATTCTTCAATATCATTCAGAAGTAAGTTCTGCAAATAAGACAACTGTCCAATGAATTTATTAATAGTATCTTTTATGTCAGTGGCATGGGATCCTAGCATCAAGAACTGAATTCTAGATTTGCATCATCATCAAGCAGATGAAAAGCTACACAAAACAAAACACCACAATACCTGAATCTTGGGACACTGTTTCATTTTCTCATCCTGTGGGATTGTGTTAGTTACTACAACAGCCTCGAATGCAGCATTGTTGATGCGAGAAATAGCAGGGCCGGAGAAGATTCCATGAGTAAGAATAGCATACACTTTAGTAGCTCCAGCAGACACCAACCTAAAAATCATGGGGAAACAGAAAAGATTGCAATGTATGTTTAAGCACATAATTCTAGTGTTACTTAGGAAATAGCAAAACCAGATAATCTCTTTGTTTAAGATCCAGTTTACAGGGGGATTTTGTCAATAAATTACAAAGATGTAACAACCCCTGTAAAATAATTTAGTGCAGTTTTGAGCATCTGGCAGCTTACATGAATGACAGATATGCAATAACCTGGATAAAACTAAGTTTAACACCTTTGGGGTCCATTGTATTAAAAATGTAATTTTTACATAACTTCTTTAGGAAGAGGAGGTATGCTAATATAATCCTTCAGTCATCAGTCCATTGAAGCTTGACACCGGAGAATAGATCCTATTAATGGTCACTTCAAATGTTTGACTTGATTCTGGATACCAGCAGGCCAAAAAGCACCTTGGGATAAATAATATGGTTTTTGTTCTGCTCCAGACAATGGACAGGACCGCCAGTCCAAGGAGGGCCCAATCCTCAGGAAAAGGTTGGAAGGACTTTGGCCTATTGAGGACCCATAAATCTGCACTCTCATTCTGAACAAATTCCAGAGGGGTAGCCGTGTTCGTCTGTTTTCAGCAAAACGAGAGTTCTGTGGCACCTTAAACAACAACAAATTTATTTGGGCGTAAGTTTTCGTGGGCAGAAACCCATTTCATCAGATGCATGAAGTGGAAACTTCAGTTACGTAGGTATATATACACATGCAAGGATGGGTGAGTTACATCACAGTGAGGAGGGCAAGTGTTAACAAGGTAATTCAATCAGGGTGGATGAGTCCCATTCACAACAGTTGATGAGAAGGCGTGAATGCTAAAAGAGGGAACATTATTTTTTGCAGTGGGCTAGCAATCCCCAGTCTCTATTCAAACCCAGTCTGATAGTGTCAAGTTTGCATATGAGGTCCAGCTCTGCAGTTTCCCGCGAAGTTTTTTTGGTTTTTTTTATTGAAGTATAGCAACTTTCAAGTCTGTTATTGAGTGTCCATGGAGATTGATGTGCTCTCCTACTGGTTTTTGGATGTTCCCATTTTTTGTGTCTGATGTGTCTATTTATTCTTCTGAGTAGAGACAGTCCAGTTTGGCCAATGTACATGGCAGAGGGGCATTGCTGGCACATATCACATTGGTAGATGTGCAGGAGAAAGAGCTCTTGATGGTGTGGCTGATGTGGTTAGGACCTACGATGATGCCACTTGAGTAGATATGAGGGCAGAACTGGCAATGGGGCTTGCTGCAAGGATACGATCCTGGGCTAATGTTTCTGTTTTATATCGTGCAGTTGCTGGTGCGTATTTGCTTCAGGTTGGGGGACTGTCTGTAAGCAAGGACTGGCCTGCCTCCCCAGGTTTGTGAGAGTATGGAATCATCTTCCAGGATAGGTTGTAGTTTCTTGATGTGTTGGAGAGGTTTTAGCTAGGGGCTGTAGGTGATGGCCAGTGGTGTTCTGTTGTTTTCCTTGTTGAATCTGTCCTGTAGTAGGTGATTTGTGGTACCCTGTCTGGCTCTGTCAATCTGTTTCTTCAGTTCCCTAGGTGGGTACTGTAGTTTTAAGAATGCTTTATAGAGATCCTGTAAGTTTTCATCTCTATCTAAGAGACTGGAGCAAATGCAGTTGTATCTTAGGGCTTGGTTGAAGACAATGGATTGTGTGATGTGTCCGGGTTGGAAGCTGGAGGCATGTACGTACGTATAGTGGTCAGTGGGGTTTCGATATAAGGTGGTGTTTAAGTGGCCATCACTTATTTGCACTGTAGTGTCCGGGAGACAAAGAAACACTTACATGATCTCTATCAAGCGTTCTTAAAATTATCAGCTCTAAAAGTGGCTCTTTTACACATCGGTGGGGCAGTGGCTGGAGCCTGCCACATGACTTCCACTGGCTCCATGACTGCATCATTTATTAGTAGCTCAATTTTAGTGGTGGAGGACAAATGGAGTATCTGAAGTAATTTATGCTGATTTTCCGATACTTCCTTGAGGGGAATTTCTGGACTATGAGCCACCCTCTTGAAGAGCTCCTGGAATTGTCTAAAGTCATCTGCTGTGGTGGGAGGCGGTGGCATTATGGCCTCATCAAATGATGAAACCTGCCTGCATCTTGCTCCTGAACTTCTTCCGTATCCTCTGTTGTCTCTTCATGGGTTTCAGAAATTTCAGGCATGCGTGACAATGGTTGATCTTAACTCACCACGGAGTGGCGTTGTGAGACGACTGAATTGACTCCTGTATACCAGCCAGGGGTTCCACTGTAGCCACTACATTGGGAATGGCACTTGTGGACACATCCACAGCTGGCTGAACCATTGTTACGTCTCTCTGCCATATTGATGTTTGGTTTTGTGTCCCCCAATGCAGACTTGCATCTGATGGGGGAAGAATACTGCAATGAAAAGCACCCTTTTTCTGGTCATCTTCATAATCGCTTGAGAATGGAGACTATCAAGCAGCTTATGATGCTCTTTCACCTCCTTGAGAAGAATCTGCAAGCAGTCTGCAACTCTCTTGACCAGATCCTGGAAGTGCTTAAAATCAAGCACCCAGGATGGAGGAAGAGACATGACAGCTTCATCCACAAAGAGATGTTGGCCGTAGGAGAGATCTTAATCGACTCTAGCTTCCTATTCCTCAAAGGATTCTTCTTGAGGGTCCGGGCTGCTGGAGGGAGCAGGAGTCGCAGGTTGCTCCCCCCCTTTGGCAGGTGGTGCTCGATGCTCTGGAAAATTGTTGATAGGCCCCTCAAGGATCCCAATATGGCCAAGATGGAGAGACAAGGCATAGGAGCCATCCAAGGGTGCTCACACCAGCAAGGCGTTGGTGGCAATCATGGGCCACAAGTAGTTGCAGCTTCTCCACAAGCTTCTGAAAAGGGGCCTCTAAGGGAGTGAGGTGGGGGGAACCCTGAACTGACACTTGAGACATGGAGGCAAAGTATTCATCAGAATCCATTTCCTCAAGCTCACTATGGAATGGCGATGCATCAAGAGAGATCTGATTTGAAACCGTTGGTACCGGGCAAACTTCAGGTGATCTTGACGTTCTCTGAATTGACAACACGCTGAAACTGAGCAGTGGAGAATTGGGCATCTCAGATACAGCCTAGTCTGCACCAAGGGCGCTGACAGTACCATAGTCTCAGGTGCTCGAAGGGAAGTACTGTCATTAACAATACCCTAGGTCTCAAGTGCTCTGAATAAAGCAGAGTAAAAGCCCAAAGGGGCTTCTTCAGTACCAAGGAAACAGAGGAAGAGCTCTCCTTGCAACTTTGATATGTTAACGATACCAATGCTCTCTCCAGGTGCAAGGCTTTGCTGTCTTTCAGGCTAGCTGCGCCCTGGGTAAATGAGGAACCAGCAGCCTCATGGGTACCTGACTGGAGAGCCAATGGCACTGAAATAGGTGAAGATAGACAACCTTGGCTTTTTGGAGGTAGATTCTCTGTCTGGTGTGTTGAAGCATGTTCCTTTGAGGGCTTTGAGAGGAGTCCTGTGTCTTCCTCTTAGGTGCCTTGGTGGTGTGAGCTCCTATTAGAAGGCAATAGACTTGCTCAGAGATCAGTGTACTGGGTCAGGGTCCCTTGGACTGGGTCAGAAGCCTGGCATAGCGAGCTCTCCATCCTGACCAGCCTAAACTTTCTCTCGGTTTTTTTGGCTCTTGATTTTAGTGCCAGACAAAACTTGCACTTCTGGGCAATACACGATTCCCCAATGCAACAGATGCAGAGGGAGTGCCTATCACTGACTGGATCTCCTCCCAATATGACAGACATTTGAAGCCAGCTAAATATTTAATCTCCCAGTAAAGCAGAATTAACCCACAGCTCTGGTAGATTTTAATCCTTCAAAACTCACTTAGATTTAAGTTAGTTTATCTAAATGCAAAACGATCGAAAAATTTAACTTTTTTTAAAAAAACAGCTATACTATTACTACTTACTAATGAAACTCATGCTGTTAATAAGAAGAGAGGATAAAATTGAGGAAATCTATGCAACAACTGCCAGAGCTCCACCTCAAACCAAAGCAGTTGAGAAGGAACTGAGATGGTTCACCTGAGCTCCAGAGGGCATGAGACTGACTAACGGTGTGCACAAGCCAAATAGACACTGCTAAAAGTCTCTGATCAAAGGCGCAGGGGGCACTAGAGTGGAACACCTGTAAGAGTGCTACTCAAAGAAAAACTGGATCAGACAATCATTTAGCTACCGGATTCAAGTTTTTGAATTGCAGATGGTATATTTGTAAGTTTGACTGGGGGGGAAGGAGAGAGGGGTTGATGTGTGAGAGTGGAGGAGGGGGAAGAGGGGGCTCTACCAATTCCTCTACACTGCTAGAGACAAATAGCAAATCTGAGAGAGCCATAAACTTGCTCAGTGATCCTTGCTTCAGTCCATTAAATCAATCTTGAGATGCAGCCCATTGGCCTGGCCTCTCCCAATTGCTCCTTATGGAGCACAAACATGATTCATTACACTCCTTTTTATAGAGAAGGCCAGAGACACTACAGTTCTGACAATTTAAATATACTGACAGAGTAAAACAAATTAAACAAAACTAGCTGAAAACCTTGCTCATCCAGACAAAGAAAGCCCTTTCCATCTGCATAGTAAGGATAAGAGCCGTTGTTCAGCTAATACCGATTTCTTTCATAAGGGGGGGAAATTTAAGTTAATGAGCTTTGTTTTTAGCCATTTGTATCACCAAATATCCAAACTGAGCTAGAAGATGCAGAAGAATAATCCTTTGCATTACTGCCATATTGAAAAGAATCATTTTGCACATTACTTCTTCCAAATTTACAAAAAGACTTTTCAAAAGAACGTTATGGAAAAAGGTCTAAGCTCTAGCAGCTCCATCTTATCTACTCAGTCTAGAAACAATGGTGGATGTGTATAAAAGAAGAGCATCTCTTCAAGCTGTAACTTGAAACTAGAGCAGAGATCCTTTCCCAGAATTTTGTTGCATTAGATAAAGCAGGATTTCTAATAGCCAAAACAAAAATTATTTTTCCTACAGTTTTGAGAATTCTTTTTACTAAATATTTTTCACACCACCTTAGAATTTATTATTCGTATTATACTACCAGCAAAGACCTCAATAAGGGGTCTGTTTTGCTAGGTGTCCTACAAGCACATAGAAAAAAGCTGCCCAGCCCTGCTGAATTTAGTTTGAGGCCCCAATTCAGCAAACATTTAAGCATGAGCAAATTTATGCATGTGAATAGTTCCAGACTTGTGCTATGCATGGAAATATCGGGCACTGCACCTGCACAAGTCTTGACATGCCCACAAATAGCCTATTTTACTGCATTCCAGACAGCTGCCCTGCTTCGGGAGCGTGTTTGTCATCTCATTGAAGAAAACTAAAAACCAAGCCAAAACAATCTAGGGCCACTAAGTCCCTCTCATTTACTTGCCTACCCCCATGGGACTATTTTCAAAGATCTGTAACTCTGAAGTGCTTTAAATATGAAGTCACTGTTCAAAAAAATCTTTTGCTAAGCCTGCATTCCTTGCTTTCCTGCTATATTGTCCTGAAGGGTCAAACTAGACAGTCAAACCACAGCCTAGGTGGTGCTCTAAGGAAGCACGTGTAAGCAACTGGGAAGCATGGGAGGTCTCAGCCACTGATTTCTAAGTCTAGGGTGATGGTACTCCATGTCCCAAGGAAGAAGTCAGACATGAGGTCTGAGGCTAGGAGAGTGCCCTATAAACCTAGGGGAGAAAAACAAACAAAACCAAAAACCAACTAGACACTATCCAGACCCAGCTGAAATGGAAGCATGGGGGAGAAAGGAATTTGGCCAGCTTACAACAGAGTTGTGACTGTACAGTGGGGTACTGGGCCAATTCGAACAATACTTACTTGTCTGCTGCATGACATATTGTGCCACATGTGTCAGCCATGTCATCGACAAGAATAGCTATCCTATCTTTCACATCACCAACCAAGACCATTCTGTCCACTTCATTAGCTTTCTTTCTTTCCTTGTGGATCAGAGCAAATTCCACATTCAATCTATCTGCGATGGAAGTAACCCTAAGATTTAAACAAACATGGTTTTAAAATATATTTTGCAGAAACAAAAAGGGAAAGAAATTGCATTCACCTGCTGTAAAAATAGTTGTCTTTATATCTTAAGAAAGGTTACAACACACCAACACATTTTCAAATGTCACAAAATAGTGATGAGAGGAGCAACAGTGCTGCTTTTCTGTTAAGCAATGTGGCTTACAGCCCCAATAGCACAAGACACCCAAAAATAATTCTTCCAAACGTATGGGGTTTTTCTGGTTGACTTTCATTTTCAAGCATTGAAATCCTTCCTTACAAAAGGTCACTAATCAAATATTTAATGTGAACAGGAATATTTAGCCATATTTGGGACAACACAGAATAATTAATAATCCACTAGTGCTTTTATATGGATGGAAAAGCATATTCATCACCACCCAGTGATGAAACTAGAGAGGCTACATGTAGTTAGCGACACTCTCATTAGCTAAAAACCAGTTTAATATTAAATGCTAAATTAAAATTGTTTATGTAGATTGCTGATGTCAAGACAAAGATTTTAAAAATAACTAAAATATTTAACTTTGAAAACAAATATTGCACACCAGGCAAGTCAAAGTTTAGGTTTGTTAGTATCTTATGTGCTACGCATACACACAATACCTACCAATTATTCATAAGCTTCTAGTAGATTGTTGCAATATTTAAGCACCACTAGATGAGTTAAAAAAGATGAGCCTCAATTTTGAATTTACTTATTTATAAAATGGTATTGTACGGATAACATTAAAAAGCCTTAATATATAAAATCTTTGCATTTAAAAATTGCATTTCAACGGAAAAGGATAGTACCCTAATTTAAAAGACCTAATTTATAGCCACTTATAAACTGGAGTAAGAGAGGATGTAACTAATTTCATTTTCCATGTCTTTTTTCTAATATTCAGCACTTGGCTAGTAATTCAGGACATTACTTTTAATTACGAAGATTTCAGAGGATGCCAAGAGTGACATATTGTGGACATACTGATCTCTACTAAACTCTAGCCACTGCATAACAAATTTGACAAGATTTTTTTTTTAACAAACCGATTATGATACCTTTTCATATTAACAGCATAAAAATAAACTATTTTTAAAAGAAATTTACTATTTCAAGTAGTCCCCAGATCAATATTCAATTAATCTTTAAAAAGAACAAAACAAAACAAAACCAAGCCCAAAACAGTCTCTCTTATGGATTAATAGAGCCTGCCAGCGCACAGAAGGCACTCTCAATCTTTCTGAAGTGGGGACTACTCTTATGCCACCCAAAACCACAGTTGAATCAATATTAGAGTTTTGTTTCCAGAGGGTGTCATCTTTTAAACAATCTCAAATGACATCTTTTGGACCACAAGGGGATAGGATTGTAAGAGGAAGTGACAGAATTCAGATATTCCAAACCTTGGCAACGATATATATGTAAGCAGTGTTGTAGCTGGGTTGGTCCCTGAATATCAGGGAGACAAGATGGGTTAGGTAATTTCTGTTATTGAACCAACTTCTGTTGGTGAGAGAGACTAACTGTCAAGTTTATATAGCGCTCTCCTTCAGATATCACCAACAGAAGATAGTCCAATTAAAAAAAAAAAAAAAAAGATTTCCTCACCCATCTTGTCTTTAATAAATAAAGACGAGAACCCTGGTTTTCCGCAGGGCCAGCTCGCATAATCAAAACTTTGGATAAGCGAGAGAAGGGGCAAATGTGATGCTGCAGCGCCATCTAGCACCACAGGAGAGATCGCCCACTTCTGGCTCTGGAATCCTGGTTGCTTGGCAAAGGCAGAGAGCTTAAAAGAGGGTCTGATGGATAAAAGCTTAAATACTGTAGAATTCCATCTCTCTAGTATTTCCAGATCTAGGTCAAGATCATTCTTTTAAAAAAAAAAACCCACACAAACATTCTGTGCTTTCAGTAATTTCTGTTATTGATAATTTTTAGAAATCCACTGCAGAGCTTGGATAGGTAACCCTCTTTCACACAGAATATAGTAATTAGCCGGGTAACATGCCTAAGCGTCTCCAACGTCTTTACATCTTAAAAGAAGTTTTTTCCCCCACTTCATATCGTAATAACTTGGCATAGCCTCTTGGAAAAGGTACTTGCATTAGGCATCACTGTATTTAGCATGTGTTTCTTGTAAAAAAGCCCTTGTAACCAATGTATTTGATGAAATATATAGAGACAGCTTTTCTCAGCCAAATCAGTGAATGCTACCCACAAGACAATTATTTTGGGGAGGGAAGGAGAACAAATGCATCAGATTGGACTGAAAAAGGAAGTCTGCCTAATTTACTAGATTATCTGATTTTAAAAAATTTTTTCACAGTCTCTTCAAATCTGTAACTGCATTCTTCAAAATAGGTTATGTACATTAAATAGCTTAATGAGCTCCTTCCCTTCTCTTTTTTGGCTGTTAATCATCTAAACTCATGACAGACATGAGTCTTTAGTCAGATCCACTTTTTGGCAGTCCTTCACTGGTAACGAAGGGTAAGGATTTCTTAGCAGAATGACCAACAACCTATGTTGTTCTACCTCTGTGGAGTATTTTGTCACCTCAGATAGCATGCTTCTGAATTCTGATATCAATTTGTACTTACCAGATCTAAACAAAAAAGACAATCTGCTGAATGAGTAGTAATGGATGCTATGGTTCAAGTAAAATTCCATTAATCTAATACCACATTTCCTCCCTCCCCCCTGCCCCAAGATATCCACCAGATTATTTTCTGATTATATATAACCAAACTTGAGTCAACAGATTTTAAAGTAGGAATGCAACACTTAAAAAAAACATGACTCAAGTACACTCTTACCAGCAGGTATATTAAGGATAGGCCACATGCTTGAATAGAGAAGGGAAATTTATGTAGCTCCAGAGAGAAGCAGGAAGAGGTACAGCAACTGAGTTAAAGAAGCAAGCAGCAGGAAAAACCTCTTTCTTCTTGTACAGTGACTGAGCTAATGAGGCCATATTAAGGGAGAGAGAAAATATTTTCTTTCAAGTACAGAAAATTCCTAGAGGTAACCAAGCATGAACTATATTGGAAAGACTATTGTTTCATTACAATGGAACTGGAGCCATCAGCATGTACTACCTATGCCTCATACCATTTTCAGCGATAAACAAATCAACCAAGAAGTAGGAGCAAAGCATTCCCTTCTGTGAAGCAGACTGTACGTTAATAGTTGAACTAGATGGACAATTTGTCCTTTGCACTCTACCTTTTTGCTCCACCTGCATCAGGTGAGACTATGATACAGTTTCTCCATTCCAAAATATTCTCTTTAATCCATTGCAACACTGCAGGTTCTGCGTACAAGTTATCCACTGGAATATCAAAGAAACCCTGGAGTATAAACAGAAAAACAATTCTGAACATATACTAGCTTTCTATTACCCTTAGTTTAGAATAAAAGCATTAGACAAAAAAATCAATCATTTGGTCATTTTAAACATGTAGGATTTTCAAAACAGCATTCTACACTGACCTAATTCTGCTCTCACTATAGTCAGCTGTCAAACTCCCATTGACTTCAATGGCATAGTTAGGCCAGCACAGATCAACCTATAAAATCCCAGCCATAAGCAATAAAGGGAGCTATCTAGGTCAGGCCTGGTCCCTATCCAGCAGCAAGGTTTCTTTTTCTTAATGTGTGTTAAAATAGGTATATTTAAATAATTTTTGGGATAGTTTCCTTTCTCCCTGGAGCACCAAAATTATGCTTTTGAACAGTAGCCTCTCTCTCGCTATGAGAAAAACATAGCAACGAATGGGGTCTGGCAACAAGTTAACCTATCACATTAACTCAAAAGCAAAACTCTTAGCTACAGTCAACAAGCACTTGTAATTACCTGTATCTGAGAAGCATGCAAATCCATGGTGATGATGTGGTCAGCCCCAGCAACCGATAGCATGTTGGCAACAAGTTTTGCAGAGATTGGAGCACGACTCTGAGGAACAAGCCATGTTTTACAAAATTGTAAGAAGATATATTTAATCAAATTTAGGGGACATGATTATGTACACAGTTTTTTTTTTTTTTTTTTACATCTTCTGTAATATCCAAAACTGATATTGTTTCTAATCTCAGATAGAGCAAGCAAAACAAATATAACAATGATGCTATGAAAAGTCAATGAAGTAGATAATAAATGGAATCAAAAAATGGGACAAAGGAAAAATGGGTGCAGAAACAACACGGTGAAAATGTGGAGCCTTTTCTATTTGAAGAATTCCTCATGCCCCAGAAACGTATCCGAGTTCGACCATTAGTGGCAAATCTTGCTCTAAGTGCCAAGAGACCCTGATAGATTATATTATTTCTGAATGTTGCTTAAATCAGTTTGCTCATTCTATTTATTTCCTTCTACATCATGGAGTATTCAGGATAAAAGAATTTTAGATCAGTAAAGTAAGGCAGAGAACATATTCATTGTTTTAACTTGAAGAGACAGAGATATACTTCTTGCTCACTGCTCATTACAGGCTTCAATGAATCCTAAGTCATTGCTGGTTTTCCTTCCAATACTGTCACTAATAAATCTACTTTTATTTTAAGCAGCTGCAATTTTTAATACATTTTCCATTACCTAACTTCTACTCCCAATTTCTTCCTTACATCTTCAAAATATTTCAAATTTAAAAAGTTTTTACATGCATTATTATTGGCAAAATTTAGAGTCTTTTAAAATGTTGAGCAGGGACATTTAATGATTTCAGGAACTCTGCACTCACATTAGGAAACACTCAAAGCTGTACACAAAGTCTTAACTGTAACCTAAATACACTCTTTAGTTATATAATCACATACGATTTACCAAAATACACTTATTTTACTACTTTACATACTTATCTAGAAGAATTATATCCTACTTGGGGGTGGTATTAAAAAGGGGTGGGGGCAGAGGAAGGGAAATCAGCAAAAGACATTTCCTACAACTTCCCATTCACAAAACTTTACCTAGCTCTACTGCAAGTAGAGAAAAGGGGACAAAATGTCAAGTATTTTCAGGTGTTTTAATTACAAAGTTGGTTAATGTTGCCAGTGGGCAGGTGGAATGGACAAGACAGGATCCTCCAGAGGTTCTCAGCACTGGTATCAAACCTACTTCCTGGTGGGAGATGTGGTGTACATAGGATCCAGGAGATCCCCTCCATTTGGCATTGGTGATGTCTCACCTGGAATACTGTGTCCAATTCTGGATGCCAACTTTAGAGAAGATGTGCACAAATTGGAGAGTGTGTTGAGAGGACAGCAAAATAATGATAAAAGGTTTACAAACCCTGAAAAGATTAAAAACTGGGCATTTAGTCTTAAGAAAAAAAAAGATGACTTAGCTGGGTGTTCTGGCCTAGATCTCAGGTCAGATGGAAAGAATGCTTCATCACTTAGAGTCTGTGTCTTATCACATGGTTCTTCCTAATCCTGCCCTTTGGAGGGATAAGCAATTCCCAAGACTGGTAATGCCTGTCACTGACTGCGATAGCTTCCTGGCAAGAGAGGCACAGTTTGAAGCCTGTTTAAAGGCAGTCTGGCATACCCCAAATCTGAGGAGAAAACTCCAACTCCCATAAGAGGGAAGAGATTGAAACTAACGCCTCTAAAACAATAAACGAAGAAAAAAGAAAGGAAAAAAGAAAGAAAAGACTAAGTATTTCTGAGTAACTAGCGGGGCATCTCAGGCAAAGCTGGTTGAGAAGGTACTAAGTGCGGTTCAACCATGCAGATCTATATTCTAGAGAGAGGATGTGTAGGGTGCATTCGATAGTTGAATGGGCCCTACTGCCAAAAATCTCCAAGCAAAGGCACATGGGGTGAAAAGGCACCTGAAGTGGGGCACCCATATGGATGCTACTTAAACTCTCCAGCTAATCTCAGAAATCCCTTTTCAAGGTCAATTACCCTCCACACAGAATCTTGCCTAAAACAAAAATATCCCACCACATAGCATGTCTCTGCAAGACTAAATTTTTGCTTATATGCCAAGAAAAAAATAAGAAAAGCTGTGTGTAACAGCATAAGTTTGAGACACTTGACATAATTTCTCCTCTTCCCAAGCCTATACAGTAACACTCAATTTTAAAGTGTAGTCTAGTTTTATGGGCAGAAGAACAGAAAAACTAATACAGGGATTAAAAATACAGGCAAGTTTATATAACAACTTTTTCTAAAATGTGTCATTATAAAGCTTTTTATCAGCATCTGTTTGGGATTAGATATGTAATTGCTATCATCCCATATTCTGTCAATAAAACATTTGTGCCACCATATGATACAATTGCTATAAATAGGAACTATTTAAGGCATTATAGAGAACACTTTAAAAAGTTGGGACTAGAGCATGCATGCAAGCAAGACAATTTCAGCTATCAAAATATAAACAAGAATAATTTAATGGCTTATTCATTCATTTTGGTTACCAACAGTTTTAATGATTATATAAGAATTTTTGAGAAAGGCAAATATTGCCAATGTAAACAAGTCTGGCCAGTCTCCTAGAAGAATTTACAAAAGTTTATCATCTTCAAAAATTACAATCAGGACAAATGGGAAAAAAGTTAGTTAGAGTGTCGTTTTATATGGATTTTATAATGCAACAGACCTCACCTACCTTGTCTTTCTTATCTTGTCTGGCATATGGAAAACATGGAATTACTGCAGTCACTCTGGATGATGATGCAATCTTGCAAGCATTGATCATTATGAGAAGTTCCATCAAGTTATCATTGATTTCTCCACAGCCGCTCTGGACGATGTATACATCTTCCCCTCTCACACTTTCACCAATCTCTACACTGGAAGAGTAAAGTTTGACCAATGAATTATTTAAACAGAAGAAATAATTAAAAAATAATTCTGAGTTCATGAAACTGATTTTAAAAAGAAAACTCAACTAATAGCTCTGAGAAGTTCTAATACTCCAACAGTTGTAGATCATATACTGTTCATTCAGCATATGCAGTACATTTTATTATATCTACTGCAAGAGAACCTAAACTTTACTACTATACTCTAAACGCACCACGTGAAAAGTACCAAGCTGCATAAAAGTAATTGTTGCTAAAGAATAGAAGCCACCCCCATTATTCAGACCAACCCTGAAGCTATAGCTATGGTGGAGAACTTGGTGGAGCTGCGCCGCTGTAAGCCCTCCAGCACAGCTGCTCTAAGCTGACAGGAGAAAGCTCTCCTGTTGACTTGATGAATCCATCCCCCATGAGCAGCAGGGGAAGCTTTCCCACCAACAGGAAGCACTCCCACCAATACAGAGCTGTCCACAGTGGCAATTAGGTTGGTGCAACTTACTCCACTAAGGCAGTGGCTTTTTCACACCCCCGAGCAACATAAATTATGCCGACATAAATGGCAGTGTAGACATAACCTAAGATTTTCTTTTTAGTTTTACATTATATCTCCTTGCCATTGCCAAAGGAGGCTTGGGGCATTAAAAAAATCATGCCCATTAAAATAACTATTAACAAGATAAAATATATTAGCATTATCACTCCACTCCATTATTTGTTTTCTTTAGTTAAAGAAAACATTTGCCCCTAGACAGCTTTATAAAAAGAGTAATAAGTTTTGTCTTCCACACTCCAAAACGCTATTCTAATCAAGAAACCGATACTATTCTTGAACACAGGTGAAAAGCAGCTTTTTCTTTCAACTCATAACTCAAAGTTCTTTTAAAATGGCCTGACCCTCAACCCCCCTCCCTTTTTTTTTAAATAAAGATTTGCCCCCTTTGTTTCTTTACATTGAAATATAAGACAGTCCCTTTATTTTTCTCTTCCTTCTTTCACAAATTTACAGCGTTTTGTATGCGCCTGACAGAATATTGTCCCAGAGGGCAGATACAGGGAAGTGATATAAAGTGCCAAAGAAAAAGGGTGACTTTTCTCTTCTGTACAAAAATTACCCTACTTTACATTGGAAAAGTCATGACAGCCACGATGCTTTCATCACATTAATATGGAGTCACTTCCAGAGCGTACAAGAACTCCAGAAAAGCCAGGATAATGGTGGAGACTGTAGCATTAAGCATATCTACAAAGGCTGAATTAATAATGCACAGGCCATCTTAATTCTGAAATTTCCTAACTTTTGCACGCTCAACTTTGCAAACAATGTTTTTTAAACAGTTTTTTTGAGGGCAATTTCCTAGATTTTTAAAAAACAGAAATCCCATTATGTGGCATATTACTGACATCCAGATTGGACATCAGCAGGATCAGAACATTTAGATCCACCATAGACCTCAGTCTCTTGAGCTAACGGAGCAACTGACAGCAATAGTGGATTGTCATCTTCTATGTGGACCCGCAGTAGAGACAGATGGGTCAGTGAGTTTCACAAATATTTGATGACAGCAGAGGAACAGTGAGATTGCAGAATCTTGAGTTCCATTCTAGGCTCGAGTCAATTCTCTCCCACCCCATCTTGACCAGTTCTGCCCAATCCTTCCACCTGTACCAGTGTCTTGTCTCTTCTCCATCCCAGTCCCATTCTCCTTGTCTACCCAATCCCAGTCTCCTTGCCTCAGGCTTCCCAACCCAGTGCCAGATTCTCCCCACCTCAGGATCTCCCTCTTCTCTCCAGTCCCAGTCTCATTAGTTTTCTTGTCCTAATCTACTCCTTTCCCTCCCCTCTAGTACAGCTTTTGTCCCCTCTGTACTTGAACTGATTGCTTGCTTCCTCCCTCCATGCTATCTGGGCACCAGCAGGGTGTGCGCGCACATAGGGGTCACTGACAGTATAGTAGAAAGACACTTCCTGCTGTCAGTTCCAGTGCCCAGTCCCAACCCAGAGCAGCCATTACAGGGAAAGTCTGGCTTCGCCCCTGTAGTCCTGGGCCAGCTTCACTCTGCAGGGATGGCACATGAACTTTGGTCCACACTTGGGAGATGTGAGAGATTTGAGCATGTTCAGTGAGAATGAAATCTTTGGAGATTTTAGCTATTAAGTGCTGCCAAATCTCTACTGATCATGCAGAAACGGAGAACTTTCAAAGACATAACTTGACCAAATATTTAGGCAAATTTTCATGGGGATGGCAAAAGGTACATCCTTGACAGAGGCCACCCTTCTGCCAAAATTTCAAATCCCCACTCCAAAGCATGGCGGCACAAACTGTTAAAAGGAAAAATTGCCAGAATTTTATAACAGGCAAAACATATTTTTCCTAGCCTCATTCTGAGAACTGTTTTGGCTGAAATTTCAAAAAATAATATTAATCATCCTCCTCCTAAGGCAGACATCCAGCATGTAAAATTTCAGCCCAAATGGTTCAAGTCCGACAAAGTTATAAGCAACTGAAGACAGCATCTTATAATGAGAAGTGTTACACAACCTTAATGCTAGGTGGCACCACCAGGTCCAACAATAATAAAATCAATTTTATGTTAGCAGATGGGGGCATCAGTTTAAGCAGGGAAAACAGTGACATACTTCATCAAATTTTCCAATATCTAAGTGTCATTTAAAAAAACCAAAAAAACATGATTTGTCCTGACCCACTAATCTAGCTCGGAAGTGGATTTTTTTCAAGCTTGCAGTAAAATAAACAACTAAAAAGGTATGAGCAATGTCCGGCCACAGTACCTATGGTGAGCTCATGAAGTGCTGAATCAGGATATTTCCCTCCAGAGCATGGTAAATAAGTCAGTTTTGACTCTATGCTCTTGTTGAGAGCAGCTTAAACAAAGTAAACGTGTTTCCCTAGAATGCCAGCCAAATCTTTGGGGTAGGTTTGAAGGAAATTAGCAGCGGTTCTTAATATCACCATGTGCAAGAGCCCAGTAACATTTCTTCTGAACAAAGCTTGTAAGGTCAAAGACGTATTACACCAGGGAAAGAGAAGGAATAAGTGACATGTAAAAAGGAGATATTGCCTAATTAAGAAATATTCTCAGAACAGAGAAGGTTTAGTGGCAGAAAAAGATTCCAGCACTTGTAACAAGTAATAAACCATTTGTAACTCTGTTTTAGGGTAAAAGTTTGTTAAATGAAATGTATTCATTTTTACTACATGTAGAAGACAGTCTGTTATAATATTTTAACTTTTTTTTTTTAATGTCCATTACTAAAATACTTCATTAAGATAAAACAGCTCACGAGCTCAATATGCGGCTTATGAACTCTTATGTATATACTTTGAGAGAAATAAATACAAGTGGTTAGAGCACTACATGTCATCTGTGTTCCATTTCTCAATATACCAATGAGTATTGCTTACTAATGTCCTTGAGCTAGCCACTATCTTTAAGCCTACTGACCCATTTGGAAAATGGGAATGTTCCCCTTACCTATAGTGTAGAAAGATTGAGGTCATTTTCTCACTTCAGAACTAAAAACTTATTTTGCAGGCGTAAGTGTGAGCTGTACAGGCTACGTATACACAAATGTCTTATTTGCTGTTCAGATAAAGCAATGTACTCACAAAAATTTCAGGCTGACATCAGGCTTAAATCTGTTTGCATAGCACTTAGTGATCATCTAATTAGAGGTGCCACAGAAGAGAAAAAGTATGTTTGCCTACAAGAGGATTTTCTCAACTGGCTAAAGATAGTCATGCAACATATAGTACGCTCAGTGTTTACACCTCTTCCATGCTGAACTTTGAGACTGTACAGCAGGGTCAACCAATCAGACTGGATATGCAGCTCATTACTTAGCCACTATATGGCATTCTAATAAAGCATAATTAGTCAAAATTTTCTTTCAGAGAAATATGATCAGTCAGAAGTTTGTCTTATTCTCAGTCTTCATTTTAAACCTAAGTGCATAGAAAATTATGAAGTTTCAATAGAACTACTGCAGACAATGAGAAGTACAACAGCACAGAAGTAGGAGAGCATTAGTGAAATAGCTTAGTTTTAAGAAAAAAGTGGCTGCCATTAGAATTTGTAACAGATATCCTAGCTATAGACTTGAAAGTTTTAGATTTTTAATTGGTAACGTCAGCAAACGTTTACTTCACTGAACACACACAAACCGATAAAAATGTATTCTCATCAATAATCAATTTTTCAAGCAGCATTTTCTTTTTCTGTAACTTAGAGTTTGATATAAGGATATTTATTTTGTGTTTTGGCACATGTTGACAGTTTTTTTTGACAGTTATAAGCTTTAACTTTTTTAATAATTTTTTTCATTAAATTGTCTGATACCCTCCCCACATCACACAATTGTGAACATTTAAAACCAATAAAAATAGAAAAATGTTTAAAAAGTTAAACAGATTATCCATCAAAATTATAAAAAAAATTACAAAAAACAATGAATTCTGACAAGCTTAGATATCTTACTACAAATTCACTTCATTCCAGATGTATCTGGACCTAATTGCTAATGAATCCATT
Source organism: Mesoclemmys tuberculata (assembly GCA_007922155.1). Taxonomy (NCBI): domain Eukaryota; kingdom Metazoa; phylum Chordata; order Testudines; family Chelidae; genus Mesoclemmys; species Mesoclemmys tuberculata. Next base: position 59,367,618 of record ML675610.1, read on the forward strand.
TTGGATTGTTTATGTTTACATAATCTAATTTAGTGAGAACATAGAGAAAGGGCAAAAATTACAAGCTACTTTTGTGCAGTTTAATTGAATTCAACTATTTGGTAACACTCGGTTTACCTGAAACTTAGCACCCTCTGAGAGTCAACAGAATGTATGTAATGTTACAAAAGCCTACCACGGGGGGCGGGTGGGCGTGTTTTTTTGAGTAAACAAATAAATTCCTAAATGCAGCTGTAACCTTCACCCATTTGCTTGGAATTTGTAGCATATATGGCACTTTAGATTATGCAGTTTTCTACAACTAGCTGTAAGATGTAAGCAGAAGGTACAACAAGTTTTTAGTGTTTTCCTAAAACCCAATACAGCAAAGACTTGTCCATGATTAACTTTACTCACTGCAAGCTTCATTTAACTTCAAAGGGACTAACTCACAGTGTATGAAGTTAAAGTTTGAGGGGCATCCTTACACACCTCTTGTATTAGTCAAAGGGCTTTAAGCACGCAATCATCACTCGAGGAAACTCAAAAAAATCAAAATATTTCAGACAGGTCTTTGATACATTATATATTCTGAGTGGTTTTAGGAAGGATGAGGAATTTTAATCAAAAGGTAAAAGAATCCTGTGGTGGAGCAGAAAAAAATGGGAGATTTAAGCATGTAAAACCAGATTAAACTACAGGCCTTTTAGGTCCAATCTTAGGATTCACCTTAAATTACATAATGTTTCATTAAAAACAAAACTAAGGTAACATTTTCCAAAAGTTTTTAGGTTCTATTTTGAAGAGTGACTTAAGCAATTTGGAGCCTAAATCCCAATGATACCCAGGCTCTTAAGTGCCTAGCTCACTTCTGAAAATGGCACAGACTCCCAAGTCACTTAAGGAACCTAAGTGCCTTATTGCCATATAAATTAATGGGAGTTAGGCACTTTAGGTGCTTTTGAAAAATCTCACAAAGCACTTAATACAATTTTCAAGATTAGATTTTAAAGGTATCCGTCTGAGAACCTTACTCATTTTACTAACTGATAATATTGTGACTAAATTCAGGCACGAATGTTCAGAGACTTTGTGCATATCTGGAAATAGAACCTTTTGACTTGTGCTCTAATCCAGTGTTTCCCCAAATCTGGAGCATGCTTCCATGGGAGACTAGGCGGCTTGTGGGAGTTGAAAGCAGAGAGAGTGTGCTCAGTTCTTCTCCACTTTTTTTTTTTATGTCTCCAGTCATTAAGGTTGCAAAGTAAACCTTCAAAAATGAGGTGCTCATATTTCACTAATCACTTCTTTTCCACACGCAAGGCTTCTGTTCCATCATTGCTCCAACTGTTCTTACATATTTACAGACCCGGATTAAGGCAATCCAGGGTTTTAAACATACTAGGACATGGGACCTTCCTGTAGCTTAGCCCCACATTCAGGAGTGGCAGGGGTGCCCTCCTCTAGCTGTGATGGTTGTGCAATCTTAAAATCAATCCACTTGAATATTAAGACTATTATAAGTTACATGATTGCATGATCCAGGTAAACTTAATTCTGGTATTTCCTAAATGTTGAATTCTTAACTCTGAAATCTTAATAATCTTCTTTAAATAGTTGTGTGTACTTATACAATCTTCAAAACTAGATAATCTTAGCCATATTTTAATACTGAATATGTATGTATACATTTTAAATAGTTTTATGAATGCAATATATAAATTTTTGCTGCTCAGAGCACATACACCACTCTTACAGGGCCCACAACTCACCTCCTAGGCCCAACCACCACCTGATCAAGTTCAATTATTGATGTAGTGGGTTTTTTCAGTGATGATTTTCCTTAGGATGGACATTAGGAAAAACTTTTTCACTAGGAGGGTGGTGAAGGACTGGAATGAGTCATTTAGGGATATGGTGGAATCTCCATCCTTTGAGGTTTTTAAGGCCCAGCTTGACAAAGCACTGGCTGAGATAACTTAGTTGGGGTTAGTTCTACTTTGAGCAGAGGGTTGGACTAGATGACCTCTTGGGGTCCCTTTCAACCCTAACGTTCTATGATTCTGACTGGTCTTTTTAGAGGGTAAGTGGTGTGAAAACCATTATTATAGGTTTTAAAAATAAACATGTAGCTCATTTTCTACATTTTGAATAGTTACTTTTTGAAAATGAGTTTGCTGATTCTCCATTGCAGTGTTGTTTTGAATTAAACACTAAAATTCCAAATTAAGTACACAAGAGCACACAGATTTCATTTGCAAGTCTTCAACTCTTAGACAAGACAACCTACTCCCTAACTGACCAACTGGTATGCAGTGTTACTGAATACTATTCTTTAACACTCAAATAGCAGCTATAATCAATAATGGATTTTTCCATATTTTGCTAACCAAGAGACCGAATTCCTTTCCTTTCAAAAGCAGACCAAGCCAGCATGATGCACACTTTCATCATCCCCAAATTGGACCACTGCAATCCATTCTTCTTGGGTTTGGCTATGATGGCCAGAGAGAAATATCAACTGGTTCAACACACAGCTATCTACTTACTGAGCAATATAGTGCAGGGAACACATCCTGAGGTGACCCCACATTACAGTTCCACACCACATTCAAGCTCCTATGACTGAAGACACCAGCATCCCAGAAGACCCTGGTTTTGACTTGCTGGGAATGACGCCTGCATGTCCCCACTGACAAAAGTCAGGCAGAGCAAACCCCTCAGTGTGAGAGGTGTCTGTTTGTGGAGCTTTTCAGGAAGCAGGTAAGAGAGCAGCTGGAGGGGGCTTGTCTGCATAGCATCTAGGAGCATGTAGATTGAGAGACAGCACACACATGGAAACATCTGTCTACAGATGCTGGCCCCCTTGGGCAGTAGATATTTCTCCAACCCCCACCATGTTTTACTGGCTGTCGGTGGTGAGGAGCAGACCCCAATAGCTGAAGAGAATAAGCCACCTAGCCCCAAGGCAGGGATGCTCATGGCCACTGCACCGAAGAGGCAGCAGCATAGGGTGTTGGAGTCTCCCTTCTGAGAGATGGAGGTATCCATCTGCCAACTTGACAGGATACTGCAGGAGGCATGCTGCCTTTGTGGAGTCTGCTTCTGAAACGCTCATGGAAAGTTTACCAAGATTCATCCAGCCTTCCAACTACTACTCCATGCTGATGAAGCACACGGGAACCTATGATACTGTCAGATATGACTCTGAAAATGCAAGCAATGACTACAGGGCTCTGGGAACAAGGGTGAACAAGTGCAGGTTCTATTCTGATCTATCCTCCCAACTGAGGGTAAGGGCCCATGCAGGGACACATGCCTCTTGGAGATAAACACATGACTGTGCAGTTGGTGTTGACGGAAAGGCTTGTGCTTTTCAACCATGGAATGCTGTTCTGGGAAGGAGCACTGCTGGGAGGTGATGGGCCCACCTGACAATGAAAGGGAAGAGCATCTTCATGCATCAATTCACCAACCAAAGGTAGAGAATTTCAACTACATTAAAAAGCCCACAAGTAAGCATAAAATAGGCAACTTTACAGGGCTAGCTGTTGGGGGGGAATGGAAAATTATAAGAGAGAGTCGTGAAGGCAACAAGAGGGAAAACGGGAGGGGGAGGGGGGAAAGATCTGCTCGCTTTCTTCAATTTCTATATATAAATGCAAGAAATACTGCAAGTAAACAGGAAGAATTGGAAATATTAAGCTAAATTATTACTTAATTGGAACCACAGAGACTTGTTGGGATAAATCTCATGACTGAAATATTGGTATAGCAAGGTATAACTTGTTCAGGAAGAACAGGCAAGAAAAAAGGGAGATGGTGTACAAGAATGAATACTGTTCTGATGTTCAAAAGTTGGTGGGAGGTAGACCAATTGAAAGTTTTTGAGTAAAGAGAACAAAAAATAGGGGAGATTTCATTGCAGAGGTCACTATACACCACTAAGTCAAGAAGAGGAGATGGATGAGACATTTCTAGAACAAAAAACAAATATCCAAAACATATAACCTGGTAGTAAAATAGGAACTTTAATTACCCAAACTTCTTTTGGAAAAGTAGTAAGTCAAAACACAAAATGTCCAATATGTTCTTGGAATTTAGTCTGGGCAACTTTTTGTTTCACAAAGTGAAGGAAGTAATTGTATAGACAACCATTTCAGATGTGATTCTGACTACCAAAGGCAGTGATTGCAAATCTGAAGGTGGAAGACAGTTTGGGTGAAAGTGATCATGAAAACTGTCATGTCAAGATTCTACAGAAGAGAAGTGAGAACAAGGCCAGAATAATGGACTTCTACAAAGCAGACATTAACAGACTCAGAATTGGCAGATATGGTCCCATGGGAAGAAACCCTAAGGGGAAAAAGGAGTTCAGGATGACGATGAACAACTGCAAACTATCTGGCTGCAAAGGAAAGAAAGGAATAATAGTAGGAGAGCAATATTGTTACAAGAAGAGCTCTTTAATTACCTGAAAATCAAAAAGGAATTCTACAAAAATTAAGATGATGGACAAATTGCTACCAAGGAGTACAAAAGAATAGCACAAGCATGCATGGACAAAATCAGAAAGGCTAAGGCACAAAATGAGTCACACTCTGCAAGGGAAACAAAATGCAGTAAGAAGAGATTATTAAAAAAATTAGAAGCAAAAGAAAGAAGGAAAGTGTAGGTTCCCTAGTTAGCAGAGGAGAGCTAATAACTGATGACATCAAGAAAACTAAGGGGTTGAGTGCCTATTTCGCTTCCAACTTTACTAGAAAAGGTTAATGGTGGCCAGATACTCAACACAATTTTAACAGTAAGATGGAAGGAATACAAGCCAAAATATTGAAAGACTAAGTTAGCTATATTCAAGTCAGTAGGGCCTGATCAGATTCATCCTAGAATACCTAAGGATCTAACTGAAGCAATCTTGGAATCATTAGCAATTATCTCTGAGAACTAATGGAGAAGAGCTGAGGTACCTGAAAACTGGAGAAGGGCGAATATCTTTAAAAATGGGGACAAAAAGGACCATGGGAATTATAGACCAGTCGGTAAATATGATTTTAGTAAGAGTTTTGACGGTCTTATAACATTCTCATAAGCAAACTAGGAAAGCGTGGCCCAGGTGAAACTACTATACAATGAGCGCACAACTGGTTGAAAGACCATACTCAAAGAGTAGTTATCAATGGTCCACTGTCAAACTGGAAGGCTGTATCTAGCAGGATCCCATATATATCAACAGGACTTTACAACCTGAGTATAAGATGATGTTCTCCAGTTAGGCCATATACCCTCAGCGTTAAATTACCTACTGCTTGACAGCAGGATGAGTCTTACATATTCAAAGTGCAAGGGAACACATCTCTTTGCACAAGCCTTCCATCTAAAACAAAGGGTAGAAAAAGACCAGCAGCATCCTTCCCGGAGATAAAGTGAGAATACAGCAAAACAAAAAGGCAGACAAAAAAGAAAAATAAATGCGCTCTTTCTGGGAGGCACAGATGTTCATTTATATGACACCTCTGTACCACAGCAATGGGGGAAGGATCATTAAATCAGTGCAACACACAACTCTTAACCTTAATACTTAACATTCACAACTCAAATACAATTGCTTTTCCTACTGCCCTCTCCCAAATATCAAGATGAGGTAACACAGTGGTTCTCAACCTTTCCAGACAACTATACCCTTTTCAGGAGTCTGATACCAAGCCCCAGACAACAGGGTTCATGCTCTGACTTGAGCTTGGGCTTCAGCAGGTATCTCAGCTTCCCATGCCCCTGCTTGCCACCCCTAACGCCAATCCCGCACTTGTGGCCTCCCCTTCCACCAAACGCATCCTGCCACGGCCAGGCGGAGCAGCATGGGTAACACAGGGCAGCAAAACAAAGTCACGGTCCCTGTGACATTTTAGTTTGTCCGGACTTCACAAGGGCTTTTTCCGTAGCCTGTTGTGAGACGAGGCCATGACCTGAATGAGCGGCTGTACCCTCAGCAGACCTCCGGGTCCCCTCTGGCTGAGGGCCGCTGCTGTAAGAGACTGAAGCATCGGTGTCGTCGTGGTCCCTTGCCTTGTGCCAGGCCTCGGCGCCTTTCGGCTCCTTCTTGCGGTCACGCACCTAGCCCAAGCCCAGTGCCCGGCTGGGTAAGGCACGTCACGGGCCGAGGGCTGGTAAATAAACGCATGGCACTTCCACCCCAGGGGGGCCCTGCCCCGCCTTATATGGGGGGGGGGGCAGGGGCGGGCCCAGCGCACGGTCAAGGGTGGGCGTGGCTGGCCCAAGGCTCAGCACGGCGGGGGGGAGGGGCACTTTTCCTGGGGCTGGTGGCACAGCGCGTGGGGGGAGGGCGAGGCGCGGCCCTCGCGCTCCCCACGTGGGGGGATGGGGACGAACCGACCTGGGACCGACCGCGGGGGCGTGGTCAGTGACGTAGGGGAGAGCAGGTAGCGCAGACCCCACCCCCCCGCCGGAGCAACCACGGTGCGTCCGGCTCCCCTCCCCCTCCCATCCCGCGGCGTCACCTGGTCTCCTGGTTGCTGAATTTCTTGGTCACCACCTTGCCCAGGTCCAGCCCCAGCCGATCCGCCACGCGCTGGGACAGGTCCTGGTGCGAGCTGCCGCTGAACAGCACGATGTTGGGCATGGCCGCGCCGGGGGAGAAGGGGCCGCGGGCGGGAGGCGGTGGCAGGGCTCGGACCGGGCCGGGTTCGGCGACGACGAAGAGCGCGGGAGAGCGCAGCGCGCGGGCGGGGGTCAGATAACAAGCGGCTCTGGGCTCGGCCCCGCCCCCTGCGCGCGCCGGCGGGAGGAGGACGGAAGGGGCGGGGCGAGAGAGAGGCGAGCGGCCGCGGGGTGCCGGGCGGGGCGCAGCCAATGGCCTGCGGGACACGTGACGGGGGTCCGGAGGCGGAGCCGGGGATTGGAGGATGCGGGCGGGCGGTTGGGCTGAGAGTGGCGGTTGCGGGGTGGCGTTTGGGGGCCCGCCCAGCTGGGGGCCCAGGAGAGCCCCATGGGCGCAGCGGAAGGTGGGGGAGGGGGACTGGGAGGATTTGAACCCAGGATCTCAGCCCACCTCATCTCACCCCATGGCCCAGCCACTACCCGACCCTGAGCTGTGCCATGGGGTGAGAGGACAGGTGGCGAGCGCTGGGGTGCAGGAGCCTAGTGCCAGCAACATGCAGGCCGGGCAAGCGAGGTTTGGGCACTTGGCCCCTGGGGTCATCACCGTCATTGGCAGCCGACCCCCTCCACTTTCACTGTATTTGCAGTGTTCAGGGCCCCTGGTACAATCACTCCTTCACATCGGCCCTGAACGTGCGAGCCCATATTTGTCTGCCTCCGGCAGTGCCAGCGGGGCATCGCCTTCTCCCACGCGTGAGGGGGACCTGCTCGTGGAACGACATCTCTCACGTGCACCTTTGTGGTTTCGCTTGATGCCATCTGCTCCAAAGCCAGTAATTAAAAATAATAAAAGTTTGAAGTTGGCTGGGATGCTGCACCTGCCCCTAAGTACTCTGCCAGCTTTTCTAGGTTTACAATCAGATTTTCTGGTTTGAACGAGATATTTCTCTCTCCACTTCTGCTGTGTACAATGCCCAGGCTGCCAGGGAATTGATTATACACACAAACTGCTTTCAAAAGTAAATGAGAAAAAATGTTTGCTTATCTTTCAGTTACAGTAATGTTAGGGTTTACTTATAACAACATGTAAAAAAATTAACCAGCTAGATAGTATAATTTAATCTGGTGGTGTTGGGTGCCTCTTAGGGTTACCAACATTGTATTTCAGAAATAAGGGATTGTTTTCTTAGCACCTCTGCCCCACTCCTCCGGATAACGTCACCATTATTATTAATTATAATGATAAGCAGCATTCACCTACATTCACCAGGGTTATTTCTTGCTGCTTTTTGCAGCACTCACCAACTCCCAGTCTTGTACAGAGATGAAAAAAATAAGAGGTGGCCCTTGTAATAAGGGACTCCTCTATGGGACAGTCATATGAATGACTATAGTTTTATTCAATTACAAATCTATTTTGATACTTACAAAAGGGTAGTTAAAAAAATTAGTCTTTTTTAACTAATAAATCTTTGCTCCCCTCTCACACACCACTTTCTAATGTCTTTTTCCATACATTTATTACTTTCAATTCCACACTGCCAAGAGCCTTTGGAATAAAGTTCCAGGGATACTCAGTTTCCTCCAGTGTAATCTGTGAAAATTGAGACCCCCATGCTGCAAACACTTACATACGCTTAACTTCACTATCCATGATTTCATGGATAGTAACATTAACCTCCTGTAAAAGTATTTGCAGGATAAACTAATATTCCATATTTCTGATGTCTCCATATTAAGGCTAGTTGAAAATTTTCCATCATAAATGTTTTGAGCAGAAAATTGGAATTTTTTTTTGGTGCAAATTTGCAAAAAAAAGTATCTGCTTTCCACAAAATGCTTTTTTTTGGGGGGGAGGGGAGAGGAGGAGGTAAAAAAACTGCCCCAAACCAAAGTTTCTGACCAACAATTAATATTTTGATAATGAAATACTGCTCAGTGCCTCATGGGAGTTGTAGTTTGGCATCTCATGCTCCCATTCTCAAACAAACATCTTTTCTAGCCAGCTCTACTCAATATATATATAGTGAAATATGTTTTTTCTAGCCTGTCATCTCTGCAAACGCAAATGACATCTGAAAGCAGAGCTGTGTTCTTTCTATCTTGCATATCTTCTGCAGTAAACAATTTTGCAGGCCAGATTCTATTTTAATTACTTGCCAACTCTTGTGTGATCTGTTGATATTTGATATTTTCTTTTAAGCCCTAGCTCCTGGAATGTTGTAATTAAGTGAGAATCTCAGCTTCTGTTTTTTTCTTCAAGTAAGTTTCTATGGTTGCATAGTAAAGCTTGAAAACATGACTCAAATGCACCCTGAAGACTCAGAAATAGAGCTGGGTAGAGAAAGGTAATTCCATTTCCTGAATGATTTTGTTATTTTTGAAATTTGGTTTTGTTCTGATTTGGAATGAAAGCCCAACATTTTGAAATTCTCCCGAAAAGGGAATGGAGTATCAACTCAGGAGCTGTCTGCAAGGCAGACTGGAAATTCTGGGAACTCATGCTGCTGTGGGGCTGGAGCTTGGAAGGAGTTGGTGGTGCTCCCCCAACCCTATACACTTTAGCCCAGTAGTTAGAGCACTCACGCTGGATGTGTGGGAGATCCAGGTTCAAATTCTCCCCACCTGATTTTGAGCAGGGAGTTCACCCCAGCCCATATTACCCCTCCTCTTAGGAGAATGTCACAAGTCTACCCTGCTGAGCACCTAGGACATCCAGGGGTTTCAAGCTCCCCATCAGCCTACCAGGCAGCCTGGAAGCTGACCTGCTAAGGAGCTGGGTGAGCAAGCTGGCAAGAAACTAGACAGGTTTCAAAGCCTAGCAGAAAGCAGGGTTTTGTCAGAACTCTGTCTGAGTTCTATTAGAACTTTACTGAAATCAAATAATGTATGCAAAACATGTCCATATTTATGAAAAAAATAAATCAGAAATTTTTTCAACCAATTATACTCAGAAATCAAGAAGTGAATGAAAAGAACTGGAAATGTATTATTTTTAAAAAAAAAATCTTATGATTTTTAAGTCAATCTAAAATTTTGTGCTTGACTCATTATGTTTGGATGCATATAGTTGGCAATACTGAACCCCACAATCTTCAAAGAATAAACCAGCTGGCTCAGTGAATCCCTTCACCAGCTTTCTCTATTATAATGCACCACATTAAAGCTCCTTGTCCTCATTTAAGTCCACACACAGGTTTAGCTGGTCACCAGAACAATGTTTTTTTCACCTACGATTAGCAATGGTCCTTCTGATCACATCTATCTATACTCGATCCTCCACACTTTCATACTATCCCACTATCTACTGCAACAGGCTATAAGGGTATGTCCACTCTGAAGCTGAAAGCAAGCCTCTGAGCACAGGCAGACAGACTCCTTCTAGCAGAGCTCAAGCTAGAACACGAAAACTAGCTGTGTGGATGTTGCAGCTCAGGCTCTTAAATCTAGCTGGCACCCTAATCTCAAGAGACCAAGCTGTAGCCTGAGCTGCAACATTCACACTGCTTTTTCTAGCATGCTAGTGTGAATTTGTCTACTCAGACTGGTAGACTCTCAGCTTTAGTGTACTGTAGACATATCCTGAGGAACTTGCTGTTGATGATGATGTGAATAAGGAGCAATATTGAAGGGTCTGTTCCTGCACTCAAATTATGGCTCTCTCTTCCCTGGCTGTGCTAATTGCAACCTATACAGACCCACACCAAAATACCAGAACTCTAAAGATACTGTATTTGTTTAACATAGACAATTGTAATTGTCTATTGTTTAAATCCATTGCCTTTTTATTTTTCCCTATTCAAAGGGTTAATTATGTAAATGAGATATGCAAAGTGGCTACATTCAGATGAAAATAGGAAAAGAAAGTCTCTCTTTACGAAAAAGGTTTTATTTTAGCTAGTTTCTTGTTTCCCCCAACCCCTAAAAGTAGAGAGATTCTTACCTGTTGTGGAACATAAGACTTTTTCCTTGATCAGGAAAAAGCAAGGTAGATTGCTATTTCCTGATAATTAGCTAGTAGTAGGCTCCAGTCAGTTCAGCTGTGACTAATTTAAGGGCACCACAGTGCAGCAATTACCAACCAGCAGAATTTAGGCAACATAGGTAATTCTTCTGTGGAAAAGTATTGCTGCAGAAGCCTGTTGTTTTCTTCAAGACAGCGCTCTAGCATTGTAGGATAGTGAAGATAAGTTTTTACTAAGAATTCAGGCGTTCCCAAGGCTGATATTGGACATACTGATGTAATCTGATTTCTAGGAAACTTCCACCTATTTTTATTTTATTGCTTTTTTCCCCCCTTTTGCCCATTTTACCTCCACTTGCTGTGAACCAATATTTCGCAAACCTTTCTAGGCCTGATCTACACTGACAATGGAGGTCAACATAACACCGCTTACATTGACCACCCAAAGTATGCGTCTCCACTGGCACGTTAGTTCTGCTGATCTAAATCACGGTAAAATTCGACTTAATAAAACCACCTCTGCAAGTGGGGTAGCTCTGAAGTCGAATCTTATGGGTTGAATCAGTATCAGTGTAGGCAGAGCACAATGTAAATTGACATCATTGGCCTCCGGAAGGTATCCCATAATGCTCTGTTGTGACCGCTGTGGACATTGGAGCTCTGCTGCACCAAGGCCATGTAAACAGGAAATATCTCCCCTCTAGCCACAGAAAAATTTGAATTCCCATTTCCTCTTCAGTCCAGGTGGAGAGAGCTTTGTAGGTGAACTGCTCATAGTGACTGCATGCTCCAAACATGCTCCAGCATGGAGTTGACCTGAGGGCTTTGATCTCATCAGCCTGTGGGATGAAAAGTCTTTTCTGGCTCAGCTTCGAGAAAGAAATTCATATATCTACGAGAAGATATCGCGTGGTATGGTGGAGAAGGGCCACAACAGGGATGTGCGTATCAGAAAACTAGGGAGGTGAACAGTCATTCTGGCTTGTCACTGAAGACATGTCACTTTTATGAGGAGCTGCATGTGATTCTCGGCATTGACCCCATTGCTGTGCCACCACACAGCATCGACACCTCTGAAGAATCCCAGTCCAGGATAAATGAGGACGACTCTGGATGATGATGAGGAGAACAGGAGGCAGAAGAGCGGGATATCCATTCTCCCTGAGAGCCAGGACCTGTTCATTACCCCAGAGCAGCCCAGCCGTACACAAGATAGCAGTACTGACTGAGATGCCGGGGAATGCATAACTGGTGAGTGTATATAGGAAATCTAATTTCTGTAGTTATGTCCCCAGTCCAGCTTCCTACTTTTGGGAAAAAAGGAGTTTGTGCTTTTGATGGGATGGGCTTCCTGGGTATTGGTAAACTTCAGCAGAGGATTACCTACTGGAACAGGCTATTTATGTTTCTGAGGAAGGCAGCCTTATTTCTTCTGTCATGGTAGGAAACTTTACCCCGCCACTCTGCTATTAAATGAGCAGGCATCATCACAAAACACAGCATAGCAGCATAAGGGCCAGGCCTGTACCCTTATGTTTGCAGCAAATCTTCCCTTTCTGCTTGCGTTACCTGCAGAAGACTGATATCACACATGGTCACGTAGGGAAGATGGCGCAAGTTTACTGTATCCGACCAATATAATCACTGCGTTTTATTCCCCTGCTGTGGACAGTGTCCCTGGGCCCCCACACAGACAATTCCCTAGTCATGGTATTGTTGGCATGGGCATTACAGGTCTGGGAACTGGGAACCTATCTTTTCTCCAGCTACACTTCACCCACAGCCTCCTCTAATTCATTTTGACCACCTCCTCCCAAACTGGTCTTTGGGATGCTAAAGGGGAGTCCAATGATCCTTCTCCTTGCTTAAATAAGTGTGGTTTGGGGAATTTAGTGCTACTGAGACCTCACTATAATGGATGCAAGGGCCTCTTACTAACTATGTCTGGAATGCCTCTCTGTCTTATTCAGTATGTACAGATTGGAATGAGTGGCTGGCTTTTCGTTGTGAATATAAAAGGGAGTTCTTTTTACATAGTAATATTTCTTTTACTCCAAGGGGTCAGCTAACAATGGCATCTTTGTTCTTCGCTTACCTTACAAATTGACACCTCCTTCACCCCATCTTGTACTCCTGCAGGGTGCCTTTCCCAGATTAGGAAGAGGAAAAAAAAACTCAGGATGACATTCAACGAACTAATGAACGCCTCCGTGGCTGCTGACACAGATCTCAGAGCCTGGAGGATGTTCTTGTCAGAAAAACTAGACATGGACATAAACCCCAAAAAATCAGCACAAAAGCAGATGCATGCAACGCAACAGGAGATGTTGCATATTTTGAGGGATCAATCTGACATGCTGAGGCATCTGGTAGAGCTCCAGGAAGAGCAGTGGCAGGACAGACTCCCTCTGCAGCCCCTCCAAAATGCTCAACCAACAAGTTGTTTCTTACCATCCCCCACCCCAAGCACTCTAGGAGGAGATTGAGCAGGGTGCAGTATATTTTCCACTCCACGCCGGTGGAGGTGAGCAGAAAGAGGTGACAGCTCCTTTAAGAACTGCACGCAACCATTGTTGTTTGCACAGTCACACTTTGCTCTGGATGGCCAAGTAACCTGATGGCGATGTTAACTTATCTTCCTTTCCCTGCACTGAAATGGTTCACAAATAAAACTGTACTGTTTTAAAAAACATCTGTCTTTATTCATTCATACCTTGGGGATTGTCAGTGGGGAATAAAGGGGAGGGGACCAATGGTACAAGGGTGGGAAATGGGAAAGAAAGGCACAGCACTGACAGAGAGTACATTACCATGGTTCATTCCAAAAATGTTTTTTCAATGCTTCTCTGAGGTGTAGCGCTCCATGGTTAGCTCTCAGTGTAGCACTGGAATCTGACTGCTCAAAATTTGCAGCCAGCCTATCAGCATCCATGACTCAACCCTGGGGGATCTTTTTCCCCTTTGTTTCACACACTATGGAGCATACGGCATGCAGAGAGAACCGCTGGGATGTTTTTTTCACTGATGTCAAGCCTAGTGAATAGATATCTCCATCTTGCTTTTAAGTGGCCAAATGCACATTCCACCACCATTCTGGACTTGCTGAGCCTATTATTGAAACTCTCCTTCTCGCTGTCCAGATGTCTGGTGTAAGGCTTCATTAGCCAGGAGATCAAGGGGCATTTCAACATCCCCAATATTTATTTTTTGTTCAGGGAAGATAGTGCCCGCCTGCATCTTTCTGAACAGACCTGACTTCCTAAAGATGCACACGTCATGCACCTTTCCAGTCCACCCCACACTGATGTCAGTTAAACGTTCCTGGCCTGCAGCACCATTGAGAAATATCCCTTCTGGTTTATGTAGTCTGGCAAAGTGGTCCGGTGCTAAGATAGGGATGTGCGTGCCATATATCTCCCTCCTCTACAGTTTGGGAACCCCATTGTGGCAAACCCATCCACTATGTCCTGCACGATTCCCAAACTCAGTACTCTTCCTAGTAGAAGTCTATTAATGGCTCTGCACACTTGCATCACAGCAGCTCCCACTGTGGATTTACCAGCTCAGAATTGATTTCCAACTGACTGGTAGCAGTCTGGGGTTCCCAGCTTCCCCAGAGCGATGGCCACTCTCTTCTCCACTGTAAGAACTGGTCTCAAGCAAGTATTCACGCGCTTCAGGGCTGGGGACAGCTCTGTGCAAAGTTCAAGGAAAGTGGCCTTTTGCATACAAAAATTCTGCAGCCACTGCTCATCATCCCACACCTTCATAATGATGCAAGCCCACCAGTCTGCTTGTTTCTCAGTACCAGTACCAATGCTCCACCGACTGAAGATGGGGTGTGACAACCAAAAGGGAATTATTTTGCTCTATGGCTTGTAGCAGGACAGGCTCAATTGCAATTTTCCACAGTGCAGCTTCTGTCTTGCCCTTGACAGTACTGCAGGATAAGTCAAGAGGTATTTGTGATGCTCACAATGATAGTACAGAGCTGAGCGGGCTCCATGCTTCTCCAGCAATGGTGTGTAGATGGCAGAGAAAAACAGCGTGAAAAAGCATTTGCCTTTTGTTTGGGACAATAGGAGAGGGAGCACATTGCATCATGGGAGGACGACAACCTTCCCTAAAGCTTCTGCATCTAGTTGCACTGTGGGATAGTTACCCACAGCACATTGCTTTGATTGTCAACCTAAGCGCCACTAGTGAGGATGCAGGACCCCGACGCAATGAGCGTGGTGTGAGCACGCTCCTGCGACTTCTAAAATTCGGCAGATGAAAGTCGATTTAAAATAAACCGACTTCACTCCACAGTGTACACATACCCCTGGTAAGTCAGCAGTGACATTCCTCTTTCAAATTTCCTCAGAATAAAACTGTTATACTCTGAGAAATTACTCGACGTTGTAGTAAGAAATGAGCATAAGGCCTGTACAACTTAGCCTAAGGCATAAGTGGAAAAACCCAAGTGAACAGGAGTATAAGTGGGAAAAAACAAATTAACTGAAATTGGCACAGGAAAGTGCTGATACTGCAAGCATACACATTGCCAAAATATTACTAATATGCAAATTATGTAGCAGGTGCAGAAGACACCACGATACCAAAGAGAACTAACTCTCTAAAATGACACTGTGATGAATGGAAATGTCTAAAAAGTGATAAATGGAGTTGTTTTGCCCAAATCAACCAATTAACGGAAAAGGGTGGTATTAGATTATATCAAGAGGGTGGCAATTACCTACGTTGAAGGGGGCAGAACGAAATTGTATGTAACAATGTATAAAAGAGGGTGTCATAGGGAACAATGTCGTCCGGTTTAGGGGATAACAGAAAGTCCCTCCGTTGGGCTGTGGCCATTGTAATGCTGCATACAGGAAGCTGACCCAGAGATACTCTGTAGGTCACTTTTCAGTGTGCTGCACGCAATAAACCTGGCTCGGGTGCCTTTGTTGCTCAGCTAATCCGTGGTCGTGTCGATTCATTCGATCGTGAGTGCCATCTCAGCTATCTGCAGAGCTAAGACAGCACCTACACGGGGACGCATACACCCAGCCTACGCTGATAAACACCGGTAGCCAACACCGTTTCACAGACGTCACTATGGGTTTCCACGTTTATTGTCTCACAATGAATTGTGGTCAAAATTCACTCAATGTAAATAATTTTTTTAAACTGTCAGCCTTTTCAGCTCAGCCTGAGATCTTCATGTCAAGCTGGTTCGTTCCTACTTTCCACAATCATCTCTTATAAAAGATTCTGTGGGCCAAATTCTGCCCTCCTGTTGCCAACCCCGAACGTTCATAAATCATGAGCCATGTCACAGAAAGAGTTGCTGTATGAAATTGATCTACAATTTGTGAGATTTGAAATGAGAAAAATGGGGATAATTTTGAGTTACCAGGGTGTACTTGGGTCACATTTTCAAGCTTTTCTCTGCAACACTGAGGCTAGAAACCTCCTTTTTTAAAATGAAAGCATTCTTACCTAGTCACTTGGAGATGGGTCTTTTTAAGTTAAACATCAAATATTGTGAGATTTGTGGAAAAAATAGCAAGAACTGGCAAGCCAATTTCTTGTCTTCAAATGATGATCCAGTTCTTCCTGAATTGTACTTGTTTTTAAGTATAAATTTAAAATAAATAATAAAAAATAAAGTAATTCTAAAAGGAATAACAGCTTCAGGGAGGTTTCACCAGTTATTTTAGCAATATTACCAACTGCAAATGTTCAAAGACATATCGCTCCTCCTTCCCCCCCAAAAAAGCTCATGAGATAAATATAATACATTTTAGGTTCTTTTTATTTGTCTTCTGCTTTCTGAGCCTTTAGGGTATGCCGACTTCACATGTTCAAGCTTTTCTCCGCAACTAGGAGGCCTAAAAACTTCCTTTTCGTTTTTAATGAAAGGTGATATTATCGTACAATCTGTGGATTCTAGGAAATGGACTGGCAGAAACACATCAGTTATCACCAGACTTGCAATAAAATCTTGAGAATTGGCAACAGATGACTTTTGAGGATTTTTGAATTTTTTATTTTGTAAAGAGCTGCATCCATTTATAGTGCTTTATAAATTATTAGAAACATAAAGGAAAACTGTCACGTTAAAAATTATATTTAAAACAAAAAATGTATTGTTTCTGTAAATAACATTATTAAAACTGAAAAAAAATAAATCTATGAGAAGCTGAGGGAACTAGGCTTGTTTAGTCTGCAGAGGAGAAGAATGAGAGGGGATTTGATAGCAGCCTTCAACTACCTGAAAGGGGGTTCCAGGGAAAATGGAGCTAGGCTGTTCTCAGGAGTGGTAGATGACAGAACTAGGAACAATGGTCTCAAGTTGCAGGGGAGGGAGGTCTAGGTTGGATATGAAGGAAAACTTTTTCACTAGGAGGGTGGTGAAGCATTAGAATGGGTTACCGAGAGAGGTGGTGGAATCTCGATCCTTAGAGGTTTTTAAGGCACGGCTTGATAAAGCCCCGGCTGGGATGATTTAGTTTGTGTTAGTCCTGTTTTGAGCAAGGGGTTGGACTAGATGACCTCCTGAGGTCCCTTCCAACCCTAATCTTCTATCATTCTATGATCCCACAAACATTTATTCACAAACTTGATTTCAATGTGACTCATGGTAGTAAAGTTAAGCATGCGCATAAGTTCTGAAAGGTCAGGGCCTTCGTGATTTAACTTTTTATACATCAAAAGAAAAAATATTTTTTAAAAAAATCAATAAACATTACATGAATCAGGGCTGACCGAGAGCAATTGGAGCTCTCCATGGTTGACCTAAAAATATAGCTGTTGTTCTCACATTGCTGGACAACTGCTACATTGGTTATCCTAATTTTACACTATAAAGGTTTTCTCCATGACAAGAAGGGCAAGAAACATTTAAATAAATTGTAAAAAGCTTGGATTGGTGTTAGCAGAGTTGATAGCATTTGTTATAGTCACCCAATAAAGAGTCCCATTTGTCCCCGGTGAGTGGATGAATTGGATTCTGCCAGGCTTTTTTATGCATCTCACATTACCAAAAAGTGGTGATTTTGTTGAATTTTACTGAAATTGAATGAAAAAAATCCTTAAAGTCCTGCACGATTTCTAGTATGTCCAATTCCCAATTTGGAACTCCCACCTCAGGAGGGGCCTTTACCGCTGCTACACGATACGATGCTACAACCGTATAGGGTTTCAAATCCTTTTGCTGGGTGAGGATTATTCGAATGGGCAGATCTATGATTACACCCAGCTTCCGTAGTGCATCTATCCCCAGGATGCTGCTCCTGTCCAGTACTCGTAGCCCACAATTCCCACTGAAAATCTTTTATCCCAATTGGTAGTTCATTGGGCTCGTGAACTGTACGGGACTGTCTTTACCATTGAACCCCTATAGGGTTCTATACTCCTGGATAGATACGGAGTCCATAACCGACTGATCTTTAATATATAAAATAGATACTGCTGTGCCCATGCCCATTAATAAATTATGTTTTAAGGCTCCGAACTTCCCCTGTACTAGCACAGCCATGCTAGGTCTTCCCCAAGGATCTTGAGTTATGGGTGCAATGGGTTCAAAGAGCAGTGGCGAAGTTCGGCCCCATCACTACAAATTAGCACTTTCTTGACTGGGGAACACAGCTGGACATGCCTTATTTTTATCCTCATGTTGCGTAAGCCTTCTCATCAATTCATTAGTATTGAGGCCAACTGCCTCCAGACAAGATTTCGCAATTGCTGTCAGTCCAATAAAGGCTGTGGGGACCTACTGGTAGGCTGATGATTGCCTCTTCGTCTTGTATAGTCACCCTTTAAGGAGACCTTCCCTTTTGCTTCATTGGGTTTTCCCATATTCACTACTGACACCTTCCTCTTTTTAGAGTTGGGGAAAACTTCCCTGTGTAATTCAGAAACTGCACAAATTCTTTCATCCATTATTAATAGAGGCATAACTTGGGGATCGGTGGCACTCATAGTCATCCTCAACATAGGTAAAAGGCCCGGCCATAATTCCTCTCAAAATTCTGGAGTGTCTGTTTGACCCGCACGGGCAATATTGAACAGAACCTTTTTGTGGAGGATATATTTCTCTGGCCTTTCTTGGGGCTTTTGGCGCTCTGAATAAAACCTGCCGATTAGGCTGAACTCTGGAAAATATATGCGGTGGACTCCTTTCATTATCTCCACGTTGTCTGCCATATTGGCTACCTGAATGTCAGTGGACAGAGCAGAAAAATCTCCCATTGACATGCACTCCCTCATGAGCACTACAAGGTTAGGAAGTTAGGAACCCCTCCCACACTTCCTATCCATTCTACAACAGTGTCTTTATTTAAAGGTCCTATTGCCTTGCCATGGGCTCTGGCCTGTTCTGGTATATAAGCTTGGTATTCTAATTGGGTCTTTGATGGCCTATGCTGCCCAGAGTACTGGATGACTGTGGTACTTACTGGGGCCATTGGGGTAATGCATGAATTCACATCACCATCTGATTCCAATCCACCTTGGGATGGCTCAAGAGGCATTGAAGGTGAAACGTCTCTTTTCCCTCCACAGTTCCATGTCACTTTCACTAGACCCACTTTGGCCAGCGTCGGAGCTGGAGATGTCAGTAGTGCACCTCCTACGTCCACCACTCCTGGTAGACAGTAAGCCCCTAGT
The DNA here is from genome assembly GCA_007922155.1 of Mesoclemmys tuberculata. Taxonomy (NCBI): domain Eukaryota; kingdom Metazoa; phylum Chordata; order Testudines; family Chelidae; genus Mesoclemmys; species Mesoclemmys tuberculata. Next base: position 59,386,834 of record ML675610.1, read on the forward strand.
CTCCTGGAGCTCCTTTTCAAGCTCCTGGTTGTGTTTATGGCACAGTTTGTGATCTAACACATTATTTTCCCTCATCTCTTTCAATTTCTTAACCAAACTTCGAATGGCAGCCTTTGATTCCTCCAAGCTCATATTGAGTTTGCCCATTTTCTTTTCCTTGCTGCTCCAACTTCTGTTAAGTCTCTATTTTGGGCCTCTAATGTAGTGACCCATGAAGTTTGGCTGAGGGATTGAGTGGTTAACTATTCCCCTTTTTGCTCTAGGTCAGCAATCTTCCTGCCCTGCTCAGAAACCTCCTTGGAGTCATCTGACTCTCCATGTCCTGCACATAGGACTGCAGTTCCCAGGCTGCCTTTTCTAGGCAATACCACAATGCTCACTTTATTCGCTTCTTAGGTTTTGGCTTTCCCTTTACAAATTCCTCCCATTTTGAGCATAAATCGACATATGCAGTGGGTCCTTTAAATAAATCCCCTCCCCAAAGGATTCTTCCCTTAGCCCAAAGACTGTAGCCAAGACATTAAACCATCGTTATTGATCTCCTCCCAATCGGAGACACCAGAATGCTGACTGGGACTCATTTCCCACCTCTTCTTACTGGAGCTAAGTATGAGGTTTTCTCTTACCGAAACTTCCCGCTTTCCCTGTCCTTCAAGCACACTGCTCTCCTATAGACAGGGCCTTGCGTCCTACTTAGCCACTTCCTGCAGCCAGTACCTCAACTCTTACTCCTCCCAAGAATAGAATTTCACCACTTGTTAGTTATTTTCTTATCTCGCCTGTTAGGCCTGACTGCCTTCAACCTCTTCTAAAGTCTGTGGAGGGTGCTGCACACAAGGCAGAATCATTCCCCTTCTTTCAATCCGGCCTCAATAGCCACGATCCACTTAGGATTCCATACAAAGGGCAGCACACAAGGCTGCTTCATGACACACTAACTCACTTTAGGAGAAGACAGTACACAAGGCTGCTGCAGCACACAATGCTGCTTTGGGACTCCTGAACCTCCGGTACCCCAGGCCTTGATCCAAACACGGATCTAGTGAGATTCTTCTCACCAGTCACACACTAGGTGACCAACCCCTCTCAGAGATTTTCAGAGAATGCGAACTCGTCCTGCCCTTGAGGACAGAGTACCCTGCTATATTTGAGCTGCTATAGCTTCTAGGTAGTTGAACTCTCCTATTTACGCACCACCTGGCGAGGGAGTACCTATCCCTCAGCTTTGGTCACTCTCCACAGTTCCGGTGGCACACAAAGCCACTGTGACGCCTGGCACTTCAGGAAGGACACTCTAAGTCACGTCACGTAACAACCAGCATTGTTCAGAGCAAGCACACTTCTGATCCGGATAGCAGTCAACCCACCCTCCCAGTCAGTGGACTTCAATAATCCTTCAAGTGGAACATAGAACTGTTAAAACATGAAGGGGAAACCTACTACCCATGGGGAGGTCCTGCTGGAGTTGCCAAATCTGTTAGATGAACTACTAACTTTATTCAAGATGAGGTCTCTCCCCCGTATCTATCACCAGTTGGGTATAGGTTCAAACTCTCAAGGCTTAATTAGATTCTCGAAATTAAACAGTTTATTAATGGGAGACACAGCTAGGATAGGGGTAAGGGTCACTCGAGGATTGATAATAGAGGTGAACTCAGGGTCATTTTGTAACATAAAACTTCATATTCTGGTCTTGGGTCTTTATATACTCAGGATTTTTCTTCGTCCTCACAAGGTGCTGATACCGGCTCCAGCAATGACTCCAGAAGATCAGGAACCCAGGCAGAGATGGTCCTGATGTTGTCTGGATCCAGGTAAGTGTGTCTTATCTTCAGTGTGGGACTGTCCCTTGTCTCTCTTCCCTGGAGACCAGCCGGTGCTGATGTTGCTGCTCCTAATTGTCACTGGGGTGTGCTGGTAAGACCAGGGTGGACAGCCACAAGTGCTGTCTGCTCTGCCCATATATAGAGTCCCTGTTGCCAGGCAGATTACAGACCCCTCCCTTCTGGAGATTTCCCACCATTTCCCTCCTAGAGTGGGAAACTTGGACAAGAAGGGGCTTCCAACATGGAGGAAGTCTTGTATTTACAAGAATCCAAAATGGCTAAGTGCCAATTTATCATACAAATATGTCTGATTTCCAACAAAAGGGTTAAAGTTAGTTTAGAATGTGATTTGCTTTTATTTTATCCTAATCAAATCTGATTTATATTCCTCTGATTTATAATCTCTTAAAATCTTTCTGTACTTAATAAATTTGTTTGTTTTATCTAAAGCAGTGGATGTGGTTATTGTGTGTTAGAGACTTCATTTAGAGTGACATAGCTGGTGCATATCAATTTCTTTGATAAATTGATGAACTAATCATGAGCTTGCATTGTTTAGTGGGCAGCACTGAGCATTGCAAGACAGCAGTTCCAAGGGTTGCATCTGGGACTGGGGGTGTTTGCTGGGGTCATTCTATTGCATAATCCGATGAGTGGCTGGTCAGAACGTGTAGGGATAAAGTAAGGAAGGCTAAAAGCCGCGTAGAACTGGACCTTGCAAAGGGAATCAAAATCAATAGTAAAAGGTTCTACAGCCACATAAATAAGAAGAAAACAAAGAAAGAAGAAGTGGGGCCGCTATACGCTGAGGATGGAACGGAGGTTAAGGATAACCTAGGCATGGCCCAATATCTAAATAAGTACTTTGCCTCGGTCTTTAATAAGACTAGTGAGGAGTTTAGGGATGATGGAGGGATGACAAACGGGAATCTGGATGTGGTGGTGGATATTACCGTATCTGAGGTAGAGGCCAAACTTGAACAGCTTAATGGGACAAAATCGGAGGGACCGGACAATCTCCACCCGAGGATATTAAAGGAACTGGCGCGTGAAATTGCGAGCCCATTAGCGAGAATTTTTAAGCAATCGGTAAACTCGGGGGTTGTGCCGTACGACTGGAGAATTGCTAACATAGTTCCTATTTTTAAGAAAGGGAATAAAAGTGATCCGGGTAATTATAGGCCTGTTAGCTTGACGTCTGTCGTGTGTAAGGTCTTGGAAAAAATTTTAAGGGAGAAAGTAGTTAAGGACATTGAGGTCAATGGTAATTGGGACAAATTGCAACATGGATTTACTAAAGGTAGATCGTGCCAAACCAACCTGATCTCCTTCTTTGAGAAGGTGACGGATTACTTAGACAGAGGCAATGCGGTAGATCTAATTTACGTCGATTTCAGTAAGGCGTTTGACACAGTTCCGCATGGGGAACTGTTAGTTAAATTGGAAAAGATGGGGATGAATGTGAAAGTTGTAAGGTGGATAAGGAACTGGTTAAAGGGGAGATTACAGCGGGTCGTGCTGAAAGGTGAACTGTCAGGCTGGAAGGAGGTTACTAGCGGAGTCCCTCAAGGATCGGTTTTTGGACCGACCTTATTTAACCTTTTTAGAACTGACCTTGGCACAAAGAGCGGGAATGTGTTAATAAAATTTGCGGATGACACGAAGCTGGGGGGTATTGCTAACACGGAGAAGGACCGGGATACTATTCAGGAAGATCTGGACCACCTTGTACACTGGAGTAATAGTAATAGGATGAAATATAATAGTGAAAAGTGCAAGGTCATGCACTTAGGGATTAATAATAAGAATTTTAGATATACGTTGGGGACGCATCAGTTGGAAACGTCGGAGGAGGAGAAGGACCTTGGGGTATTGGTTGATAGCAGGATGACTATGAGCCGCCAATGTGATATGGCTGTTAAAAAAGCAAATGCGGTTTTAGGATGCATCAGGCGAGGTATTTCCAGCAAGGAGAAGGAGGTGTTAGTGCCGTTATATACGGCGCTGGTGAGACCCCACCTGGAATATTGTGTGCAGTTCTGGTGTCCCATGTTTAAGAAGGATGAATTCAAACTGGAACAGGTTCAGAGACGGGCTACTAGGATGATTCAAGGAATGGAAAATCTGCCTTATGAAAGGAGACTCAAAGAGCTTGGCTTGTTTAGCCTGGCCAAAAGAAGGCTCCGGGGGGATATGCTTGCTCTATATAAATATATCAGGGGGATTAATGTTAGGGAGGGAGAGGAATTGTTTAAGTTTAGTACTAATATAGGCACGAGGACGAATGGGTACAAACTGGATATTAGGAAATTTAGACTTGAAATTAGACGAAGGTTTCTAACCATTAGGGGAGTGAAGTTCTGGAACAGCCTTCCGAGGGAAGTAGTGGGGGCAAATGACTTATCTGGCTTTAAGACTAAGCTTGATAAGTATATGGAGGGGATGTTATGATGGGATAGTTTAATTTGAGCAATTGATTTGGATTATCGGCAGATAAGTCTGCTCAATGGTCTGTGGGAATGTTGGATGGGATGGGAACTGAGTTACTGCAGAGAATTCTTTTTTGGGTGCTGGCTGGTGAGTCTTGCCCACATGCTCGGGGTTTAGCTGATCGCCATATTTGGGGTCGGGAAGGAATTTTCCTCCGGGGCGGATTGGCAGAGGCCCTGGAGGTTTTTCGCCTTCCTCTGCAACGTGGGGCATGGGTCACTTGCTGATGGATTCCCTGCAGCTTGAGGTCTTCAAATCTCACTTTTGAGGATTTCAATAACTCAGTCATGGGTTCGGGGTTGTTATAAATGTGTATGGGTAGGGTTTTGTGGCCTGCCTTGTGCAGGAGGTCAGACTAGATGATCATATTGGTCGCTTCTGACCTATGAGTCTATGAGTCTATGAGAAGAACTCACTAAGTTAAGGCCAGCCTGCTTGCTTGCAGGAGGCTGTGCGTGGGCTGAACCAGGAGTGGGGGTTCACACAGCAGAGCATGTGCAAGATAGGCTCCAAGAGTGAGGGATTGGGTGACACAGATACACACAGTCCAGATTGCAGAAAAGAACATCACATATGGGGTGTCACATTTGCAGACCCTAAAAGAACTATCTAAGTTTGCTTTCTGATATTGTAGTCTGATCTCAAATTGTCCACGAGACACTGCTCTAATACACTTACTCTGTTAAGAATGTCTATGAATAAAATATTTTGTAAATAAGACATACTGTAATAAATCAGCTAAGGAGCTTTATGATTTTCATGAAGACTTCAAAGCCTTTATATATATAGTTACTGCCTTGTATTCAAGTCCTACTTCATAGAAATCTCTAGTTATGTTTTTCAGGATTCATTTATTATTTGTACAAGAAAGAGATGTTGTATTTTTCATCACTCTTTCTCATAATTTACCCTAGTTTGTGATTTATCAGCCTCTCTTTTTTTCTTGTTCATTCATCCCTATGGAATCACTTCCTAGTCATCCACCACACAGATGTACAGTACCCAAAGGAAAAGACAGTTACTTACCTTGTAACTGCTGTTCTTCGAGATGTGTCGCTCATGTTCATTCAATTATAGGTATGTGCGCGCTTCTGTGCATGGTTACCAGAACTTTTTTCCCTTTAGCAGTACCCGTAGGGCCTGCTCCGGTGCCCCGTGGAGCCCCGCACACATGCCACGGTATATGAGGTGCTGCTGCCAGCCTTACACCCCCTCAGTTTCTTCTTGCCTCCAATTCTGACAGTGGGGTTGGGGGATGGGTCATGGAATGGACATGAGCAACGCATCTCAAAGAACAACAATTACAAGGCAAGTAACCATCTTTTCTTCTTTGAATGCTTGCTCGTGTCCATTCCATTGTAGGTGACTCACAAACAATACCTTGGAGGTGGTCTGGAGTTACAGATAAGCTGCCTGCAACACTGCTGTGCCAAAGCCCGCATCATCCTGTGCCTGTTGGATGATGGCATAATGGGACATGAAAGTTTGTACAGTTGACCAGGTGGCAGCCCTGCAGATGTCTTGCACAGGCACTCTTGCTAGGAAGGCTGTGGACAAAGCTTGAACTCTGGTTGAGTGGGCTGTAATTATCCACAGAAGGGGCACCTTTACCTGCTCATAGCAGAACTTGATGCAGGATGTTATCCACAATGAGATGCGCTGGGAAGAAACAGGTAAGTCTTTCATCTGTTCAGCCACTGCAACAAAGAGTTGGGTAGATCTCCAGAACAGTCTCGTGCACTCGATGTAGAATGCAAACACCCACCTAACATTTAGCGTGTGCCACCTCTTCTCCTCCTCCGAACCATGCAGTCTGGGAGAAAACACGGGAAGAAAAATATCTTGGTTATAATGAAATTGGGAAACCACCTTAGGCAGAAAAGCCAGGTGTGGCTGCAACTGAACTTTGTCTTTATAGAACACAATATAAGGAGGCTCCGAGGTCAGCACCCTAATCTCGGAGACCCTCCTTGCCACCTTCCAAGACAGTAGTAGTTAAGGGCATATAGCTATGGACTCGAAGGGGGGTCCTGTGAGCCGCAAGAGGACCAGGTTGAGATCCCAGGGAGGCACTGGCTCATGGACCTGTGGATAGAGCTTCTCCGCCCCTTTCAGGAACTTAATTGTCATAGGCTGGGAGAAAACTGCTCTCCCCTCCAAAGGGTGGTGGAACGCCAATATAGCCACTAGGTGGACCTTCAGGAAGGCCATGGCTCTTGAAGACAGGCAGAAGTGCAGGCGAGCGATGATGGCAGACATGACCTCGAAGTGAGGTTGGGGTAGGAAAGCTCTTTCTTGGGAAGCATCCAGGACTGCCCCAATGAACTCTGTCTGCTGCACCAGAGTTAATGTGGACTTCTGCTCGTTAATGAAAAGGTCTGGCTGGCAGCAGGTGGTGTATGTCAAATTTACACTATCCTGGACCTGGGCCCTGGACCTGCTCCTGATTAGCCAATCGTCCAAGTAGGGGATAATTTGGACCCCCTCGTGCCTCAGGTGTGCTGCCACTACTGCCAGACATTTCATAAACACCCTTGGGGCTGAGGAAAGGCCAAAAAGCAATGCTGCAAACTGGTAGTGGGAGCCAGCCACTATGAAATGGAGAAAATGTCTGTGACTGAGGAAAATAGAAAAATGGAAGTATGCGTCCTTAGGTCAAGAGCAACATACCAGTCTCCTGGATCCAGGGAGGGAATGGTTGTGGCAAGGGAGACCATGCAAAATTTCAGTTTCTTTAGATATTTGTTGAGATGACATAGGTCTAGTATAGGCCTGAGACCACCTTTCGCTTTGGGGATGAGGAAATACCTTGAATAAAACCCTTTTCCACTCATGTACAATGGAATTCCTTCTATGGCCTCCAGGCTGAGAAGGATCTCTACCTCTGGCATGAAGAGTTGGTTGAGAGGGGTCCCTGAAGAGGGAAGGGGAAGGAGGGCTGTTGTGAGGGATAGAAGCAAACTGGAGGATATAGTCTGCCAAAACTATGCCAAGGACCCATTGGTCCAAGTGATCCCCAAGGAGCATGACCTCGAGTCTTTCAGAGCATGCAACTTTGCATCTGTCTGGTCCAAAAACAAGGCTGACCCATTGAAGGGAAGGTCCTGGATGGACTGTTGGACCTCCTGGGACAGACTCGATGATGCAGCCACAAACACCTGTGCATGCAGAGGGCGGAGGCCATGGCTCTGCCTGCCAAATCTGCTGCATCCAAAGACAACTGCAGCATTGCTCTTGCCACTGTAATACCCTCCTGCAGGATGGTACTAAAGTCCAGCGCCAGTGGAGTAGCACTGTGTCGAAGGGAGTGCTGTTCCCTTCGATGCAGCGCAGTATGGACATCACACGGTCACTTGCGTATCTCCTGTCGACTGCCGCTGAATTGCCAAGGTAAGTGTAGACCAGGCCCTAGAGAGTCCCAGAGATTGAAATTGTACCTGCCCAGGAGAGCCTGCTGATTGGCAATTCAAAACTGCAGTCTTGCCTTCAAATAAACCATTTTACCAAACAAGTCCAATTTCTTGTAGTCTTTATTTCTGAGCGTGGAACCTGCCTCTCCCGCCGGTTGGCAGCATCTACCACCAGGGTACTGGGAGAGGGGTGTGTGAAAAGGTACTCAAATCCTTTGCCTGGGACATAATATTTCTTTTTGGCCCCCTTAGAGGTTGGGGCCACTGATGAAGGGGTCTGCCACAGGGCCTTCACTATCTTTAATAGCCCCTCATGCACAGAGAGGGCAACCCGGGCTGGAGCGGCTGCTGCCATGACATTAAAGAGACTGTCTGATGTCTCCTTTAGCTCCTCCGCCTCCAACTCCAAATTGGAAGCCACTCTCTTGAGAAGCTCTTGATGTGCCCTGAAATCGACCAGGTGTGACCAGGTGTGACCACCTCATCTGGGGAAGAGGAGAAGGACTGGAGGGGCACGGTGGGTGGTGGCATCCCTTCCAGCTGACGAGGGGCCCCATCAGGGGGTTTGAATCGTCACTGGAGGCCAAACGATGGCCCTTCTCTGGCGCCGGTGGTACAGAGTGCACCCCAGATGACCTGAACAACATCGGACCCGGCCCTACCAGAAACTCCCAGGGTCCCCAGTACAGCCATTGGGGCGGCCACTTCCCCTGAGGCCCTCCTGGGCTGTCTGAGCAGAGGGTTGCCCCGGCATCTTTTGCTGGTGGTGATGACTCTCCCGGTGGCCGTCCTCCCTGTGCTGGACCCTGCTTTCTTGGACGAGGCAGGGGAGCGGCCTTGCTCTGTGCGCTGCTTTCGCTGCTTCTTTCTCGATGGAGAGGAAGAAGTCCAGTGCTGAGGCAGGGCCAGTGCCGACGGTACAATCTGCCCTGATGCCACACTCAGTGCTGAGGTAGAACAGGTTGGTTCGGAGGCCGGTCTGAGTGCTGCCTCAGTTTGTAAGACTTTGAAGTGAATCTCTCTGTCTTTTTGGGTCTGAGGTCTGAAAGCCTTACAAATCTTGCATTTGTCCTTACGATGAGCTTCCCCCAGGCACTTGAAGTAACTATCATGGGAGTCGCTCAGTGGAAAGGCCTTCCTACAGGAGGCAAACAGGAGGCACAAGGTTTGAAGCCTGCTGACTGGGGCGAGCCCCGCTCCCAGCAAAGTCACAGCCAGGACTATCCTAAGTGACTAACTACCACTATTAACAACACTTAAGGACTAATCTGCTTAACTAAGGCAAACAACAAACAGTCAAGGAGAACAAAAGGGATTGAGTGCACTTGCAATGAAAGTCGTAGCAGTTTCAGCAACTGCACAGGTGGAAAGAAAGCATTATGGGGGCCTTGGGCTGACAGCTCCTCATATACCTATGTGTATAGGGCTCCAAGGGGCACCAGAGCCGGCCCTACAGATACTGTTAAAGGGAAAAAAGTTCCAGTAACAGTGCACAGAGGCGCACACACCCCTACAATGTAATGAACACGAGCAAGCATTTGAAGAAGAAAAGCAATACAAGAAACATTCACAGTGGTGAAGAAAAGCTCATTTAAAAAAGAGAGACTCCATATAAAAAGTGACTGCACAAGGGGCAATTCTCTGAGTAATTCAAGTAGGGTCTCAGGCTCTCCAAACAGGGAAAGATTTTCTGTCTCTGCCCCATTCTTAGCATACCTCCAAATTTCCCATGAGCAGCTGTGCACGGAATCTCCACCTATATGGGCTCCACACCCTGCCTCTATTTTTGTGAAACAAAACTACAGCATATTTGCTGCCAGAGGACCTTCTACACCCAGCTCTTGATCTCCCTGGCACCCACTCTCATCCCCTATTTACTCTTCTCCATAATCTGTCACTTTCATCAGGCTCTTTCCCCCTCACAATTGAAGCATGGTTTAGTTTCTCCCATCTTAAAAAACGCAACCCTTAGCCCCACTTGCCTCTCCAGCTACCATCCCATCTCCACTCTCCCTTTCATTTCCGAGCTCATTGAATGCACTATCTACAATCGGTAGCTGTCTCCATTCTGGTTTATGTGCTTTCATTCCACTGAAACCACTTGTGCTAAAGTCTCTAATGAACTCTTCCTAGACAAATACACCATCCTCAGCCTCCTTGACCTGTCAACTTCCTTTAACACAATTGACCATGCTCATCTTCTTGAAAGCTTGTCCTCCCTTGGCTTCTGTGACTCTGTCCTCTACTTGTTCTCCTCATAGCTCTCTAACCACTCTTTATGCCCTCTCCAATTTTCTATGAGGGTTCCACGGGATTATATCCATGGTCCCTTTCTTTTCTCCCTCTACAGTTTATCTCTGGGTAATCCCATCTGGAACACAAATTCAACGACCATCTCTATGCTGATGATTCATAAATCTACCTCTCCACTCTTCTCTTTTGTCCAAACTAAAATCTCAAGCAAAACATGGCTACAACCAAGCTCTCACTCTTTCCCCACAAGCCCTCTCCCCCACTTTCTTTCTTGATCACTGTGGGCAATACCATCATTCTGCCTGTCATGCAGGCCCATTACTTGGGCGTTAGCTTCTATCTCTTTAGATTTCCCACATCCAGGCCATGCGCAAATCTTGCAGATTCTGTGTGAATAATATCTCTAAGATACAGCCTTTCCTATCCATCTCCAGAGCTAATGCTCTCATCATCTCCTCACATCTTATTTACTGCAGCATACATTTTTCTAGTCTTGACAAATGCAATCTTGTCCCACTTACATCCATGTAAAAATGCAGCTGCAAAGAGCATTCTTTTAGCCTGTCACTTTGGCCAAGTCACCCTTGTCATGGGGTGACTGGTCCCTTTGACAGGGAGTAGAGTCCAGTGCGTCTGTGACTGATTAGCTGCCTCCCAACTGAGGCTAAAAGAAGTGACTTTGGCCACATAAAGGGAAGATAGGAAAGAGCAAAAAATGGAGACAGGAGAGAGCACAGACCGAGAGAGCAAAAAAAGGGACAGGAGAGGGCTGCCTGGGAGAAACAGGGAAACTGCAGGGAGAGGAAAGCTATGCAGGCTTTCCCTGGGAATAGGGAATAAGGGCTAGGAGACCTGTGGAGGGGCTAGTGTGCTAACCTTCCTGAGCTGGGGAGCCAGAGCTGGGAGGCTGAAAAGGGCTGACTCACTGAACTATATTTTGGGCAGAAGAGTCATGAGACTTCTGGTCACTCTCAGGTGACTGGCTTGGAGAGTGGGGCCCTGGAACAAGGGCAGAAAGGAACTGGGAACCAAGTGCTGGTGGACTCCCAGTTGGGTGGCCTGAGAAGTAGGAGAATGGAAAATCGTTGTACCTTTTTATGTTTTATTGGGGAATTAGGAGACCCATTTTACCATGGAGCTTTTACAGACCATTCTATGTGTACAACCCTTCTCTTTGAATCCTTCCACTAGCTTCTGATGTTCTATTGCATCAAACATAAGATGTTTGTGTTCACTTTCAAGGCCCTTTATTGCTTATCATGTCCAAATTACTATCAAGATGTTGACTCCAACCTCTGATCAGCCCATGATGTTAGCCTCCATCATCCATGTGTTGCATTTGCAAACAAGCACCCTGAAAAGGAGAGTTTCAGTTGTTCCATAATCCAATATTCTGTACCATCAGTTCCCTCTATGATCTACTTGCAACATCATAACAACATCTAGTCTGGTTAGAATTGCAGAAAGTACATTTGCTGTTGAAGATGCATGACTGCAACCTTGGCGGGAAAAACCTGAAGCTAATTCTCAGAACAAACAGACAAGTACAACAAAGATATATTTTCATTTCTTCAGTCATCAGCCTGCCTCTCCTCATCCCAATAGGTCAGACTCGGGAGTAATAGAAGTTGGACTCAGTTTTCTGTGCTCATGAGTCCAGCTGTTGAATCTCCTCCTCCAGCCACTTACTCTACTTTGCATCAGGGACAGAACTGTAGTCATGCTTTAGGCAGGCAGCCTTCAGGAGAGAAGAATCCTGGCTGTCATGAAGACAGCCTCTGGTGACAGTGAGGAGACCACAAAAGGAAGCAGTCAGGATGGGGCTGAGGCTGGGGAGCTGGAAGTGGGAGGAATTTCTTGCTCACATGCAGATACCTGTGACCTCTCTGTGTTCAGACTTGCAGTGCAATGGACTTTCCAACTCTCTTGTGGATTTAAAGAGAAAATCCTTAATCTATAGGGAAATCCCCATCTGACTGGCTACCTGTCCCCATCCTCGCACATTCTAGGACAGTGCAGCCAGAGTTGCTACAGTTGCTGAGGGCGGAGCCTGATTTTCTGGCACAAAGTAGCCAGTGCTTTTCTCCCCTTGCCCAGCAAAAAGTGGGGAACAACAGCTTCCTGCTGTTCTCCCAACCACCCGGGGCCATAGGGAGAGGACAGACCTGAAATTGTGACAGCTGCTGAGGTCCCTCACTAAAGCCAGAAAACAGGAATTGAAGAACCAGGCTGGTGAGTCCTCATGCCTACATCATAACAGCTGAAGGCACTGCTGTTTTCCTGGGACTGGAGGCGGAGCAAGGATCAGAGCCCAGTAGATGAGGCAGAACTGTGACTGAGCACAGGACAAAAGCAGCAGTGAGATAAGCAACACAAAGTTAGAAACAGTGTGTACGTGGTGGGGAGGGGAATGTACCAGGGACAGAATCAAATGTATGTGTATATCTGGGGTGTTTGTGCGGGTTGGAGAGAGAGGCAAAATGAGATGTGGGAGGTAGAGGATGTTTTTGCAGGTGGCCAAATTAATTGCTTGGTGTTGGGGCGATAGAGTTGTTGTGGAGTTTAGAATTAAGTGATTTGCATTTCTAAATGATGTGCATTTATGCAAATTAAAATTCTATTATTTTTTTGGCAGTCAGTGTCAGCAACTGTGCTGAGGCCCCTTTGTGACAGCACTGCATCTTACAAACAAGTAAACAGCACGCGAGCACATGGCAGAGCAGCTCACATCTGATTATGTGACACTGGCTGAAGCCCAGGAATGGGTGGGGTTGGAGAGAGAGGGTGCATTGACAGGACTCTGTTAGCTCTGTATCCCCGCCCTCACCCTCTCAAGAGCTCCTTCTGCTGGAGGCATAGTTGAATTGAGGGATAACTGGTGGGAGGAGGTGTGCTAGAGCAGGAAGCAGTATTTTAATATCCTGGCTAGTCCCTACAGAGAGGTCACAACAGTGAAGGTCCAATTGAGGGCAGCTACCTGGGGCCAAACAGACCTGTCCAGTAACGTCAGGATATGGGAAACCCAAGCTGTCTCCCATTGGTCCTTGCATCCCTAAGGAGAATGATTCTGGGCCTAAGAATGGCCATTGTAGCTGTTTTACAGTTCATTATGAATCTTTGCCCTGAACAGGTGCGTGTGTCTTTTTTTCTGAAGAGTTATAATTGGTCTATTAATCCAAATTTAGGACTAATTACTGAATTGATTTCTGTTCAGCTCCTACGTACTTTTTGAGTGACAGGCAATATAAAAAGCATTTAACAAACTGATGGATGTGATCGGCATACGCTACATTTGAGAAAAGTTCACAGACGTTTAGCTATTCTGTACACATATTCAGTTTACCAAATCCGACGACTCTCATCACACTCTCCAGCAAAACTAAGTGGTATTAGTGAGGGCACAAAAATCTTGTTGCAGGGTCCAATCTGTTTTCTGCTGATATGAAGCTGTTGAACTACCCAGTGAGGAAATCTACAGTAATTCCATAGAGAAAGATATCAAATATTATTCCATTTTATATAGACCGCAAGCTAGTAGTTGTCATGCTGCAGGACTTGCTGCTTGCCAACTGCGTGATCTTTTACAGTTCCATTAAACGTAATCAATATCTGTTTTATTTTTCAGCAATTGTGTTTGTTCTGTTCTAGCCATTAAAAACAATTTTAAACTGCTTCATTCAAGACAATCTTTTAGCTTTGTGATTTAACATAATCAATTAGGGCAGAGAGCTTTTAGTAACTAGCTGGGTTACCAAGGGAGGTGGTGGCATCTCCATTTTTAGAGGTTTTTAAGCTGAGGCTTGACAAAAACCTCGCCGAGATGATTTAGCTGAGGATAGTCCTGCTTTGAGCAGGGGGTTGGACTAGATGACCTCCTGAGGTCCCTTCCAACTCTATTATTCTATGATTCTATTCTATGATTCTAAGATGGCAATGTTGCTCAAGAGACATACAGATTTTACAGTCCTCTAATATATATATTCCTCTTATTCATAAAATTGGTTCACAGAAGGGGCAGAATGCTAAGTACTGTCGAGGAACCCAAACTCAGGAGTCCTTACTTACAGGTCAGTTGCCCAGCGGATGGCCCAAATTAGCCAGACAGCAGGTTAGCAAAGTCAAAGTTTATTCTTTACATAAAGAAGGTGGCCCGATGGTCGGGGCAACCCTAAGCATACATTTCTTAAAGCTTATATAGTCTTACACAAACAAGTCTTTTACGTCACAGTTTCCATGGCAATACTTTCACATTACCTCTGATACAGAAACTTCTCACCCCATCTAGGAATAAGTTTCCCTTCTCCATTTCCGCCTACGTGCTAGGCCAAATACCTTATCTTATTATTGTCACACACTCAGGGTTAAACATCTGGCGTCGAAGCATTTATTCTAGCCTGAACATTCTATCTCAGGGTCTGTTAGCCATATTACAAACTTGACCAAGGTCAGAAATAGAGACTTCATCTTCTATTTCCTTCCACAGTACGTAGTGACATGACCTGGGCAATATATTTTGACCAGCCCACAGCATACTGATGCTTTCTTGCAGCCTGGTGTCCTGACTCTTCATTGTGTCTGAACATGGCACTCCACTCCTCCTTCCAAGCCTCACTCACCCCTTCCTGCTCTAGAACCCTTCCTTCCAAGTCCAAAGGGATGGTTGTAAGGTGTCTGGGTGGTGTATTTCGGGCAGCTCACAAAACTGTCTAAATCCCCTCAATTTATCAGACATAAATTCACAAAAACATGCAGACATAGATTATACATTAAGGACCAGATTGTGATCTCGCTACTCACGTTGTATAATACTTACGCTGTGAAGAGTTCAGCTGAAATCAACAGATTGCCTGGGAAGTAAGTTACGATTCAGTGTGCGTAAGGGTATCAGAATCTGGCCTTAGATGACCCTGGTAAATTGAAAGGAGTTATAGGAAAAATGAACTGGACACTCAAATGGTTTTGGCTCAGATCTTCAGACGTTCTTAAGTGCCTAATTCCCATTGATTTCAATGGGAGTTGGGCACCTACATACCTTTGAAGAACTGGGCCTTTGTGTAGATCTTCTTTTCAGTTTTTCTTCACCTCCACTGTATGTCGTTTCACTTTTCCTCCATTGTCGCAGTGTCTGTTTTCCCATGGTACAATACGCCAGTTGCTCAGTCTCCTGGTCACGGTCTACTCTCAGCTATGTGAATATCACATTACAACTGCAATAGTTGGAACCACCCCATCATCATCTTATTTTCTGTAACCCTGTTCAACCCCAAGCCTCTCCCTTTATTTTTCTTTTCCTCACTCACTGTGTCATGACTGAATTCTGGATTGTGCTCTCTTCAGCACAGGGACAGTGTCTTCCTGTATTTGTGTCCTGAATTGCACAGTGTGGGCACTACCAGAATATCATTTATAATTTTCTTAGCTCCTTTCAGTTTACTTCAATAAATCTATGTGCATGTTTCATTACAAAAACCACATAATCTTGCCTGGATTCAGATCTGAACAAGGAAAGACAAACTAACTAGGTTTCACGGAAAAGCTTTTGATGCCCATAAATCTTTCAGAGAAACAGGAAGCAAAGCACTTTGTGATAGCTGGATAGTTGGACAAATATTTCAAAACTAAATTTCATGGGTTTGGAGTACATGTAAAACTTCCTGCTAACTGTCATGTGGGGTAGTCTACCTGACTTCCTATATCCATGAGAGAGAGAGAGACTGGGTCTACCCCACTTACTCCCAAGGGTCAGCCATATGATTCACCCTCTCAGAGAGCAGCTTTGTTTAACTGATCACTGTAATTCCAAAAGCTCCCGAAAAGAATATCAAATGTACTATTTTGGGAAATTGAGGCACACAACGCAGATCTTGCTCACCTGCAATAAACGTCAAGAGGGAGGTGTGGGTGGTTCGAGGGAAGAAAACTCCATGAGGATTGCCTCATGAAGTTTCTCCCTAATAGTTCCACTGGGAGTGGGATTTACCCCTCCACCTCAGCTCATCATAGGCTGCAGGACCTATGTTGAGACTTCATGAAGGAGGCCAGGCCTCTGTCCAGCTTTGTGGCTTGGTAGCTCTGCCTCAGTCTCTGACATTCCCTGGACTCCCCTGGGCACAGATGCCATGGGACACTGCAGAACTGCATCCCAGACTGTATTACCTTTCTTGTCCAATCTTCATGGACTGTCTTCCCCTTTTTCTCCCCACATTCTTCCACCAAGACTGTCTACTTTTTCACCAGCCCACAGACCCTAAACCAGCAGAGGGGTCACTGGGGGTTGCCGGGAGGTGAGGGATGTTGCTGGGGAAATGGTTGAACAGTCTCTTATATAGATGAGGGGAGACAGCCATGCATGGAGAGACATGAATGGATGGGGTTTACAATCTTCTCCCCATCTTTATGTAGGTAGAGAACCTAGCAGGGAAAGGAGGGAAACCTTTTATTTCTTTTTTGCCCTTGGCATAAGGTTTATAAAGAACTTTGGCAGCTTCTGAAGAAAGGCATGTTATATGCACAAAATAATAAATTTAATTTAAAATATACAAATTATATAAGCATTATATTGGCATTAAGCATTGGGAGTAGCTTAATTTAGCTTGTTGGGAAGGACAGAGAAGCTTCTTGTCACACTTATTAATGATAGCAACAGTTACTATATTCAGTCTCCACTCAACTTTCTTTTATTGCATCTTGTGCAAAAGCTTTATACATATGAATATATATATTGTAGTATTTGTAAAATTCATCTCCAGGTAAGATGGCATGGTCCAATTATTTTCCTTTGTGTCACACTGTCATATTATGTTCTGGCATTCTACTTCTCTCTAGTCTAAAACAACTTTGGATTTGGGACTTTAAAACCCTGGGCTCTGTCTAAGAAAGGAAGAGCTCATGTACTCTAAACTTTCTTGAACATCATAGGTTTGAAATTGCAGCTCAGACTTAAGCAGAACTAGGGGTTCACATTATGCTGAAATAAATGAGAGCAAAAAGAAAAAAAATCCAATTAAAAACAGTGAAAAATAAAGCACATAGTGAGAAAAAATGGAAAAGAAATAGAAAGAGACTGTATTAAAGAGAGAGAGAGAGAAAGGCAAAGAGAGAAAGAAAAATTCTGCTGAAACATTTGCCATACACTATCCACCCACCTACCCTCCCACTTTTGGTTTTCAGGGAAAACTTTTTATCTCTAATTCACAGCAATGACTTGCAGATCACATACTCAAATTACAATTTTTATCTGCAAGCCCTGAAAACTTTGAATGTAAGATCTTTCTTTCTCACATACCATCCCCTGTAACAGAGATTTTGCAAGTCAAATTATGCTGCTTTCTGTGGGGTTGCAGAGATATCACGGAAGGCAAAATGTAATCTGCCAACTGATTATTACTGAGATCAAACACAAACACAAAGAAACCTATCTTGATTTTTACTTCCCATGTCAAATTTGCGGGGCCACTGAGGTGGACTTGGTGAGGGGGCAAAGAAAAGACAATTTTATTTGAAAATCGTGCCAAGTTGATACAGACTCAATGATATACAAAGGTAGAAGCCACAATGCTGTTTTTAGAGTCACTGTCCAGATCTCTATGTCTAAGTAATAAGGGCATTCTGAGGTTCCATGGTGATTGTGTCTCACTAATTTCCATATTTTGATATATTTCTAATTTCTAGTCCAAATGAGCTCCCACTGGGCTCTGACAGAGCTGTGTTCTTTCCGTCTCTTATAACACAGTTTGTGCATACCAAATTATACACTTAGATACACCTGAGCAGTTGTCAGATTATGTCATCAGTAACACCTGTGAGACTCCTCTTACAGTCTTTGTACAGCTGCCCCAGAGTTCAATTTTTGTCCTGTAGAACTTTTGTGTGTGCAGATCTAGAAGTCAGAGAGAGGTTAGCATGACTGCCAATCCCTTCTGAAGAAAAATATCGTAACTTGCACACTGAGCAAATTTGCTATGGAAATAAATGCCTATGGAACCCTTTAATGAAATTATTCTCCCTTTAAAGGTAGAAATTCATTTAAAGTGACTCTTAAAGGATGCACAAACACACACACACACAAATCAGAATCACATATTTTTATCGAAACCCTTCTGAACCCAGACTGTCACTTTTTTTATAGCAATAATGGCAAATATCACAAGGCTTTGCACCTTACAAGGTTTTAAAGCCTATGGCAGCTTTTAAAGTTCTGGCTAGTTTAAATCAAGTTTCACTGATTGATGGCTAAAAACCTGAAATTCATTAAGCTTAAAAGAGTTACCAGTTCTTCAGATCTGCCAACTCTCTCAGTGATAGGAAAAAACAGTTAGAGGAGAAACATATAAAGAGTCCTACTTTGGTGAGCTATAATAACTCAGTCATGGGTTCGGGGTTGTTATAAATGTGTATGGGTAGGGTTTTGTGGCCTGCCTTGTGCAGGAGGTCAGACTAGATGATCATATTGGTCCCTTCTGACCTATGAGTCTAT
Organism: Mesoclemmys tuberculata; assembly: GCA_007922155.1. Lineage (NCBI taxonomy): Eukaryota > Metazoa > Chordata > Testudines > Chelidae > Mesoclemmys > Mesoclemmys tuberculata. Next base: position 59,405,289 of record ML675610.1, read on the forward strand.
GAGTCTATGAGGGAGTGAAAGGTACTGATACATATGTATTTCAGCTTGAAACATACATGCACCAGAGGAAGACAGAAAGGGTGCATATTTCCCTGAATTATAAAATTAGGAAACAGACCTGCCCCAGAGTCATGGGATTTAAATAAAGCTCATGATTTTTATACTCGCCTCATGATTTTTTTTTTATGTCTGACTCCTGATTTGTACATTTTTCTGGTTAGCAGTAACACAGGAAGTCAATACAGGAAACCACCTCAGAAGTGGGGGAGTCATTTCCCAAGCTTAGAATAAAGTGGCTTCCAGAAGATGGTACTTTGGGAAGTGACATTTTGGTAGCAGAAAATTAGCTTGCATTAAATTAACACCGCAGTTCTAGGAAACAATATTGTACAAGGGACTGAGCTGTGCTTCCATTCCCCACACCTCTATCGTGACTAGGCATACTGTAGTGTGCTTGCACTCCCCAGATTCAGGGACACAGTATCTGAGTGAATGCAGAAGCTGATGTCTTTGCTCCTTAGTCTCCTACACGTTGCCGCCATAACCAAAGATTGTGGTCAGCTTTTATTTCTGTACAGATTTTACGGAAGATTGAAATCGTTAATGGAAAAAGCATAAATCACAGAAAACAAAATTTCAATCTAATTTGCCTCCAGGTGATTCAGGCAGTAATTCTTATTGACCTTAAAGATTTAATAAAAAAAAAGGTGTTAAGCTAATGGCATTAATGAAGTGTTATCGTCATTAATGTTTCCTTGCAATTCTGCAGGGCAAATAGCTAGTAGGCTCATTGACATTAAAAGTCTCTGTGATTTGATTCAGTCTCCCAGGCTTGAAGGATATGATTAAATTAGTTTCTACAGAATAGATGGCTGTTGTGTTTATCTGGTTCCTTTCCTCCCCCTGACAACTACATTCAGTGCCAGCACAGAGTCTTATGCTTCCCATGTGAACCCCATTAGGCAAAGTTTCAGAACCGAGTAGTTTCAGAGAGAACCACAAGTGCTTATAAATAAATTCACAGATTAATTTGCTCAGCAGTTTTGAACAATTAGGATTTCTGGGCTCAATCGTTCTAAAAATATTTATTGGAAAATTAAATCTGACTAGAAGAAAACAAATATTTTTTGTATATCGTGTTCTGCCCCTTTGTATTCTTTACTTTGTTTGAAATGACTCCCCAGAGTCCAAAAAACTATATTTCCCATGTCCCTTTTTATTTGGAAACTATTATTTTCTTTACCTCAGATTTTAAATAGAGATTATGATAAATAAAATTATGTTACATTCGCTACAGCCCCTTTCGTTGTAAAACATCCTCAAACGCTTTATAAATTGCTATTGTTTGAAATCATGGAGCTAATCGAAACCACTAAATATGTTGCTTTCACAAAAGTCCTTACCTAGCATTGTTGATAACATATATTTTCAGAAGTCCCTGAGTAGGTTACTTTCATTTAGGTGCCTAAGTACCAATAGGAGACTAACTTTAGGGCCCTGGATTTGATTTGATTAAGTGATTTGTGTTAGATTACACAACCAGTCAATGACAAAATCAGGATTAGAGACCTTGGTCTTCTGAATTCCAGTCCCCTGCTATAACTTCAGATGATGCTTTCTCTTTCCCCTGTGTGTGAATAAATATAATTAACATTTGATCTAGCTAGTGAACACTATTGTTAAAGTTGCAAAACAGTTTTTTATAAACAACATGGTCTAATATAATCTATAACCATCTGAGAAACAGCCTGAGGTTGAAATTTTCCAAACTTGTTCTCTTCTCAAATATGACTTCCCCACCTTACTCAGAAAATTGAGTAAAAGCCTTCCTGTCACTTTTGAGTTAGATAGCGGTGGGGGAAAAAAGGAACTCATATTTATCATCCAATATTGACTCTCCTTATTGAGTCTGCAGCAAAAACAGCTGCAGTTTTTAAATGGAAAATTGTCATATGAATAATCTTCATAGCAGAACAAAGCATTTCAAAAGAGTTGGTCTAGGAAAAAAAAATCATTTTAGAAAGTAATTAATCAGTGACAACCATATACTGAGAATTCCTAACAGAGTTTTGCAGAGCTGGATATGACATAAAGCTGGCATTTTTTGCATTGATAGATGATTTTTTCTTAAAATCAAACACAGATCTGGCAAACTAATGGTAAAACTCCTATTGACTTCAACAAGGCCAGGATTTCACCCCTAATATCTGTTGATATACTAAGATCTATCGGCTGCCTTTGATACCATTGATCATGAGACGTCATTGATTTGTCTGCAGCCCATAGCAGGTGGGAGGCTGTACTTTGGATCTATCCCTTTTTTGCTGGGTATTTCTGCTCATTATCCCCAAAGGTGATGCCATAGATCTATCTAGGGGGCCATTGGGAAGTTATTTCTTTGGTTTACTGCTTCATTTCTCAATTTGTGACCTTAGCTGCTTTTTAACAGCATAGACCAGGACAATTTTCTCTCACGGCTAGGAGGTTGCAACTTTTCTTTTTTACATAGACACTGTAAAGACTGAACTAACACAGTGTCCTGTGTGGAGCTACACCTTACATTCAAGGGAAGGCTGAAGATGATGCACAATGTGGCAGTCTGTTGATTAACTGGAATACGGTATCCTGTTCTGGGGATCTTGACACTGCTGCTCCATGAGCTGCACTGGCTGCCTAATTGTTTCCAAGTGAAATTTAAAATGTTTGTTTTTTTGACTTGTGTATCCATTTATAGCAGGAGTGGCCAAACTGTGGCCGTGTGTCTCTTTTACAATTAAAATGTGGCTCGCAGAGCCCCTCATGCTCCTCTCCCCCCCCCCCCAATTCTCTGCCTAGCAGATTAGGGTAGATTGTTTCTGCCATGCAGTGGAGTGGTGGGGCTACCCAGCAGGGAGCTGGGTTTTGAGGGCGCCAGTGCCATGGCGCACACCTGTCGGGGATTGGGGCTGCAGCCCCATGGTGGGGTGATGGGGTGCGCCTGCCATGCCCCAAGTCCCATCACCACTCCACAGAGCTGAAGCCTGGAGGCTCAGCAGGCGTGCCCCAGCTCTCGAATTTCTGATATGCAAGATCCGAGGGTCAGTTATATGTGGATCCAAGGGTCAGTAAGTTTGGCCACCCCTGGGACGAGTCTACATGAGAGCCACTTCTGTCCCTTTTCCATATAGCCACATTTGCAATTAGCAGAGCATCTCAAGCTTTAACTGAGGGCGTTCCAAACAGAGGTATCCTCTGCAGCAGAACTCACTTCCAAACTTGCTTGTTCCAAAATCTGTTTTTTTTTTCTTTAGATTATGCTACAAGTATTTTTGCTGGATCTCCAAGGAAGGAAGAGCATGATGTGAGCCATTATTTGTAGGTGGGTGGGATACTGTTTGTGCTTCAAATTTATTTCTGGTTGGTTATTTTCTTTAGCGAGATGAGAATAAGCTACTGTTTCTATGAGTGCATTAATGTTTGTCAGAAGAGTGCAGAATCATAGATTAAGTGATCGGTCACACTGAGGAGCTGGATTCTGAATAGTATTGTAGCCATCTGATTGGAGGGGCTGAGAGATTTTTCAGTATTGGATATATTTTTTCAAAAAGTAAAATATTAGGGTGGAATGAATTCTGAGCATACCATTGTCAATGAGGTATAACATAATTGCTCTTGTTAAACAAAAATAGCTTCTACATCCACAACCTACCTTTTCTTGCCAACACACTGTTGTTTGTTTATCAGCATCTTTGACTGAGGCCAGCACAACTGTTACAGAACCAGAAGGGGGTGCACAAGCACAACACATTGAGCAAAATTCTACTTTCTTCAGTCAGATATATGCACACATATCTCTAACCAAAGTCGATGTAAGTTATATCTCTGGACTAGTCTACGCTTACCTTCAAATTTGGTGGCAGTCGACGGGAGTTACGCGAGGTATGCAGGGCCGCTTGCCTAACTCCCATTGACTTCGTAACTCCTTTTCTACGCAGTGTCTTCACTGCTCTGCGTCGACAGGAATACTACACCACTTGAGGGGGTGGTTTTAATGCGTCGACTTCCAAATCGATTGAGCAGGTCTTCATTGACCGCTCCATTGATCCAGATTGATCGATCTGACTGCTGAATTTGTCGCCGTCAGTGAAGACGTCCCTCGTTTTCCAAAACCAGAATTTGCCCCATTTTGTTTAGGTGCAGGAGGGTCTGACAAACTAGCAGTTATGTACTTATATTTTAGCACCTCTTTATCATGAAGTTGTAGATTACAGTCAAACTTGAAGATTTTTCCTGATTACATTGTAACAGCTTTAATTTAATTTTTGGATCTAAAATGTTGACATTGTCATGTCATGTGGTAGGTAGACACTACCTTGATGCTATAGTGACTGGTGCTCTATGGGTATCCAACCACTGCTGCAGAACCTAAGATGACCATCTTAGGGAGTCAGCGACTGAACTTCTAATATATCTTTTATTTCCTGTGTAACTAAGACTCAGGAGGTCAGTTGAGAGCTCATCATGGGCACCCAGATGTGCAGTTGCCCTCTATATTTGGGAGAAGGCATGTTCAAACTCTACATGGGAGAAGGATTGGTTTATTAAAAGCTGAGACTATGTAAATACACATTGAAAAAAAATTAAGCCTTAAAAGACATCTTCTCCCTAATACTATTGGACAGGTTGTGTCCATTTGTTCCATAGGTGTTCAAAGGACAAAATAGGGAATAAGGATCGCACATCTCACTGAGCTCTTGAGCAGCAGCAGATCACAACTTCAGTTCCTGTGCTCACTAGGGCACAAGGCCCATTCCCGCCATGTGCTTCTTGGGGTGTAAGCCACTTCCAAAAGGATAAGACATGACCCTGTCACCTTCACAGTACAGCCTTCTGGGGGTGGGAGTGTGTTCTGCGGCTCCTGAAGTAATACAGCACTGGGTTTACTCCCTCTGTGTGATTTACAGCTCCAAGATGGCAGAGTTCCCCTTAGGTCAGTGCAGTTAAGTGCACTGGTTCAAAGGCTTAGCCAGGGACCAGTACAGTAAATGTCACTATAGAGGAATGATTTTGAATGGCTTACCTTAGTTATAAATAGTAGTTTTCATTTTTTAGAATATGTATGCATAATAGCTTCACTTGTTTCATTACCCGTTACTGTTCATGCATACTCCACAATTTTACATTTTTTTGTTGTTGTTTAAGTGAGGAAGTAATAAGAATACATTTGTCTCCTAAGTTCCTTTTTCTTGTGACTGCTCTTTATAGGAAACATTAAATTTTGGAAGAAAGGGGACTAACGTGACCACTCCTGAATAGCATACCAGTGTCATATCTCTGTAGAGGATTTGGGAAGCCACCCTGACAGGTTTGAGTACTTTATACAAATTAACCCCTGTGGTGCTTACCTTGGTTCCTGGGTCTCTGTGCTAGTAATTCAGCGGGAGGTGCTGTCTCTAGAGGGCAAGGAGGCCAAGGGAAGACTCAGAGTCTGGAGAGAGGAGAGACATTATTTCGAGCAATATGAGCCTCTAGTAGCTCAGAGAAGTTATAGCTGTTGTACCTGGATGGTCACCAGGACACCTGCTCAGAGGAGAACCAGCATTTGAAGGTATGTCTACATTGCAATAAAAGACTTATGGCACGGCCACAGCTGGCCCAGGTCTGCTGATTTGGGCTTGCAGGGCTCAGGCTGTGGGGCTATAAAATTTCCATGTAGACGTTCTGGTTTGGGCGGGAGCCCAGGGTTCTGAGAGCCAGTGAGAGGAGAAGGTCTCAGAGCCTAGGCCCCAGCCCCAAACATCTACATGGTGATTTTTAGCCTCGCAGCCCAAGCCTGAGTCAGCTAACCTGGGCTCTGAGACTTGGTGCTATGGGTTTTTTTCCTGAAGGGTTGACATATCCTGAGAGAAAAGGGGAGGAGGAGGTTAGAGTTCAAATGATTGACAGAAAAAAGCCCAGGAAACTAGAGGTAGCCTGACCATTAAGGAAGGTCTTCAGTAAGATGCCCATCTCTGGGAACACTATGAGAGGGAAGAAGCCATTCTGAGAGAGGGTCTGGAGCCAGCCACTGAAAGGGTAGGACTTGCTGTTTGGTGACCTTGGGAGTGCCAAGCCTGTACACAGGGCTCCCTGATAACAGGCCTCTGGGTACCTGGAATAAATATCTCTACTATAATGGAAGGCTAAACTGTATTACACTGTTCAACCACTAAGTGGGACTTTGTAAAATTTAAATGAACATCAGCCATACCTGGTAGAGCATTAAAGGATCTTGTGATGATCATATCTGGAGTGTATAAGCAAGCTCTATAGCCAGTTCATATGTGGTACAGGAATATGACATGGCGTCAGGAGTAAATTAAGAACAGAAACAGAGGGAACAAAGCAACAAAGGTTGAAGGATCTCATCAACATACCATGCTTCAATTCCAGTGAACTTCAGCTTTGACAAAACTTCACAATGGACAAACTGGAAGCAGTACTTTGCCAGACTTTGAATTGCAAACAAACTCCACAAAGAAACTGATGATATACCAGTAAAGTCTTTAATTTATGCTACGAGGAAGCAAACAGAGCATATATTTAAATCCTTTGACTTTACTGAAGACAGTCACAAAGATGACTATGTACTGGTTCTGGTTATGTTTCATGCCCACTTTATACTTCAGAGAAATGTGGTTTCTGAGAGAGCATGGTTTTACCAAGGAATTCAAGAACCAGGGTAAAGTGTTGAGTGTTTTATAAGAGCTCTGCATACATTGGCTGAAAACTATGATTTTGGGGAATGCAAAACATAAAAGTATGAAATGATAGGTTTTTATCTCTTAGCCTGTTACAGCAGCTACAACTGAAGAGAGATTTAACCCTAGCTATACTTACATAGATAGCAAAGCAGCTAGAATTAGTGAAACAACAGAATGAAAGGCAGGAGCAATCTGAAAAACCTTACACTAGACCTTGAGTGTCAAAAGTCATTATCTTAAAACCCTGGAGGCAAGGAGAGAGAACTCCAAGTCTAAAAGGGACAAATTCCAGCCTACCTGCACAAGGTCTGCAAAAAAACATATCCCAAGAGATGATGCACATCCAGCCAGAGGCACAGAGTGTAATAAATGTATAAAACATGGACATTTTGTAGCTGTATGCCACACTAAAGCAATCAAGAAGTTGACTCTTATTACAGACCATCAAGATCCATTGTTTCTGTGATCTATTACTTGTGATGATATAGAGCCAGCCTGGAGATTAAAACTGAATATTCATGGCAAGACTATTGAATTTAAAATGGACTCAGGAGCTGATGTCAGTCATCTCAGAAGGGACTTACGTTGGCCTTTAACCCATCGCAGAGCTGAAGTCACCTGACACAGCTCTGTGTAGCCTTGAAGGTATTCTGAACTTCATGGGCCAATTCACCCCAGAAACAGCTTAGAGAGACAAAAGCTGTGCGTTCATATTATATGTGATCAAAGAGCCACAGACTAACACCCTTCTCAGCTGCAGCTCATGATGGGCTTAGTGAGAAAGCTGGGAGAACTCGTGGACTATTTTGTGATATTTGACTTTTGAAAGTTGATCCCGTACAAATGACTTTAAGAAACAATGCTGAACCATATCGTGTATGGACACCTTACAGGATTCCTATCCCATTGCATCATAAAGTGGAAACTGCGTTAAATAGGATGGAGCAGATTGGCATAATTGAGAAAATCTCTGCACCAGCAGCATGGCGTGGTACCAATTCTAAAGAAAAATGGAAAAATATTAATCTGTGTGGATCTTCAAAGACTTAATGAAACAGTTATGGAAGAAAAATCTATCCTTCCGACACTGGTATGACTTTCTTCCAAAGTGAAAGGAGATATAGTAGTCTGCAAACTGGGTGCCTTGAATGGATTCTTGCAAATTCCTTTAGAGAGTTAAAGTAAGTGCTAAACTGACTACATATATCACACCCATTGGGAGATTTTGCTTGCAAAGATTACCTGCTGAGATTATCAGTGGAACTGAAATTTTCTAAAGAGAGATGGCAGAACCGTTAAAAACAAATGGAGTTAGACGTTTTCATGGACTTTCTGATATATAGATCTTTGATGGAAGAAAACAGCAAAACCCTCAACAAAGCCCTAAGCTTAATCAGTCAGGACTGACACTAAACAAGGAAAAATGCGTTTTCTGTCTACCCTAAATCAAGTTTTTTGGACAGACAATAAACAAAGATGGAATCAGTCCTAGCCCTGAGAAAGTAAAAGCAATTCGAGAATTGAATGCACCAAGTAATGTACCAGAACTGAGATGTATATGAGGGATAGTAAATTACCTTGGCCAATACCTACAACACCTTTCTACAGCGAAAAAAACACGGAATGAATTGTTCATAGTCAAGCTGTATTTGACTTTGGGGCAAAATAAATAAATTATCTTTAAAAAGGTAAAAGAAATGAGCTCAACAGTTCCAGTTCTCAAGTACTATGATGTGCACAAGCCTACACCACCAGCTATGGCCTAAGTGGTGTATTGTTGCAACAACATAGCTCTGTGTGGAAGCACGTTGCATTCTGTTCTCTCACATTTACAGAACCTGAAAAATGATATGCACAGATTGAAAAGGCCTGCCTGGCAAGTGTATGGATATGTGAGAACTTTTATAGATATCTGTGTGGACTAGATTCATTACACTGATATACTGACTAGGGTGGCCTGACGAGATAGCAATGTTAATAGGCGCCTATGTGAGACAAAGCCCCGAATATCAGGACTGTCCCTATAAAATCAGGATATCTGGTCACCCTAATACCGATCAAAGACTGTTTGTAACCCTCATCAACAGAAAAGACCTGGATCAAGCACTGCTGAGATACCGACATCTATTGCTAAAGTTAATGTGATTTTACCCGATTGCTGAATATGTTCCTGGGGGAGACCTGGTAGTAGCGGATACTCTGACAAGGAGCCCAGCATTGTACTCAACTACCCATGAGCTCAAAGATGATGTAAAGGCAGGGAGTCGAACCAAATCCAAACCTGAACCTGAAAAACAGCTCAGCGAGGTTTTTTGAATGAACCAGAACTGAACCTGAACTGAAAATACCTCAGTTGCCTTGAATCCAAGCTGGCACCAACATCCCACAAAAAATTGGTAACCAGTTCAAAACAATAGGGTCAATAATCAGACACTCAGGGAGGGTCTTATGGGGGTGCTGAGGAAATATCTCTCTCCGCTCCAACCTTAGAGAGACAGAGGGGCAGAGACTTATCTTCTCAGGAAGCTATTCTGGAGCAATAGCAAATAGCAAAGCAAGGAAGGAGGCGGAGAGGAGGTTCTGGGATTGGTAGTTCTCCTGTCTGTTATGTCCAGGTAGAGGTCTGCCCATGGAAGAGAATTACAACTCTCAAAACACTGCCCGCTCCCACTTCCTGCTGAGTGCTTGTTCCTGCTACGTCAGCATATAAAGGGCATTTTCTGTGCTGAAAGTCATTTTGTAACCTCAGCAGTCAAATATGACTGGCAGCATTCTTGAGGACATTGCAGTAAAGTGTGCAAATACCTTGTTTAAAAAAAATTAGGGCTGTCAAACGATTACAAAAATTAATCATGATTAATTACGAGATTAAAAAATTCATGATTAATCACAGTTTTAATTGCTCTGTTAAACAATAATAGAATACCATTTATTTAAATATTTTCTACATTTTCAAATATATTGATTTCAATTACAACACAGAATACGAAGTGTACAGTGCTCACTTGATATTATTTTTTATTACAAATATTTACATTGTTATAATAAATAGTATTTTTCCAGTCACCTCACACAAACTCTAGTGCAATATCTTTATCCCATGTATTCGTCTTCTTGGCTATACTGAATCAAGTCAGCCAAGTTGCCTATTGCTGCTACAGAAGATATCATTGTCACAGGTCATCAAGAGCCCCTATGAAGTATGTGTACCAATAGGACACCAAACTTGACCCTTGCTAAATCGGGTCACGTGAGTGGGGAGATTCAGGGGTATTATCAGTGAGGGGAGGGCACTAGTGACCCTGAGAGTATCAGTTTACTCTGATGTGTCATATTTACTTCCTGCTTAATACAGTTACTGTGCTGAATATATTGTGTGTTAGTGTTATCCCTTGGGCATCTCCAACTATCTGGCAAGTGACAGGGTTATCCTGTGGTTAGAATTTTCCTTTTAAGCTGCCCTGGTGACCCTGTCAGAAAGGAGAGGGTGGAAAGCACTACCGAGTAAATTGATATGGGACGAGAACAAAGAAAGTTACACCTGCTGAGTTGGAAGACGGATCCAGATGAACTGAGGCTTGTCCATTAGAAGCTGGAAGAAAATTGGCGTTAAAAGAGATAACTGGATGGATGTGTGTGTCACAAATTAAATAGCTGGTTTTGGTGGCAATGAAAACACATTTAATTATAATCTCTGAACTAACAACCGGTTCCCTTGTTACAGTCAGTTCTGGGATCAGGAGGAAATAAAAGTGTGTCCCATTAAGGAAAGTAATATAATGAATTTGAAATCCTAGAAGAAAAAATCTTGTAAAGGAATTAAATACCTGAGGCCCGGTCTACACTTACCTTGGCGATTCGGCAGCAGTCGACAGGAGATAGGCAAGTGACGTAAATCCCTTGTGTATCTCCCGTCAACTTTGCAGCGTCTCCTCCACATGGCGTCCATACTGTGCTGCGTCGAAGGGAACAGCACTCCCTTCGACGCAGCGCTACTCCACTTACCGGGGTGGTTTTCCTGCGTCGCTTCTTGCATCGACTGAGCGCGTCTATACAGAGTAAAATCTGGGCTTACGTAAATAACTTTACCTTAATCAAATAACATGATTTTAATAGGACTACTCACAAAGTATATGTAAGTGTAGTTGAAGCTGAGGTTAACAGTTGTTATATCATGAAGTCGTGTGTACATTTTGAAGGTAATGGATTTATAACAGGGCTGAATCTAGGTTATGATGTTCACGTTTGTGTAACTATTAGGGATAACGTTTAACCATGCAAATGAAAAACAGCCTGAAAATGTGAAGTAATAGTCATTGTTAAAAATGGCCCTGGCCTGTAGACCTGGAAAATTTTACTCAAGCAACCAGAGTATAGCAGTGGAAAGTTGTTCTAGTAAATTTCCCCTATTTTAAAATCATTGTCAGCAACAAGAACTAGTTACTTCTGTCAAGTTTAATATAAATGGATAAAGTAGCAGGTATAGTGTGATAGCCGTTGTATGACTAACATATATTATCCTACTCAGACTTTAACTCAGAAAAGCAAGTTTCTTCAAGTGCATATGATTCACTATATCACTGGAAAAATTCAACTCTAATTTAATTTTTTTCTGTATTCATGGATTTGAACTCTCTCCAAAAATTAGAGCACAGGAAATCTTTCCAGATAGGCCCACCAAACTATGCCAGCCATTTCTTCTGCTGCCACTGCTCAGCAACAGACAAATAGCAAGCAGTCCTACGAAGAGGGCCACATGGCCATATAAAAAAATTAACTGAGGTGAATATGCAGCTGTCCTTTGTTTTTTTGTGTGTATTTTCACACAATTCTAACGTGTCCTTTTTTGTGCCAACAGATACATCGTATATACCAAAGAATTAAGTTCTTTTGCTCAGAAGTGTCTGTTGTACTACCACTAAAAGGTAGCACAGTCTCTTCCTTGTCCACCTTTTCAAGGAACAATATGACAAATCTTTATGGAGTTTTTATTAATAGTTTGCTTTTTTCTCCATTCATAATCATATGAGTCAGAAACAACAATGGGGATCTGAACAGTCCTGAACTTTGTCAAATTCAGAGCCACATCTGAATTTAGTGACTTCGGTCCAATGAATTGCATCTACTTTTTCTCTCTAGAGGCTTCAATGCTTATTGCCTTTGGCAATTAGTTTGTTTTTGTTATTAGGAAAATGGAGATTCCCCACTGTGGATGTTTTTGTTGTTGTTGAACTTAAAAAGAATATATTAAAGATTCAGCATTTTCATTTCATGCTTTTAATAAACAGGACACATTCCCACACAAGAGATCTTAATAAATAATGGTGATTCAGTCTTTAATAGTTGCACTGACAAGAAGTTTGAAGTCTTTTATTAAAGACTGCTTGAGGCTCTGACGTCAATTGAAAAGCTAGGGTGACTGACTGACGCAGAGGTATTCTATTTGAAAATACATAAAACTGTAAACCACTAAGGAATTAGATTGATGGCACAGATTAAGGAATGCCAGACTGTGTGGCTTTCCTATAGACAGTGAGGCTATGTCTACACTACTACTTATGTCACTTGGGTGTGAATAAACCACCCGTCCCCCCGAACGACATGTTATAACCACCTAAGCACTGGTGTGGACAGTACTATGTTGGTGGGAAAGTTTCACAACATAGCTGCCCCTGTTCATTGCGGGTGGATTAATTAAGTTGACGGATGAGCGCTCTTTCCCGTAGGCTTAGAGCGCTTACAGTGGCACAGCTACATCAGTGCTGGGCTGCTGTGAGCCTTCTCGAGTAGCCATAGCCTTAGGCCAGTGGTTTTCAACCTGTTTTCATTTGCAGACACCTTAGGAGTTTTGAATGGCGGTGCGGACCCTGAGGAAATCTTAGGGATTGTCTTCACTATGTTGCTCCGTTGGCGCTGCAGCCATCAATGCAGTGGCATCGACCGAGCGGGTCTGGTGAAGACACGTTCTGTTGAGTGCAGAATGTGCTCCCGTCGACTTGGTTATTCCACTTGAACAAGAAGCGTAAACTATGTCAATGGGAGAGGCATCTCCCATTGACACAGCATGGTGAAGACAGCGCGGCTACTCGATGTAAGGTACGTCGAGTTACATCAACCTGGCTTTATAAAATTTGATAAAGTGCAAAAGAAAGATAGGGCATTAGAATTCAGTATAGTATGTCCTGCAGCTAGTGTGATGGTTAGCTGTGGATTCCGGAGCTGTAATTCTCTCACTAATACAAAAGGGCTTCTAGATTAAGAGGAATGTAGAGTGTATTAAAATGGTAAGACAAATGGTTTCAGAAAATTGACATATCAAGGGACATTTAAAGATAAACTGTCAGACTGTTTAGTAAATCATTAAGAAAAACCTATTCCCTCCATTACTAATAACATTTTATATTACTGGATTATTACCACTTATGCATACTTTTGGTTGGAAGAACTGCTTAGTGGCCTAATCAATAGGTTTGAAATACCTAAATATAAGGGAGACATCCATTGCGCTGTATAGGATGCTCCCTATATAACAAAATACAGTAGAACCTCAAAGATATGAACATCAAAGTTATGAACTGACCAGTCAGCCGAACACCATGTGGAACTGGAAGTAAGCAGCGATGGGCGGGGGAGGGAGGGGCAGCAAATACTATACCGTGCCTGTATTGCATCTCAAAGGTCGGCATGCAGAGCAGGAACAGCCTGGGGGCTGTGCTGTTTCCTGTAAAAGCCATTGCACCCTCTCCCACTCCTCCCCACTGGGAGGGGGAGGAGGGGGACAAGCTTGCAAGTTCAGTCCGACCCCAGGAAAGAAACAGCAAGCACCTGATAGACAAAGAACTGAAGGAAGCTGCTGGCTAGGATGGAAGCTGCTGCTTTTGCAGCCGAAGGCTGGCCTGAAGCTGGAGTGGGAGCTACAATACGAGCTGCTGCCTGCACACTGCGCTCTGGAGGAGTTTTAAAGGGCCACAGCCGGGGCACCGATGTGGCCCAAACTTTGCCTGTGGCTGCACTTCTGGATTCTGCCACCTCCACTGAGAGTGCAAGGAACAGGGGAGGGAGGGGTGCTGGCAGTGGGCTGGCACCAACCCCCTACCATGTGCTGCCTCTGGAGTGTGGCAAGTAGTGCACAGAGCAGAACAAGCCCTGGGGAGAAGCGGCTGAGGGCTTGTAGGGCCAAGGGTGCCAGTTCAGCGCAAAGGCAAGAAACAGGAATAGGGCAGGCAGCTGCTTGCAAAGCAGGCAGTGCTACTAGGTGCCATCTTGGCAGAGATCTCGCCCAGACACTGACTGCAAGGTACTGTACCATAACATTTTGTTCAGAGTTACGAACAGCCTGCCTTCACGAGGTGTTTGTGTCTTTGAGGTTCTACTATGTTAATCACATGAAATTTGTGCATTTTACACCTGTAACTCTATTATTCCTGTGAACTACAATGTTATTAGAAATGCTCCTACCAAGTACCAAATTGATGGAGCTTCGTCTTTGGAAGTGCTCTTCTGAGATCAGAGAGGGTGCTACAGCAGTCCACTAGAGTGAGTGTGAATTTAAGGAAAACAAACAAAAAAACCATAGCTTAAGCTGCCTCTCTTACTGTGAAATGGGGAAGTGTATTAACCTAGCAATCAGTTCAGCAGAGCTGTTCCAACCAATTGATGCGTGCATTATGAGAAACAAAAGCTACAGATAAGGAAACTAATTTTCCCTTTGTTACTCATAGCACAAGGAATTTTTTTTCTCGTTTGTACTTTTCTTTGGACCTGGGCCTATCATTCCTACAAGATCGGGGTAGGTGGAACACTGTACTGTTTTTGGCAGAAGAGAAGAAGGAACACAAATTAAATGAAATTATAGCCTTGGACATATTCTGTTTTATTTGTATTCATATACATTACAGCCAAGAAAGTGATGGACAGATTGTACCAAAGAAGATGGTAAGCAGTTGGACCTTACTGTGGCCTCAGACAGGCAAAAATGGCAGATGCTTGCATGACGACCTGACCCCAGATCATGGGATAAGGGGAAGATGGAGATGTACATGAAGAAACATTCTGAAAAAAAAACAAAAAAAATATCTATTCACTTTTCTTTTAATGTGTACAGAACATTCTCAGAGCTCGAACTGAAGGTAATTTGATGTGTACTTTTTTATTAATGATTTTATGCTTCATATTAAATTTTACTTCTTTCGTCCCTCACTCCTATCTCCATTTTATGTTTCTCTTGTTCCCAATAGAAGTGTAGAAGAGAAAAAATGCCAAGTTCATACTTTCTAAACTTGAATTCACTTAGAATACTGATTTAGTCACTAGAGAACTGGAGGTCATAGTAAAAAATATTTCCATACAGTTAGTTTCATTAGATATCAAAGTTTATAAATATAAGCAGCATTGTTTCTTATTTTCATAAAGTATAGTTTTCCCAACTGAAAGCACCACCATAGCAGAAAAACTGCGAGAAGAATCTAGCTATCTTTTAATTTACCTAGCCTGGACACAAATAGAAACTGTGCTCTTGCCTGTTGCATTGCTCTGTGATTTAACTTCCACAAATTTATGGATGTAACATAATTTAATTTTCTTTCAGTGGGATGGTTAGTCTTTATATAGCAAATGACATCTGAATTTGCATTAAAATCTGTAATAAGCCCATTACAGGCAATTAAAAAATAGTGTTGGTCTATAAAATGTTGGAGTAGCATGTTAAATGACTTTGAAATACAAATTTGCTCTTCTCACATTTCCTTTCTACTAGTCAGATGTTTATTGTATAAAGGGCGTAAGTCACATTATAATTTGGCCATGGAAATAGAATACAAGATTTAATAGGACTATAAAACAAATTGAATTCTCACTAGTAGAATCAGAATCCTTATAACATGCAAAAATAATGCCTTTCTCCAAAGCTACTGATCTCTGAGGATTATCATGCTCGACCCTGATTGAAAAATAGCCATATCTTGGGGTTTTTTTTGACCTCTGAGTCACTGTGGAAGGTGTACCTTAAACACACCAACTACTGGTACTTATGTTACCCCCACCCCAACCCACTTTGGTTTAATGGTGAATTCTAGAACTTGTAACAAATAGTGAGAATTTTTCATAACAATTTTCTATGAGATTTTCTGAATTTTTGATAAGCTCTAGTAACATCTTTTCTAACTGTGGTTGGGGAATGAGCTACTGTAGGACATCTCATGGTTGCACTGCACAACTAAAGACACCTAACTCTCCAGCTATAGTGGCTTGCTTGACACCCCCTTTTTAGGGGGGCTGATTTTGCTTTCATCCATGGTCACTCTTTCATACATTTTAGTTTGGGAAAAACTCTGGTCAGCATGCTTCACTTGGGCTGGCACACCAACTGAGCTGTCAGCATGGCTTTGGCCAGCTGGCTTGTGCTCGTTTTGGAAAAGAGGAAGTTGGTGGTCATGTGCTTTTTCTGGTGCAACCAATACTTTTCCCCCCCTCTTCACCCGGGTGTTCAGGTACATTACTGAGGCTTCAGGTACCAGCTAGCACTTCCCAAGCTCTATTTTTCCTTGTTCCACAGAACATTAAGGCAACTGACTTGTTTTGACCAGCGAAAAAATTCATTTTGATTTCTTCGTGGATTGCTTAAACCCTGTCAACTCTGCTCCCATCTTTTTCTTTGAAGCCTCATCATTTGACATCTCAGGACTCATGCCATATTCTGGCCTTAGTTCTATCAAGGATGATTAGCGCAGGAATGTAAGTGCATGATCTGTTGAATTGGTAATCATATTACTTTCTCATTTATTTTAGCATGGATCATAGCTAGCTGGGGTGCAACGTTAGTTCCAAGAAGTTAAAATCCTATTCTGAATACATAGACCGTATCAGCAAATCAGGAACAGATCTGTCAGAAGGATAGGCCCCATATTTTCACTTCCACACTCCATTACTGTTCTCTGGCTTCAATGAGACTTCAATTTCTTTTATACCTCTGTATGTCATGTGGATGGTTAACAGGACCTCTTTGCATGAAGCACTACTTTGTTCTAAGCAACGTGTTTTCTCTGCACTAAGGCGATCAATCATCTCCCAAACCCAGACCAACACTGTTCTCATCAGTTGAGGCTACTGGCTACTTCACACTGAACCATGTAAACCTAAGGAGAACAAGAGGCATGATGGTAGATTCTTTAATTACATGTTCATATGGTGATTTTCCACAGGACCTCTTTCTCATTCTTGCCACAGGCTGGACCTGCTCTAGGGGTGGATCAAGATTGTGTTGTGAAAGGAAACTGTTGTTTGTAGAACTGCTTTATTTGTTACACAAGTTGGAAATCTGCTCAAAGCTAAAAGCCCTCCCCACTCAACCCTGAGACAAGGGCCACTGAACTCAAGCCACAAGTAAATAATGGGGACAACAACAACAACAACATAGAGAGACAGGAGTGAATGTTAAAGTTTAAAAATCAGGGAACCAGAAGGGGATGCTGAGCAGAGAATCCCCAAGAGTGCCCACTGCTTCTCAGTGTCACCTAAGGAGTCAGTGGACACTACAGAGAGGCATGACCTGACCAGGGACCAGATATAGGCCCCACAATTGCAGAACATCCCAAGTTCTTCCTCCTGTCCTCAGAGGTGATGGAGAAAGATCTGTGCCAGCATGCTCCATGGACTACCTGCATTGTAAAGGAGTCTCTGCAAGGCCTGAAGGCAAAGACGTGGACCTGGATGCAGAATCAGACCAGGCCTTGTCCGCCCTCCCACAGGAGGATGCTCAGGACACCTGCCGAGTTCTAGTGCAGTCATTGCTAGAAAAGCTCCAGGATCTTCCTCTGGATGCCAGGATTCCTGGGGGGCATGATCAGAATGTTGAACAGGTGTCAGAATGTGGACAGAAATAGCTGGTAAAGCATCAGCACACCGCTCCAAAGGGAAATGCACTGAGCAACCCCATCCACATCCACAACCAGTCAGACATCAAATCAATTCAATTCTCCAATGGGGAGGGATCAGTGGCAGAAAGATAAGTGCCCAGTACTGCAGGGACAGTACACCCCATCAGTGGGTGTCGGGTTGTGGTGGAATTACGAGTACAGCTTAGGCAGCCTAAGTAGCCTAACCTCCCCGAGCTGCCACAACAGCCCTTGTTCCCAGAGCAGTGTGGCTCAAGGGTCAAGGTCAACAGGATCATCCTTCTAGGCAGGTTAGTGTGGCCTAAGGGCCAGAGTCAATAGGACTACCCGGTGCTACAGGTCAGTGTGGCCCAGTGGCCAGAGAGCAGTGGGCCACCAGCCCAGGCCCTGTCTGTAGTGGAGGGTATTCGCCACTGGCTCAGCAGATATCCTTCCAAAATATGCTGAGTCAAACCCTGGTTCTGCAACCAGATCAATGTTTAGTTTCCCATGCTCACTTCCTACCTATCCTTCCAAGGGGTTCTTCTCTCCTCCATTGGGGGTGTCGGGCAGCTAGGAGTTGGTTGGAGCTGCAGTCCAGCTGGTCTCTGCTTCCTGGAGCATCGGCAATCTAGCCTGCAACGCATTTCTGCTCCATTCAGTGACCACCCCAGACTGAGCTGAGCTGCTCCCAGGGTGTGATTAATCCCTGCTGAACTAGTGCGAGGTAGGGCTATACTGTCACACGCAGATACAGCAGCTGATCCATGCCCCACCAGGCAGCAATGAGCATGAATGAGAGGAAGACCACCTGCCATATGGCCCCAACCTTCAGGCCACAGCTCTTGACTTAGCTGACCTGGGTGGAGGAGGAGGCTACCAAAGAGATAGTTTGGCAAGCTTCCACCCATGCCCAATCTCCCAGGTTCTGGGCTATGAGGACCATGTCATCAGCATATTCTGATGACCACCCACAAGTCTGGCTTTTATAGCAACAAACCCATCATCCTCTTCTGGAGGGAGACAGAAGGGTTCGATCATGATGGTGTCCAATTGGCTGGATAGCAAGCAGCCCTAATGTACCCCTTGACCGAAGGTGACAGATTTAGTCAAGACCCAGTTGAGCTTGACCAAATGCTCTGCAGAGGTGTACAGCACGTGGAGAAGCCCCATGAAGTGAGACCTGAAGTTGAACACTTGCCGAGTGCCGACAAGATACCTGTGATCCACCCTGTCAAATGCCTTCTCCTAGTCTACAGATGGGAGGGCAAGTGGCAGATTATCCCTATATGATAAAGGGATTAGGTCCCAGACTAGATACATGTTATCAAAGATGTTTCAGCCTGAGACATTGTAGGTTTGGTTGGGGTAAATCACATCTCCCAGTATGGACCTCAGCTGCTGTGAGATGGTTTCCGCTATGACCTCATAGTTCATACTGAGGAGCAAAACTGGGTGCCAAGTCCTTAGATTGCAGAAGTCCTCCTTCTTAGGCAACAGAGTGATCATGACCCACGTGCACAACAGGGGGAACACCCTGCTCCTCAAGGACTTGGCCCAGATAGATTCAAGGTCAAGGATGAGGACATCCCATGATACACAGTAGAATGCTACTGTCAGCCAATGATTCCCAGAGATGCTGATGGGCATCAGAGGGGATGGATTCCAAGAACTTGGCTAGTGTGAGATGTTGTTCTAACCAGTTCCAGTATCCCACACTGACTACAGGGAATTTGTCCTCCAGACACCGCAGGCATTGGTGTCAATTGGAACCAGATAGAAGAGACTGTTAAAAGCCTGGCCCTTCCCTACGTCTTCAGAAGTGTATGAGAGAAGTGCTATCCTTTGCTGGGTGGCAGGTGATATGCTCTTTGGTACCGCTCTTTTTCTTTGGGGTGTAAAAGACGCAGGCACCACGATCCATGTCATGAAGGTGTTGAATGCGGGATCAAATGAAGATGCCCCAGGTCTGATGGTTGCCCAGGGCCCGACGATCTTCTTGCTTCTCCTGACATTCTCTGCAGAGGGGTGGATTTCTGGGACAAACAACCAGGCATCTCTCCAGCTCCAAGACTTCCCACTCCAACTGTTCTATTGCTGCATCCCTCCTCCAGCTGCCCCCCTGCTGTAGTCACAGCAGAAGAGCCATTCATGTACCTTCCCCAGATCCCACTGCTTCTGTTCTAAGGGAAAGATGTGCTTCTTCCAGACCAGCCAGAACTCCCAGAAGGCTGCCCAAAAGCCATTAGGCATCTGAGGTGTCAGTGAGGCTGTCATGGTCACCAGGTGGTGGTCCGAGAATGGGGATGGCCTGATACTGGAGAAATGGGCCTGCAAGATGTTAAATCAAGACACGTAAATGTGCTTCAACCAGGAGTGGCACAACTAAGTGTCTTCCACCTGGACATAGGTGAAAGTGGTAGAGTCAGCCAGGTGGTGTTCATGCCAGTTGTCCACTAAGGATTGATGGTCGATAACCTCCCTGAGGATATTTGTAGTGGCCTATCAGTTCCCTGTGCGAAGGCAGTGCGTGCATCCAGGCTGATGTTTAAATCCCTGCCCAGGACCAGGCACACGAGTATCTAGTGTTGAGGAAAATAGACGTCAGTTTATGGAACCGCATCCATTCTGGGCTCAGTAACAGGGCATAGATAGTAATCAGCCCCTTCACACAGCTCGAGGTGCAGCAGGCATCGCAGCATGATCTTGACAACTCCCAGTATCTCAAGCCAAAAGTCTGGGGAGAACAGGGTGATTAGCTGAGAATATCAGCTTTCACTAGAGGAAAAAAGTATGTTTCTAGCCCTCATGGCTGTGGAGAAGAGATTGAAAATATGAACCTTAAAGGGCTCAAGAACAAGAAAGCAAATAAGAAGAACTTAACGTGTTCTTTTAAAATCAGGAAGTCCTGAGTTTCGAATGCATGTGGTTGGCAGTAGAGATTTCATGCATCTAGAACCCCCAAGTTGTTCCAAGTCAGGTCCTATAATTTTATAAAAACAGAGAACATTTATAAATTCTAACTCGGCTGGCCATAGGGGCTATACTGACAAAATAAAAATTAAACAATAGAAATGGCTGCATAGCATGAGGCTATTTTAATTTTTCCAGAGCTGCCACCTGCTGGGGTTGGTCATGCTTTCAGAATGGATAATCTGATCATGTAATGCTACGACAGGAGAACTGGTGAAATGGGGGTGGGAAGAGGTAAGAGAAACGCATAATTTTTTAAAATTAAGTTTAGCTTCATTGATCTTACATGAATCATCAAATCTATTAGAAAGCATTCCTGTAGCACCCAGTTATGCAACTAATAATAATAATCCCTAGTTTTTTCAGCAGTAGATCATCTCTATACATCATAATCCCCATTTTGAGAGATGGGGAAGCTGAGGATCGGGGAAGCGAAGGGACTTGCCCAATGTTGGCCAGTGGTCACACCAGGCCTTGGGAAGCACAAAAAAGGAGGGCATGAAAAAGCAAGAAAAATTTAATGGAAGTCCTCCCTAGAAAATTTTGAAAGTTCAAGTGAAATTTCATCCATTTTAGAGCAAAATTATAGCCCCCTCCCTGCCAAAACAATAAATACATCTAGGCAAGCAAATAAGCCAGCCTACTATTTAGTTGGATTGCTAAAGTAAGTTGTCAGTGAGGAATTGAATTCAATTAACAAGACAAACCCTTTAGAAAATCACATTCCTTTAAAAAAATTTACTTACAACTGTTTTTGGAACTGAAAAAGATTAGAAAAATAGCTACTTTTACCGTCTGTCTGTTGTGTTACTGTCGTGTGCATTAGAAAAGTGGATCCTCCAGCCCTCCTTCCAGCCACCCTGCACACTGAATCACAGGGATTCCCAGTGAAGTTCTGTTCAACATCCTCCTGGGCTCTGAAAATCTTCTCACTTGTGGAGGAACCAGATCACATGAGCTGAAGTCAGCCCTCAGTGACCCAGTGCTGGTTAGGGATATAGGATTGTCAGACTTCACAGCTAACTAAATTAGATCTGAGAGAGATCTGTCAGATTGGGGATAGGTTCGAGATCAGACACACACTTTGTTATACTGGAATTAAGGTTGAGAGCACATAACAGTAATGTAGGGATGAAGAAAATCTTACAGATGGTGCTTGTTGTCTACATTGTCCTTTTAATGAAAACAAAACAAAAAACAAAGAGGAGCATTGCAGTATATATCCAAAGAAAGACTTAAAATGAATTTTTCCTCTCTGCAAAGTGACTTTAAAAGTAGCATTGTGGGAGTCTCACATTTAACATCTCTCAATGATTCCTGTGTCAAACTATCATTTAAAAATATGCTCTTTCTAGCTACCGTTATCTGCACATTCAACATTACAGTCAACCTGTATCCCTCTGGCTTGTTATCTCATCAACAGTAGTAAATATTTTGCAAGCCTAATACTGCTCTCACCTGTACAAACCCATAGTTTGCCAATTCTGCTGTCCATTACCAGTGGTATTTCACAGGTGTAATTTATGGCTGATTTTAGCCTTCAGAGATGACTAACAGTTTTATTGATGTAGTATGAGGCAGAGCCAATCCCTTTATCGCTTTCATTACTCTGCTGGTTCTTCAGTATTAACATCGGTAAAAAACACTTATTTTGGTCCCAAAACCAGTAGACCTGAGTTTGAATACATACAAAATCAATTGTAATTATGCAGATGACTTTGAATACATACCAACTCAATTACAATAAGGGCTATTGACTAAAAAGCTGTCATTTAAAGAGTCACTTTTCAGATGACAAGCGCTCTTCAAACTCAATGCAGAAAAGTTCCCATTTACTATGGCAAAAACTGCTTACTTCTTTTATGAGACTTATTATTAAAGTACAGAATGGGAGATGCCAAAGCAGAGGCAGTCAGCTATCTGAGGCATCTCCAGGATGTAACAGTGGCCAAGAGTTTTTGGGTGGTGGTGGTAAGGGGTTCAGAACTGAGATCAGAAATCCTTTTTGAATAATAATTCACCATTGAATCAATGAGAACAGCAATCAAGACCTCAACAAAATGAGCCCGAGGAAATAAAGCTGTAGGAGTGTGAACAAATGACTGTATGCAGGACAGTTTTAGTGTAATGGTCAGCGTCAAGTCATACTACACTACAGTTGCAGAAACATACCTTGTAGTGGTTGCTAGTCAGATAAGCTTGGAGCCGTACTAGTGCAGGGCAGGAATCTAGCATTACTAAGCCTGTCTTGCTCACTAGCAGAGCCATTGTACATGCAGGTCAAATGTACTGTCTCAAACTCTACGAGATGCCTTAAGATATTATCTGGGGATGAAAGAAAAAGTCTTTACGTTTGCCTTTAGAACTTGAAAGAGATACTTCATTTTTATGGGCCAAAGGAAATATCAACAGTGCAGACTGAATGGGAGACGTTAAGCTAATAAAAATACACACACAAGCTAGGAACCACTAAATTCAGCCCTCAGTTCCTTTACCTGAACTTCAGCCCGGGAGGCTCCCGTGCAACCCCAAATAAGTCAAGGCAGAATTTGGCACTGTCTAGACTTCTAAAGGCAGGAACTCAGCATGAACATAGGTGAACGGTGCTATCACATTAATACAGCACACCGCACAATAAAACAATGTCATCTGTACATATGTGGCAAGATCAAGCCCAAATTGCCACCAGGTTAATTACTAAAGTGGCTGGCTCTGTATATTTCAAAGAGAAGGGATTCTGTCCCATTATGCGTTGTTGTAGATTGCTATTTCCACCGTGTAGAAGTAGTAGATTACATCAGGAACTACAGCATCATCATTAAATGACTGATGGGTTTTCAACTGCCAAGGGCTTTCAAACTCTATTATCACTGAGAGAGAATCTGAAAGTTTTGCCTAGACTCGAGAATACTTGGAGGAAAACAGAATTATCCATAAAAAAAAAATACAGTGTTTGCCTCTTTTCCTTCCTCCATTTATCCAAGTCAAAGATTTGCACAAAACATTTTTGAAAGGATTTCAAAGATGTGGCAGTGGAAGCTCATGATCATTGAACTGTATTGTTTAACTTTCTTTTGTCCAAAACCAGCACTTGACACAACATGTGGATTGTCACTTGCTGAGCTTCATGTGGTAAGTTATAAACTATGGATAATATCATTGCTACATTCTCAGCAGTAAACTCTCTGTGTTTGTACCTTGCACAAAGGGGGCCTGGGCCACGACTGGGGTGCCTATGTGCTATCACAGTACAAAGACTAAATCTGAATGCTTGGTATAACGCAATTAATGTGAGGAATCTGATTTCAATAGAGTTACAGCTTAGGATAAAATGTTCAAAGTGCCTAAGTGATTTAGGTGCCTAAGTACCATTGTCCAAAAGCGATGTAGGCCACGTAGAAGCCAAGACCTCGTTGTAAATCAATTGGACTTCAGCTTTTGAAAATGGGACGTAGGCATGTTTGAAAAGGTTACCCTTAACTCCAAACTTGATACAGGTATCTAAGCAGTGGAAGACCATGTCCCAAGAAAAACAATTCACTTAATCTTTTCCGTGCAATACGCTCAGACATCACTGGTGGCCGAGGTGAAGAAGATCTATCTTGACAATTTTACTGCTGCTCACAGTGAAATAGCAGCTGTAAAATTGAATGGCAGCAGTGAATCTTACTAGTCTTCTTAATTTGACTCTTACTGTTTGACCATGCTTTAAACTGAAGCAGAGTCTCTGGAGTTGTCTGTGTGCAGACTCAAGAAGACAACACTGCTTGTTTGTCTTCCGATTTGGGAGATTATTCTTTGCAACCACTTTCTTTTTTTAGCAAAAGTTTTAATTCTGATGACTTAGGCCCCCTCACTCAACAGGGGAAGCTTCAACTTGGCTACAGCTGAGTAAGCAAGTGCAGTTTTCAAACCAAGGCCTTTACGAATGTTACATCAGTCTCCCCATGCGAGATTATGAAGAAAAAATGGGCCATAATACCTACACCAGGTACAAACCAGTTAGCTAGGAGGATATATTCAAAAGAGGGATTCAATGCCTTCATTAAAACTGGGGCTCCCGAATCTCACAGGCACTTTTAAAAATCTCCCTTTTAAAGCCACTGGGTCAGCCGAAACTTTGAATTTTCTTATCTTGGCTGTGCTGCAACTTTAATGCTACTGTTATGTTTTACAAAAAAATTCTGATTAGAGAGGTAGTCACAAATAGCCCTTTCTGCCACCAATAAAAGTAACTGGGTTCTTTGCTAACAATGTTTTAGAGAATTTTTTTTTTTTTTGCAAAAAGGCTATTTTCTTCAAAAAGATTCATTTTATTTCGAAGGTGTTTACATTTATACAACCAGATAATCTGATACGGACTGTAAAACGTTAACAAAATAGATATGATTCATTTATTTATGATAAAACTGTTCATGCATAGTAACTTCCTAATGGTTTTTCTTTGGTTTCTATTTACCAATGGAAGGATTTCAGACCTGGCCATTAGGTTCTTCTATTTTGAATGCATTTCTCACAGATCCTTTCATCATAGAAAAAATAATCCCATTCCAGCTTCCATGCTTTCCATCACTCTGCCCTATCTTCCACAATTATTGTTTGGTCCCGAAATGCAACATTCTACCATAGAATATATCAGATACTAACTGAATTTGCTGTTTTCTCTATTTTCAGTATGGAAGCACTTCCTAGAAAAGAAGCATCAGGTAACCAGGCGATATGAACAAAAGAGTTATTTATTATATATATTCTCTAGTAAGTCATAATAGTCTCTAGGATTTTAAATGTCTTTTTGCTATTTCCAATGCTTAAAAATTATAATTTTAAAACATTAAATACTGTACTATATACATTATGATTCCATTTCTTATTTTTAAACATGAAGGTAATGTTCTCCAAATGTAAACTTGGAGGGAACAGGAAACAATTCCTCTGGTATCACAGGCTTTGAAAGCTCACATCAGACACCTATAGATTTGACTACATGAAAAATAGCCAAATGTCAATATGCTCTTGTATGGAGTTCTTTGTTTTGGTTTTGGGTTATTTTGTAATTTTTTTTAAAATATAAACAGAAGGATAGATCTGGCCATTACTTTGTCAATGTTCGGTAATAGAACTTTTTTTTTTTTTTTAAATCTCATACTTATTTTTTATAAAATAACAAAATATACAGATAGAGGGAACAGTTTGTTACATTAGTTCATACACATACAGTAAACAAAAGGTTTTATGTATGGCTTTGCAAAGGTAGATTATGAAGTGACGTTTGTATTTTATTTGTTTAAAAGCATTTTAAGAGAACATGTTAGTGTGCTTACAATAGCGGCCATGGTAGTCGAATGTCGAGCCAAGAGTTTAATGCTAGAATCACAGGAGGTCTTGTCCGACACTGCTTCTGCAGCTTTCAGCAGACAAATGTAGTTTATTACGACCTCATCTATTTTAGCTATAATTTCCTGCTGCTGTGTTTCGGAGCTCATGACTTTCACTAAGCGCATGCAGGCTTCTGTTAAGCAACAGAGCACTTGAAAGCTGGAAGTCATAGCTAGAAGCATTTCCTCTGGGCTTTTATCAGCCATGGCCATTTTCCTGCAGGCACTTCCCAACTGTCTCGATTCTATAGATAACAGTTGTTTGTACTGAGAAAGTTTAAGGTCATATGTTTCCAGATGTAAATCTTCCCTCTTCCCCGCACTTGCTCGGACCAGAGAGAGCAGCTCATTGGCATCCTTTTGTGCTGCAAGAAATCCATCAGGCATTGCATAAGTTTTCTCTTTCATCACATTTATTCTTGTGATTTGTGCATCTAAGGACATGTCACTGAGATTCACATCAGTTTGGCCACCTTGGCCTTCAGCATTGCTCTTGTCCTGTGTACTATTTATTATCTGCTTGGGGGACTCAACAGCTTTCTTTTCATTTTCAATGGAAAAAGACTGACTGGCTGGTTCTGGTAACTCACACGGTATCTGTGGTTCATAGAGGCATGAGAGCTGGTTGTTGTCTCCATCATCTTCATCATCCTCGTTGTCATTTCCTCTGCTTAGGAAACAATAGCTAAAGGGGCCGTGGCATCTCCAGTTGCTGGCATCCGGCTTTCGGAGGGGCAACATTCTGTACTGTTTTGAGTCCTTCTGCATGGAGTTGTTGACTGAAGACCTTTTATTGTCTTTGATGTCAGTGCTAATGTCCAGAGAACTTTGAGAATAGCTTTTTGATAGCTTTTTGCCTAGCGGGAGTTCCACCCTTTTTTCTGATTTGGAATCATCTCTTGCAGCAACGTCTAGACATTTCCGACTGACTGCAGCCTTTTTCTTCTCAACAAGCAACTCAATGCCCATGGAGCCTGCAATGACGCTGCTGCTGCGTCTCAGTACTTTCCTGCTGTGGGGCATTCTGAGGCTTCCTCCCATCATGTCATATGGCCGTAAACTAACTGCTGCCCCACATCCCTGTTTTACTTTAGGAATGTCACAAGGGTCTTGATTTTGACTTGGCACCTTTGATTCTGAACGAATGTTGGATGATGGCATGATGGAGTCAGCTAGAGGCTGTTTAGGAAAAGCTGAAGGCATGCCTCCTCCTCTTCCGTTTCCAGGCTCTGTGAAAGCTACACTAGGGGTAGTAGAAGAACAGAGAGAATAATTATTCATCACCTTGATAATATTCATAGAGTGAAACTTTAAGCATCTTTCATGGACATTTTAAAAAAAATGGACTGTCCAAATGATTCAGCAAACCCAATGCCTCCTTTTTGGTTTGTACCATGCATGTATAGTCACATAGCTTTTGGGAAAGGTAAAGATCTTTTGTATTTCTCTAAATAGGAAATTTTAAAAAAATCTATCGACATATTCTCATTTATGAATCACTGACTAGTCCTTCCATTACCACATTTGACTTACAATGTAAGGCAGCAGAAAATTGTTCATAAAACTTTCATGAACATTGCCCATCCACTAAATGCAATGGAAGTTTCCCATTTCTTATTTAAAGGAATACTAACAGGTTAAAAAGCCCTTACATTACTAAAATGGAAAGAATTTGAAAAATTCCACCTATTTTTATTTTGTTTGCAATATGCTTTTTTGAGGCAGTGACAAGAGACTGTTTCACTTTTGCGTCTAGTCGGTTTCATTTTCTGATTCTCATAAACTTACACATTGCTGCTGTGTTTCAGTTGCAACCAGTAAAGGGGAACGTGTAAACTCCAACCAAACATTTTTTCAATTAAATTAAAAACAAACAAACAAAAACATATAAAATCTCTTTAAATTGGGTCCTAAACTATGTGATTAAGATAGTGCACCTAAGATACCCTTACAGGAAACTTTTACAACAGGTTTTTAAATTAAAAGGATGCAAAGTTAATTCCATATCTTTTTCTTCTTTACAGTTATTGCTCTGCGTCTTTTCTGGCCTATCAACAACACAGTTTTCATATCTTTATCTGGAGATTATTCTATGCACTCTTCATTTTAGCAAAAGCCACTCTTTTTAACCACATAGCAGGAAAAAGGTATATAATATATGATAATTAAATCACAGATCCCCCCTCCTACCCAAACTGACATACATTGTTAAAGCTCATATGCATTCAATATACTACAGTATCCAGAAAATCAAATGAAACAAAATTTTAGAAATTCAGGAAATGTTCTTTTCCAATAGACAACCTTGTTAGGGAGATTGGGAAACTTTTTAAAAAAGCTAATGTTAATAGACGTGTTTTTCCTGTGAGTTTAAAAAAATGTAATGAAAGGGGCATTTTAAATTAGAATATTCCTGTCCAATATTTATAAAAAGTAGCTAACAACATGTTATTTGGGGTTATTTTAGCAAAAGCTACATAGTAGAACCGGAAAGCGGGAATGAATAGAAACAGGTTAGGTCTAATTTCACAGTCCACTCTACTTTGACAATATACACCGAGATAAGAGATGATGTAATCTTCAAACTTGGTTTTTACATAGATATGCTGTTAAATATGTGACTTTAAAAACACATGCTTTGTAACTGCTGTACCTGTAGTTTCTTTAATTTTGGGGATCCTATGACATCCATCTCTCAAAGTGCCAAACAGTGGTTCAGCATTAATTGCTGAATGCATGGCAGGCATTGTCATTCTGTGACACACAGCTTCTGACTGCTGCTGTAGTTCCTTGTATGTTGTTCCATGGGTTGGAAGAACAGCAAGTCTCTCATCTGCTGGAATATAGCCAATGCCCTTCACAGATGAATCGGAGATAATGTGCTTAACATCAGAGGTACAAAGAGGAGATTCGACTGGGGTAGCACATGGGCTACTGCCTGTGCTGCATCCGGCATCCACGGAGGAGCACTGGGAGCTCTGCAGAGAAAAGTGACCTTCACTTTGCAACGATGACATGCGCTTGGTCAAGTGATACTCGCAAAGTCGACTCACACTCTGCTCCGCTTCTGGAAGCTTTGAAGGATGTTCATTTGCAGATAAATCAGCATCTTCTGAGTCATTTAGGCCTTTGGCTGAAGACACACTGGTCATGTCAGACAAAACGTTTTCACCTTTGCCAAGTCCTGAAGTATCGTTCTCATCAACTTCAAGATCCTCTTCATTCTTAGAGCCAGTGTCTGTTTTACCAAGACCAGAAACTCTTGGAAATGTCTTCCCATTCGCTGTTTCTGAATTTGGTTTATCTGATGCTTCATCAGCAGCAGCAGCATACCATCTTTGGCGAAAGGCAGTTCTCTCCACATTAAAAGTGCTTATGCGTTGACTGTCTCTTGATGACAGAGAACCACATTTAGCTTTTAGATCTTCATCAGTCTCTGCTTTTTTAGTTCCCTGATGCTTTTTCACAGTAGCATTATTATCAGAGGCCGCTTTCACTTCACCATCAGTCATCTTATTTTTCCTTTTACTAGTGCAAGAGTATACCAAAGACCCCATGTGCAATTTGCTAAAATAGTCAGTGACAGATTTTGTTTCCATGGTCTCTGGTTCCATTTCCATGTTGTCTGAATGAAGAATCTGCTTCGAAGGCACAACTTTTGACTGTAGCTCTGCAGCTTGACGACTAGCTATAGACTGGGAGGATTTCGCAAGTGGTCCTCCAGCTTGGTTTTTAGCAATGGGGAACTCTGTCTGCTCTTCCACAAGGGGTTGGTAACCTTCACTAGTGGTTAAAAACATACGTGTGGAGTTTTCTGATTGTCTCTGTGCTGTGGTTAGTTCAGAACTTTCAGTCATTTCAGAAGAGTTTGTTTCATTGCCAGAATCTGAAGATGACTCAGGGCTATATGCTCGCAAGATTGCTACACCTGCATGCCACAAAAAATAAGAGCCAATTAATGAAAGCATCCGAGGCACTTGAATAAACTGATAAGCAAACAGGATGTGTTAAATATAAAAATAAATGGATATTTTTGGTTTATTTTAAGTATACTCTGATTTTATTGCATAATTCCTGAGATAGTAACTTAGCAACATTATGGTAGTTCCACCACGTGAAATGGAATGCGAGGCATGTAAATGATGGTAAAAACATATAGAATGGAATGTTTCCAAGGCTAAATGGTGCAAATGGATGAAGTGGAATGATGGTCAATGAATAAATGTAACTATGGTGAAAGAACCTGTATTGTCATTCGTCTGCTGTTCCTCTGAAGCAGCCAAATCCTCTAGGGCTTGAAGAGTAGAGACTACAGCATCATCTAGCCCCTTTTCACACTTCCCCTCAGTATTAGTAGGGACAGCATCAATGAGTGACACTGGAATGTCATCATTTCCTAGATTACTAGCTTGCTCCTTGTCTTCTATATACTGTGTTGTTTGGTTCTGAGTGTCTTCCTCGTCTGAACTATCCCGGAAGCCAGGTGGAGGAGCAGCGATGGCCATGTTTAAAGAATGTAATAAGAAGTCATCTTCATTATCATCACCTTCTGGAGGGGGGAGCGATGTCAAATCAATAATATCATCACTTGAACCAGACAGACTGAGAATGGCAGGCCTGCTGATTTCTCCTACGACAATGTCTTCCTCACAGCTAACTTCATCTTCGTCTTCAACATCATCCATGGTTTCCGCATAACAAATATCATGCAATAAGGGCTCTTCTATACCTTCCGCAGCTCCAAATATTTTGCCATCATTTATACTTGTGTAAACAGAATTTGCAGCATAGTGAATGCTTTCAGCATCGGGAGACAATTCTAGACCTTTAATGTCATTGGTATTACTAATATAAAGAGCTCTCTGTTTGTCTAGTACTTCTGGACTGTCATCCAAAAGTCTTTCATAGCCGAGGGTTTGAGGACTGATACCATCTAAGCTGTGATCGCCAAATATGAAAGATACTTTTGCTCCCCGTGGACCATCCTGTGCTTTCTTGCTAGATTCCAGTGAGAGTGACAGTAGTGACTGCTGGTTTAAACTTCTGTTTTCTCCCAGCTCAGTGGAGTCACCTTGTTTGGTCAGCTCCTGATCGAGTCCACCTGCACTATAGGTATTTTCTATGTACAAATGCCTGTGGTCTTTTTGACATATTGGGTTTTCAGAAACTTCTGCAGTCTTCTGTTTTGGGTCTACAAACGTTATCTGGGCCTCTTGATCCCCTTCAGCCATGAACGTGGTAGTTTTTGGTACACAATTCCACTCGGAAGCATGGAGCTTATGCTTCCCTCTATTTTCAGCGCCTACAATTTGGCAAAATAAAAGCAATAGTCATTTAACAAATGAACTGCTTCATGCAATTTTTATAAAAATGACTTGTTAATTCTGACTAAGCCATATTTTAAATACAGAACACCTGCATAAAACTGTCCTTTCTACAGCCAAACCATTTTCAAACTCTCCTGTACTTCAAGCTAAGGAACTCTTGGTTTAAGAATTAAGTTTAACTGGATGTTTTTATGCTATGAGGGCAGAGAACTAAACTAAAACTAGGTGAAATGATAACCCAGGACTGGTTGATATGATTACCTTAAATAACCCGAACACCTCACATTTCTGGGTGAAGGGTCTAGTTATATAAAATGTTAAAATCTGTACGCAAACAAATGATGATTTATTTTTTTCTCTGTGGCATGAGGAGGAATTTATTCAACATTTTATTTTACCATTAATACTAACAATGGCTGAACACTATCAAGCTGAATTTATATATTCCAACTTTATGCCCCAAACTAGCAATCAGGTCAAATGCGCATACTCCTCTACTTGCACAGGTCCCTACTGGCATCATTCGGGTTCTGTCCGCATGGATCTAATTGCAGGACCAAGGCCTTGTTTTGTACATGTGACTTCTGTTAACACATTATGCAATAAATACCTGTTTCTCGATTTCCTGCATTTTTCTTGTTGGCCATGTTAAATATTGAACGCCTTGAATCAACCAGTAGTCTATAGTATCCAGCTGTTAAACAGGCAAGGTTCATTGCATCTGATGATTCCATTAGCAAAGTAATAGGCTATGAAGAAAACAACCAAGTCTTGGTCAAGGCTATTCATCCTTAATCAATTTATTTGCTAAAACATCACTTATTAAAAATTAGTGTATTTATAAAATGTACATGATAGAAATTATTATTTCACAAATTCTTCATTGGAAAATCAAAAATAAACTAGTTTTCCTCAGCTCTGAAAGGTCCAATTTAAAACTATATTTAGGGTATGAAATGTTCAGAGAGATGAGAGCTGAAGCAAGAAAAATGTCTAACTGCATTCTTTAAATTCACTCGATTCTTAATTAATATTTGGATTACTGTCTATGTAATTATTAATAAGAAAAGCTTCAATTCTCAAATGTGTTCTAAGCTGCTTAACATCTGGAACTTATTAAAAATTAATATTCTTCATAAAATTTTAGAACTAAATATTTCACCATTCTCACTGGTGTATACAAGGGCTTGTCTACATGGCAAGATACTGCCTGGCGAAGCCACTTTGCTGCACTGTGATGTCCCATATGATCACTGCTACAGCTCACTGAAAGTCCTAGAGTACCACACTATAGCAGTATCCACATGTATGGAAAGGTTTCATTTGAACCTCCTGCAAACTAATAGACAGCTGGTCCTGAAGGAGGTTGTGTACTTGTCCTTATGATCAAAACAAGGTCCTCTGATCTTAGCTGTCTAAGACAAAGCACAAAATAGGGTATATGGTTATTTAAAAAAAATTCATAATGTAGAATCTTAAGCTTTACATGGCTTGAATATAATTCCATGACACCTTTATTCACATAGTTAGTACTTTATATGTGCAGTTTCAGACATGATGGAAAAATCTAGGCAACTATTATTAATCACTATTTTGCTTCTAGGCAGTTTCAGATTTTGTTCAAAAGTACAGGAGCTTTGGTATAAGGACACATGCTTTCTACAAAACATTCAGCCTCGTGAATAAAGTGAATACGAATTATTAACCAAAGATGAATGAATCAATTCTTGTTATGCTAGTGTTAAGAAGGCATAGGTGTGCATATATAGAGATTGGTATTCAAAGTGTTTTCTTGATGCTGAATTTTCTGAAAGGATCAATAGAAGTAGGTGATTTCCAGAGAGATTTTAAATGCCAAGAGTATTACTGTGACTTGCTGTTCACCTTCTTTTTAACCTAGAAGTACCTAAACTTTTACTGATGACTTTTTGGAAAGAACATGTGGTAGAGAGATTTACTGAAAAGGAAAATAAACAGTAAAAAGAAGACCCAAGCCGTTCACATTTCTATCAAACTTTTCAACCCAAGATCTCAAAGTACTTTAGAAGCATTAACTAGGTATTATCATTCCCTTTTACTGACTGGGGAATGGACATTCAGGCCACAATCACTAGTGCTGATGCAGGGAGATGTCAATTACCCCTTCTGTACTCAGCGAGACCCACTCCCTCCTCTTGCGTCGGATGGAGGAATCCATCACAAGGGGAAGGCATGTGGTGTTAGTGCCATGCCTAGTTCCTGACCAACATCAACCATTTCCTAGGCCTACCCACTGTGGTAGTGTCTACTGTGTTGTCACATTATTTTTCAGTTACTGATAATCACATGCAAAATTTCCATATCCTTATTCATGTGACATCATAACACTACTTTTGGTAAGTGTTTACAGGAAGCACAATTGGTATTTTGTCCCTCTTGCTAATTAGTCCATATAAATCTTGGGTGTCTCACTTTCCTTGTCATTCTTGATTCCCACCATTTATATTTCTCTTTCCTCACAGGATGTCACCACAGATGACTTCCCTGCTTTATACCCTGTGTTGCTTAGCTATTAGTATTAAAAAGTATTACAGCCTCCTTAGATTTCAGGCTCCTTCAAGCTAATCTTAAACAAAGAGGAAGGATGATCTACTGGTTATATCATGGGACTAGGAAATCCCTGGCTTTTGCCACAAACCTTCTACACGAACAACATGAATCATTTAATTAATCCCTCAGTTTCCCCATCAGGATAATACTACCCCAAAGAGGTGCTGTGACATCAAGAGTCATAAAGCCCTCTGGAATCCTCTGATATTATTATTGTCCAGGGAATTAAACAACAGATAGTACTCACCATCCAGTAATGTTTTCTTATACTGCTGCCACAGATCATCCAGATCAACATTACAGCAATATTATTAACTTAAATATAGTGAAATGGTACTTGTCAATAAAAGTAAAGTGTTTGAAAGAAGGGCTTAGTAAATATTCCATGAGTAAATTTTTCCATATAACTTCGTAAGAAGGAGTAAAATTGATAGTATCCTTAGCTTTACAGTATTGAACTTTCGCATATGATGATATTTCTCACTTTAAGCTCTATGTATCCTCTACACAATTCTATAGAAATTCTATGAAAGATTCCACTGTCAGGCTTCCAGATCCAGTAAACTGCACTGAGAGGATCCAACATTATGTAATATGAAAAATTCCACTCATTTCTACTACATATTATTGAGGCAAAGAGCTCAGAAGGATTCAAAGGAGGATTAGACATTCATAAGAAGAACGAGAAACCTGCAATTACATTAGCTAGAATAAAAAGAATTAAGAAGAGTTCTGAGGTTGGGAAAATATTTCCCGTCTAGCTAGGTTGTTCGAGAGCTACCTACTATGGGGTGTCTTGCACCTTCTTCTGTAGCATCCGGAACAGAATATATTGGTTTGCTGTGGTATGGAAATTCCTATGTTCCTAAGAAATCAGTTGCATTCCATTTGCAAAAATTAATTCTAAATACACACTCATAATATTAGGAGCATGAAAACATTTAGAACAAAATCATGCACAACTCTATCAACTATTCCAATGAAACTATTCCAAAATGAAAATTATGTTATTTTAAGATACAAAATTGAGACAAATCAACAGTCAACTTACTTTTACATCTAAGACATGGAGCTCAACTCTAACAGTGTTCTCATCTTCTGTAAACATCTCGATCCTGTTAACATGGCTAAAGTCTGCTAGCAGGGCCACCAGGTTTGTTTTGGTGTTGATCACGTGGCTGATACCGTAGCGTGGCCCTACTAACAAAGTCACTTCTGAACGCTTTTCTCCTTGCTGTACCATCAAAAGAAGAAAATAAAAATTAAAAAGAGTAAGAAACTTGACAGGTTTTGCATAACAAAAATAAAATAAAACAAAACACCATGGCTACTTTCTTTCATTTTTATGAGATTTCATTTGCCAATATTTCTTTGCCATGAATTACTAAGTTCTTCAGTAAGAGGCAAAAGCAAACAAAAAACCCAAACACAAAAAACAACATCAGATACATGACTGTCCTAGATTATATATAATAGAATATAAAAGTTATTACCTCAATTTATTTTTGTTGGAAATTGACAGCAATGTGGTTTTCATATGGGTGGATTTAAAGTATATTTCTTAAAGAACTTTTTTATTCAACAACTTAAGTATTTTCTGATTATCTGCATGGCATCATCCACTAAGTGAATGCTACCTCCAAGCTGACAATCAGAATAAAATAGAAGACATTTTCAAGAAGAATGAAAAAAAAGGTGTTTGTGTGATTTGATCCAATACGTTGTATGATTTTAGAATGTTTAGGACTTGAACTTCCTTAAAGCAAATGTGTGAATCAGGCAGTTGCAAGGTAATAGGTGAAAATTATCAAGAAAATAAAGGAAAAAGTTACCACTAATGTAGCCTTGAACACACGCCCCCCGTATAATCGTAGATCGCTGAGGAACTTGAGATAATGCACCTTGGCTTGCAGAGCAGACAGCTGAGGAGAAGGAGACCTCTGATGTTATTACAGGAGTAGGATGAGGTGGGGGAAATCAACACATATGGAAATGGCAGAATTAAAACATGATTACACAGCCTAAGGACACTGGACTGTGACAAGAGCTCATCAGTTGAAGATAAATCATTATATATTTGACTTCTTGATGAAGGAACACTATTTCAGATCTTGGAATTAAAATCTTATTTATTTTTGATCCGATGTGCTCAAGATTCATTTATGGGCTGCATCAGGGCACTGCAAGAACACTGGAACTATTCCAGTAAAAGGAAAATGTAAGACTACTCAGATTAAACATCTGTTCATTGAGGGATTTCAAGGGTA
The DNA here is from genome assembly GCA_007922155.1 of Mesoclemmys tuberculata. Taxonomy (NCBI): domain Eukaryota; kingdom Metazoa; phylum Chordata; order Testudines; family Chelidae; genus Mesoclemmys; species Mesoclemmys tuberculata. Next base: position 59,441,413 of record ML675610.1, read on the forward strand.
GACAGGGGTTTCTATTCATAATCACCATCAGTAGCAGTTATTTAAATTCTGGTTACCAATGTGAATTTGAAAAGAACAATATATTTAAAAAATTGCTAAGAACAGCTACACATGGTACATTTTGCTATATACTTGTGGTATATAGGATTTTATTTCTAACTTACTTCTAAATTTCTTTTAAACAAACAATAATTTAGTCACTTTTCAATAACAGGATGAATCTGAAACAATAATTTAGTCACCATCCCATAATAGAGGATGAATCTGAAAAACAGCTAGAGAGACATACAAATATGCCATAATTTATTTCCATGAAAAATAGGAATCATTTACAAATAAGGTTAAATGAAGGCTTTGGGGGACTGGAATGTTGTGTCTGTTTATTGGTTAATTTTGGGAGGGGGAAACAAACAATTTAAAAGTTAAGAACTAAAGTACAATTTTTAGACTGAAAAAAAAACAAAAAAACCTCTCTTCAATTCACACAGATAATGTAGACCCAAAAACTGTTGCCCTTGGCTCAGGTAAAAACCTCAAAATCCTCAGTTTAAAAAAAATATATTTTGCATGCAAATCAAGCCGACATGAGTCCCAAAAAGCTTACACATGGACAAATTGCTAAGGAGAAGTACAAAATAATAGCATAAGCAAGTAGGAACAAAATCAGAAAGGCTAAGGCACAAAATACCTAAGAAGGGACCTAAAAGGCAATTAAGATAAGGTTCTTTACATTTATTAGGAGAAAGAGAAAAATGAAGGAAAGTATAGGCCCTCTACCTAGTGGAGGAGAGATGATAACTAATGAAATCAAGAGAACTGAAGTGTTTAATGTCTATTTTGCATCAGTCTTCTTTAAAAGGTTAATGGTGATCACACAGCATTAACAATAAGGGGGAAGGAATGCAAGCTAAAATAGTGAAAGAACAGGTTAAAGAATATTTAGATGAGTTAGATGTATTCGAGACAGCAGGGCCTGACGAAATCCATCCTAGGGTACTTAAGGAATTAGCTGAAGCAATCTTGGAACCATCAGCAATTATCTTTGAGAACTCCTGAAGGATGGGTAAGGTTCCAGAAGTCTGGAGAAGGCCAAACATAGTACCTATCTTTAAAAAGGGGAACAAAGAGGAATAGTGGAATTATAGATTTTGATACTGAAAAGATACTGGAACAAATTATTCAACAATCATTTTGCAAGCACCTGGAGGACAATAGGGTGATAAGGAATATAATATGACATGGATCAGCCAAACAAATCAAGCCAACACAACCTAATTTCCTTTTTTGACAGGGTTACCAGCCTAGTGGATATCAGGAAGCAGTAGTTATGATATATCTTGATTTTAGTTAGGCTTTTGATGTGACATTCTTATAAGCAAACTAGCGAAGTGTAGTCTATGTGAAATTAGTATAAGGCACAACTGGTTGAAAGACCAAACTCTGCAAGTAGTTCACTGTCAAACTGGGGAGACATCTCTAGTAGGGTGTCACAAAGGTCAGTCCTGGGTCCAGTAATATTCAATATTGTCATGAATTATTTGGATAATGGAGTAACGAGTATGCCTATAAAATTTGCAGATGATACCAAGCGGGGAAGGGTCCATGCACTTTTGAGGACAGGATTAGAACTCAAAAAGCCTTCACAAATTGGAGAATTGGTCTGAAATCAGTAAGATGAAATTCAATAAAGGTAACTTCAAAGAACTTCAATTGGGGAGGAAAAATCAAATGCACAACTACAAAATGGGGAATAACTGGCTAGACATTAACACTGCTGGAAAAGGATCTGGGGGGTTGTAGTGGATCACATATTGAATGTGAGTCAATCCATGTGATGCAGCAGCAAAAAAGACTAATATAATTCTGAGTTGTATTAACAGGATCATCGTATCTAAGATATGGGAAGTAAATGTTCCACTGTACTCAGCATTCAGGAGACCTCAGCTGGAGTACTGTGTCCATTTCTGGGCACCACAATTTGGGAAAGTGGTGGATGGGTTGCAGAAGAGAGTCCAGAGGAGAGCAAAAAAATGAAAAAACGGTTTAGAAAAACTGACCTATAAGGAAAGGTTAAAAAAATTGGGCATGTTTAGTCTTGAGAAAAGAAGATCAAAGGGGGGCCTAACTGTCATGAAATATGTGAAGGGCTGCAATAAAGAGGATGGTGATCAATTGTTCTTCATGTGCAGTGAAGGTAGGACAAGAAGTAATGGGCTTAATCTGCAGAAGGGAGATTTAGGTTAGATATTAGGAAAAGCTTTCTAACTATAAGGGTAGTGTGTTCCCAAATAGGTTACCAAGGGAGGCTGTGGAATCCCCATCACTGGAGGTTTTTAAAAACAGGTTGGACAAACACCTACCAAGGATGGTCTAGAAGGTTTACTTGGTCCTGCCTCAGCACAGGTGTCTGGACTTGATAACTCAAGGTCCCTTCCCTTCCTACATTTCTATGATTTTACAACTCCACCCTGCCGACTGGTGTACCACAGGCCCATATTAGGAAAATTTTAATAAATACGTTTATCCTGCATTGCATCCTAAATGTCTCCAGATTTATGCTTTAATGTCCTGCACAGAGGGAATGAATCTGGAGTGGTCAGCCCTCTACTGAGAATGTCTTCCACTATCCCTCACTAGGCATTCAGCCCTGGGGACAGATAGCTAGAGTATTCCAAAGAGACATGGCTGTGAAAAGGAGATAAAATCTCTGAGATAAGCAGGGGGAACCAACTTTATAGAAGATAACACTTCCAGGATGTTATCTATAGAAGATAACACACCCAGAGTGGACTGGTAGCCATTACAGAGCACAAGTGTTGTGTTCACATTGGTCTGTCCTGCTAAAGATGTAAGTGGCTGCACTATGTATTTCAAGAGCAGCCCTCAGCAGTCCAACCTAAAGGTAACAAAAAGCACAGATAAATTTGACAAGGTGTTTAGCAGGGAGGCAGTGTTGCAATCTCTGTCCCAGCTGAAGATAGAGTAAGCTATTGCGGGCCATCATTGCCAGCCAAGAATCCAGCACACTGGACTACTAGGATAACATACATACAGCTGACATCATTTCAGCTTTTGCTGCAGTTATGCAAAGGGTACACATTGTTTTGCTCAGTTAAAAATTTGCCAATTAGCTTTTAGTTAACATCTAACATTTAGCTGTACTAAAATAAACACAGGCTTATGTTCATCTCCTGGACCCTGGTCTAAAGCCCACTGAAGTTAATGGGTGTCTTTTTGTTGAGTTAAATAGGTTTTGGATCAAGCCTTTGGATTCTGCCATTCACAGAGGATCTTTTGGTATCTAAAAGCACTTCAGGGTACACATATGACATCATGGTTTTCCATAGATAAACATCCATAGACATTTTCCCTCACAGTTTTCCCGGATGAAACAAAGGTTTAATACCAAGACTAGGCATTTTATAACACTGAAGATTCAATTACTATAAGGGAGATAATTTATCAAGTGACATCTTGCCAACTGGGGTCACTTTACCCTGTGGCGCCAGAGCAAATCATCCTGTAGTTCCATGAAAATGGCTTCTGTCTGTGCCACGCCCACAGGGTACCAGTTTAGAGCATTAGGCAGAGAGAACATAATTCTCTAACAAGTTTGCCATTAACAGCAGGTGCTAAATTAATTTTAAAAAAATCTGGGTTTACCCTGGTGGTTAATAATTTTCCACCATTCTCAAAATGAGGAGATGGTTTAGCTGGGGTATAATTAATTATTTTTAATTGTTCGTGGAAACGTGGTAATAGGCAATGAAAGTTATACAGTCTAACAGTCTTTGAAAATACACTGGCTAGGTATTTCTCCAAAGAACTAATTTTAAGCATTTCCCATGCATGCAGTCCTCTCTGGTCTTTATAATATATTTTCCATTAAGATGCAAATACCTTTTTACCCGGAGGAACTAGGTTTTGATTTGCTTTGACAAGGTGTGAAAGTGCTTTCTTTATGTTCTTTTCTTTCATGCTTTGCAGCACAGCAGATGGAAGAAAAGTCTCTAATCCCCATTCTTTTCTGCAATAAAAGGCATATTTTTAATTTCACATTTCTGTGTTGATTATTTATCTAAGACTATATGGAGGCTGTGATACTGAGCAAATATGTTCCTGAAAACACAGGGAGAACTGGTGAAGGTGTGAGTTTTCAATAACAGATTATTTTCTGTACATACTGTTTCACAGAAAAATAAGATGCTTTAAGATTTGCGATGTGAGGCTCTTCCTACCTCAGGGATTTTCCAAGCTGTTTTTAGAGTCTCAAAGATTCCTCTCATTTTTAGACTTTAGTTCCTCACCTCCAACCTTATGAATACATGCAGGAATGCACACATAAACCAGAATACCCACATTTTACATTTTCTGTGAGGAACATTTCTTAAGGCACAATGTCAAGGTTTACTTGCTCAGTTTTATTTGTTCTTTCTTACGGTATTTTAGACCTATCTTTCAAATTTCACCCACTATGAGCACATTGGGCCAAAGGTTGCATCAGGGTAATGGGGAGGGGTATTTAGCTCAGGGTGTGGTGTGACACAACTGGTGCATTTGGAGATACTGTTGGCATGCAACAGTCAAGGATTAATCTGGTAACTGCACCTCTCCCTCAGGGCACTTGTGTTGTGCTGACTGTCCGCCTGGATGGGGAGGGCTGAAGGTTGTTGCCGCCTTAAAAGTGAAGCAGAATCACTTTCAAGTTAGCTACAAGGCTCACATGAGGCTCTTAGCTCATTGCTCTGCAGTCTGTGCCAATCACAGAGGAAGAGCAGTTTAAAACTGGGTTGTTTCATGGAGAGGCCACGTTGCTAAGCATGGTTTAATCAATAATGGGCAAGTACTATACGAGAATTAAAAGTGCACTGAAAGCCCACAAAACCAAAATCAGGATATGCAGACAGACAGACTGATCAAGCAACATGCAAAGACCTACAAACAATTTTGAACCTTTGTTTGTGAGGAACGTTCTATGTTCTATACTTACTCAATGTATTTGAGGGAAATTTTCTGAGTTTGCTTGGTGGTCACAGTTGCAATGTACATTTGTAATGCAGCCAGCCGCAGAGCAATATCATATTTCAGCTCAGGTCCAAACCTCTCGTGAACCACATCATTACAGCTCTGCCAAAGAACCAGTAGAGGGAGCACCAAGTTAAAAAAATCTTGTACTTAAAATGTGAACTGTAAACAAGCTTTTATTGACTGATTGTTTAAAAGGCTGCATTATGGATTAACCCCATATTGAAAGGTGGAATTACACTGAAGGTAAGCTACGATGCTCAGAAGTGTTGGGTATTCATGAAGATCTGGATACCTCAGAAGAATCCAGGTATCTGCCAAAGAGCAGATGGCACGTGGATTTTGATTCAGGCATGTTCTGCCTGCATCCTCGCTGTTTGCGCACCGTCTTTCTCCTTTTCCTCCGAGAGATTTTCCGCAAATGACATTACAGGCCAAGAAATGATTGCTGAGAAGTGCTGCAGGGTCACTTCAGCCGTCTAGAACTGAATGCTTTTTGGAAGGATGCCACAGCATTAGCACATAAGAAGTATTTTGGTGAAGGCTAGGAGGGACAGGGACTTTGCTGGAAAATAAATACCCACACATCTCTCTGAATGTGGTGGTTTTAGGTAGTGTGTAACCAATATGTTTAAAAACCAGGACTCCCCACTGCCCAATTTTTAATCTGTGAAAGCACAAATGAAAAAGTACATTAAAAGTTGCCATCTACATGTTTCCTTAGCTTTTACAAAGACAGGTTATGTTTTTACTTACCTGTACATAGAGATACTCAAAAGCAACTGGATCTCTTCTTAAAAGGTCAATGGGATCCTTTGGGACAAAGCTGATTCTGAACAAACATCTCATCTTATGTGAGCTTGGCCTCTGGGTCACCTAGAAGAGTGCAATGATCTCAATGGTGCTTTGAAGCTTTGATTTTGGAATGCTATTCTTGGTTTTAGACACCTTAACCCTGATCCAGAGCCCACTGAAGTCAACAGAGAGACTTCCATCGACTTCACAATGGGTGTTGGATCAGGCTCTTTATTAAGTTTGGCAAAATGAAAATTGAACTTTGTCCATCTTTAAATATGTATGTTTGTGGGACCAGGAGCAGTTGAAGCTTTATCAAAACTGTCGAAACACATCTACATGTAAAAACAGTGGAATTTACTGACTAGAAAGCAGAATGAAAGATTCTTTCAGTGCAACGTGCAAATTGAAATGTTTGGTTGCTCTCCACTGACAGTGAAGTTGTTCTGTAAAAAAAGTGATTCCACTTTAATTTACTTTCCCTGTATGTCTTTTAAGTATTTGATATTGCCAGGCACCAAAGAAATAGCTTAAATAGGTGTTTGTATGTTTTTTTTCTCAGTCACAGAATATGTGCTAACAGGGATTTGAAGAAACTCTTACTGAAAATTACTTTTTGAAAAAATAACAAAATGGTTGGTGGTTCCAGGAGAAGAAAAGCTTTATTTGGAAAAGGGATTTGTTCCAATCACTATTAATCATTCTTTTTTCGCTAGATCAAGAGATTTCTCCCAAGACTTTTGCACTGGATGATAATGATAGAGTCATCCACCACTTCAAGAGATAAACTTCTTTGCTCGATAGGTAGCATAAAACTTATTAAGAAAGTAAGAGCAAGCTGAGGACATTTACATGGTAGCATCAAGTGGAGCTACCAAGTAGCTGTGAGACAATCAGATGAAGTGGCCATTTTCCACTTATGCTGCAATAAATTATTGTCAGTAGCAGGGGCATGATGGTGAATTGAAGTACTGGCGTTTTTACCGGAATGCCAATGAAGAAAGCCACAGAATAATGCATAATACATGTAGTTCATTTAATTCTGCTAAATCTGGTTAGAAAATTAACGGTACTTTATAATTAAATTATTTCATTAACTGATTGACAGAAGCTGTGCTAAGCATTACAATCTTTTAAGGAAACACTCTCTTGCTCTAGCAATCTTCGTAATATACTGTAATTTGCTTTACATAAACTCTAAACCTTTAGATTTTCCTGCAGTTTCTTTGTATCTCCTTTTCCAAATGCCTAGGTGTAGTATGTGTGTATAAATAAAAGTTCTGGGTGGGATTTTCTAAAGCCCCCTGCATTGGCCTACCTCTGCTCCCATTGATTTCAATGGGACTTTACCACTGACCTCAAAGGGGGAGCAGGGTGAGGCAAATGTTGAGTGCTTTGGAAAATCCCACACTCTTTGTATAAATTACACACACAAAAATTATGTTAAAAGAATGTTAAGGCTGCAAAATCAAGCACTGAAAAGTTAGGAAATACCAGAATTAATTGTGCAGAGGCCTCCTTGTGCATATGCATTATGATTCACGCTTTTATTACATGATCATAGGACTTTTGAGAGTTGTTATTATTTTTCCATGGGACTCCTGAGTTGTTTTGGAAAGTTGTGCTAAAACAAGTGTGACATAACCAGAAGGAAGACAGGTTCAACCGATACAGAAACATCTTGGTAACCAGCAGTGATGATATCCCAAATTTCTAATAACCAGTTCTATGAAGGCAGGTGATATTTAAGAACCTATTCTGAATAGGTTCTTAAACATCATGCACACAGCACCCGACACACACCCACAACTACAGAATTCCCTCTGCCGTGAAATTGACCCGCCCTGGTCAATTTCGGCGGCAGGGAGAGTCCAGGGAGACACTCGCAGCTGGGAAATTTACTCTCCCGCCGCAAACAACCGGTTCGCTGCTCCGCCTTTTCATTGAATCTCCCGGGGCTAAGAACCGGTTCGCTGCATTTTTTCTATTTTAAGAACCGGTTCGCGCGAACCGGTGCGAACCGGTTGGATATCATCACTGGTAACCAGTCAGGATGCAAAAGACTAAATCATAAGGATTTAAACAAGTTTTGATAAACTGAGTAAAGTTCTCTGGCCTGTTGCAATGGAACTTTTTTGCTACTCAATAATGTTTACGAGTTGCATTACATATGATATGAAAAAGGGTTTGATGCACGTTTTCTGGCTATAAACAAAGTCACTTATGAAATGTTATATATTTTGTAAAAGGCTACCAAAGAATCAAAATATGATGCCTAGATTTTAGAAAAACTGACACCCCGGGAGATTCATATTATTATAACCAATAACCACATGTAAATGCTGGTAGTGCTTCATTCAGTGTATGGGACTATAAATCTTAACTTATTCACTTAAGTAATTAGAGGGATGGATAATTTACAGATTATCCAGTGTCATTAATATCTACTTGCATGGATTATTACACAAACCTGAGCTAGAGTCTCCTGTTCATGTAGCAAGAGAAGTCTGGTTCCAGCTCCTTCAATACTCTGCTCCAGCATCAGTGAGAAGTGTTCAATACATTTGATGGAAAGCTTTTCTTGGAGTGTTAAGATGACATCCTAATTAAGAGAGGATTTATAAAATGTGATTAAATTCCCCAAAAGACTCGGTGGGCCTGATTTTCCATTTGCTTGCAAATTTTGTAGTCATTTACACAAGTACAAAGTGGAAGTATAATATTCCAAATCAGATTAGTTCATTCATATGCTCACTTTGCACAGCTGTAAACAATTGTACAAGATACAAGTAAGTGGAGAATAAGATCCTTTATGTTTAGGCTTCTCTAAGTTAAACTCCAGACTTTTGGAACCAGATTTTTAGAGCTATGTGTGAAAAATGTGTGTGTATATAAAATTACTGTGATAGATGGTCTTTTGTGGCAATTGATCGTGTAAATTATGTTCACAAAATTCTAAAACTGTATATCTCAGTTCACCCTAGAAATAGGCAGTATCTCTCTCCAAAAGAGAGAACATAAACCTTTCCAACATTTCAAAGAGAGAACAACCAAGTCATAGGGTGAAAGTGGACTCAGGTCCCACAGATTTCAATAGATCAGAATAATTTGTTCCTATAGTGGAGGGCTTAAAAATAAAAGTGCAGTCCAATCTCTTAGGAAGCATTAACATTCCTGCATTGTAGACCCATATTTATATACTTAAAAATGATCAAAACAAAGTAAAAAAAAAAAGACGTCTCCTAGGCAGCACCTCCAGAGACAGAGATTGTGTTTTCATTAAAAAAGCGAGGCGAGTGGGGATGATAGAAAAATTCTTTCACATTGACTTATATCTTAAAATAAGGATGATCATTTCAAGTGTAATAGTTTCTAAAATTACAATTAAACATTACATTATCTAAATCCAGTCTTTATTTCACCCAAACTTGTTCATCTATCCCTAATTATTACTTTACATTCTATTTTGATCTATAAAGCATATCTAGATTATTAACATCATTCAGCAATTATTTTTGTTTTGGTAAGTGCAGTGAGAGAGAGGAATACATAATAAAATCATTAAAGAAATGTAGCTTCACGATATACTAGTGAAATAATTAAGGCATTCACCATCCATCCTCATGATTGTTAGATATACATTAGCGTCCAGATGGATAGGATTTACTAAAGAGACTATGATGAATAACAATTCAAGTACTTTAACAGAAATTAGGCCAAAAGTTGATTAGGCAGATTAATAGATCAATTAAACATTTTTCATGGAATAACAACAAATTGGTTCCAGGGTGCAGTGTGTGTGTGTGTGTGTGTCTCAGGGATTGGACATGAGTCTATAAACCTTAAAAAATAAGCCATGTCATTAAACAGTTGCAAGCTACCAATCTAAAGAGTGTAAGTTAATATTATTACTATGTTGATAGAGGGAATTTAAAACCTACTCATTCAATCTACTCTTATTGACACTTCTAATTTGTGCTCAAAACACAAACAATGTAACAGTAATTTGAAGAGAGATGTTTGCTAAAGAGAAGTAATATGACACTATGATGTGCACTGTTTACTAATTGCTTTTTTCTGAATATGCTAATAAGAGGTACGTGTCCAATTATTAAAACCAGTCAACATTTTTCTCTTTAACCTGTATGGCACCTTATATTAATTCCTAACCAACCTTCCTCCAGTTCCCAGTACTTCATAATCAGCTTTCTCTGCCTTTACTTCAGTAAAAATCTGTCCTTACCGCTTGCAGCTGAAGAAAATAGAGGTCAGACTCACTGAACATATGAAATAATCATTCTGAGAATCATGTTGATAAAATAAAATGGGAAAATTATTGAATACACAGTTGTGACAGAACACATCAGGTGCTGAAGTGGAAAAAGAAGAAGTCCCTCAAGTCACTCTTTATCTACTTATATGATCCTCATCACCATAGTACCTTGAAAACTCACCCTCCCTTTGACAGAGGGAAGACATCCTGACAGAGCTTTCTCAGGCGCTGTGGAAGGAACTCCCACAGAAACTAAGGACCATCACAAACCTCACCCCTTCCACTAGACTTGCAAAGTGCATTTCTTTGACCTGGCCTTCTCCAACACAAACAATGTGGGTGTGTGTGTATATGTGAAATCACCAAACAAAACACTCCACTCCACACATGGGGGAACAAACACAACAGCTATTACTCATGTTTCTTAACGCACTATTGGAAGGTGCTCAGATAGTATGCCATGAGTGCGTTATAAGAAGCTAGCTAGAACTGAATAGAACAGGCTCTACTTCCTACTTGCATTAACAGTATGTCACAACTTCACCTTGTGATTTAGCCCCTCTGCGAAATATGTTGTAGAAAAGAAGATAGTACACTGACATGAACAATTTATTATCAGAATAACCCTACATTAGCCTGTCCTGATTTCACTAGACCACAGGCTAGATGATATTCAATTAGCAACCAACATCTTAATCGTCTACCTTCTGACTTTGCTGACAAATCATGCTGGCATTTGGCAGAGTATCAAACCTTAGCAAGGTCCATGCATATTTAATTAAACTGCAGTCACATTAAAATTATCACCCCTATTTTTGCTTCATTGATACTTCATTATGCTTTTATTGGCAGAAAGAACAGATCTTATTACTTCTTTACTACCCACATCTATGAAGCCAGCCATGAAGGAACATGATGGTCCAGGTTCAAGCTCAAATTCTGAGCTTCTTCTATTAGAAAGGCTTTGCAGAATGCTTTAATGGAATCCTTGCAGTGTATGTTATGCGGTATGGTGGAGTAGCCTACCTTTATTGAAGTACTGCAGTCAAAACGGAAGGATTTGGTTTGCCCATTTTCAAGATATACCTTCAGTACATTTGGCATGAAAAGAAGTGAATTGTCCTTAACTGTTTCCTGTTAAACAATCAGTGAATTAGATTACTCACTTTGCACACAACGGCAAGAACCGACATTTTATTCTATAGGGAAAAAGAGCATACAGCAGGGAAGTCTGGTGACATCTGGATCGAATCCAAAGCAAAATTAGCAATGCCTTGCCTCAGGAGACTCCAGTGATATGCAGTATAGCTGCATGCAATAGACCCACCAGATGTTAGGCTGCATGTCCACAGTGCTGGAACTATGGTACCAGCATTAGATTTTCTCATTTGTAATTGATAAATCTGATGATAAAAAATGCCTACTATAATGAAAGTTCTGCTCTCATTTACAGCATAAATCTGTACAATCATGTGGAAATATTTAGTTTGTGAAAACAACAATATAATTTCTCTAGGATAAAACCTAGTCACATGGATTATCATCACAGAAGAAAGCTTTTCTTTTTAATAAAAAAGTTGAAATAAATAAAAGAAAAAAGCTCCATTTGTTTGTTTTTAAGTGATAAGAATGCAGAACAAAATCCCTGGAAATTTACGTTTTGACTGTCTTTTTGCACCCCTGCTTTGTTTTCTACAACAATATTCTGCAAGAAAATGTGATTTATGTAGATACAGTTAGCAAATACCTATTTGGGGACTATTTATCACATTGCTGTAAAGTTATATTGTATAACAGGCCAAGACAAAAGCTGTTCTCTCATGCTGTCATATTAAACACATGGTGAAATTGCCTGAACCAGGACCTCCATGGTAGCATTCTCTGAAATGCTTCCAGTTCCACATGCAGGGCCAGTTAGACAGGCAGAACACCAGGGTCTCAATGTGTGGATGAGCCGATGGTGTAGGGAGGAGAGGGTTAGATTTATTAAGCACTGAGGAACCGTTTGGGAAAGAGGGAGCCTATAAAGAAAGAATGGGTTTCATCTGCACTGAAATGGAACCAGATTGCTGGTATATAAAATAAAAAGGCACAGAAAAGTTTTTAAACTAAGAAGTGGGGGAAAGCTGACAGGTGCAGATGAGCACATGGTTCAGACAGAAATATCTATTAGGGGACGATCTTTTAATGGAGATTTTGTATATCCTAGTAAGGAGGAGAGGATGGCTGAGGATAAAATATGGGTAGGATCTGATGAGAAACAGTCAAATGAAAAAGAGTCTCATTCAATTACATCACGTAATAGCGGAAAGCTATTGACTATTTGACTATTTTTTAAAGTGCTTGCATAAGAATGCTAGAAGTCTAAACACTAAGATGGGTGAATTTCAGTGCCTCATATTAAATGAGGATACTGATACAATAGGCATCACAGAAACGTGGTGGAATGAGGATAATAAATGGGACCCGGTAATATCAGGGTACAAAATATATCGGAAGGACAGAATAGGTTGTAGTGGTGGGGGAGTGGCACTGTGTGTGAAAGAAAGCATAGAGTCAAATGAAATAAAAATCTTAAATTTACCAAGCTGTGCCATACAATCTCTATGGAAAGTAATTCCATGCTTGAATGATAAGAATATAGCAAGTAGGGATACACTACCGAGCATCTGACCAGGTTGATGATAGTGACCGTGAAATGCTTAGAGAGATTAGAGAGACTATAAAAATAAAAATGTTGATAATAATGGGGGATTTCAACTATCCCCATATTGACTGGGTACATGTCACCTCAGGACAGGATGCAGAGAAAGTTTTTGACACCTTAAAGGACTGCTTTTTGGAGCAGCTAGTCCTGGAACCTGCAAGAAGAGAGGTAATTCTTTATTTAGTCCTAAGTGGAGCACAGGATCTGATCCAAGAGATGAATATAGCTGAACTGCTTGGTAATAGTGACCGTACCGAATTAAAATTTAACATCCGTGTGGGGAGGGAAAACTACAAAGCAGCACACCACGGTCACGTTTAATTTCAGAATGGGGAACTACACAAAAACAAGGAAATTAAACAGAAATTAAAAGATACAGTGCCAAAAGTGAAAATCCCTGCAAGCTGTATGGAAACTTTTTGAAAATACCATAATAGAAGCTCAATTTAAGTGTATACCCCAAATTAAAAAACTTAGTAAGAGGACCAAAAAAGCTAAACAACAAAGTAAAAAAGCAGAGTCAAAAAAGGCATCCTTTCAAAAATGGAAATTAAATCCTACTGAGGAAAACAGAAAGGAGCATAAACTCTGGCAAGTGAAGTGTAAAAATATAATTAGGAAGGCCAAAAAAGAATTTGAAGAACAGTTAGCCAAAGACTCAAAAGGTAACAGCAAAAATCTTTTTAAATATGTCAGAATCAGGAAGCCTGCTAAACAACCAGTGGGGCCGCTGGAAGATCGAGATGCTGAAGGAGCACTTAAGGAAGATAAGGCTATTGCAGAGAAACTTAATGAATTCTTTGCATTGGTCTTCATGGCTGAGGATGTGAGGGAGAGTCCCAAACCTGAGCCATTCTTTTTAGGTGATAACTCTGAGTAACTATCCCAGACTGAGGTGTCGCCAGAGGAGATTTTGGAACAAATGTATAAATTAAACTAATAAATCACCAGGATTAGATGGTAGCCACCCAAATGTTCAGAAGGAATTCAGATGTGAAATTGCAGAACTACTAACTGTGGTCCGTAACCTATCTTTTAAATGAGATTCTGTACCAGGTGACTGGAGTATGGCTAATATGAAACCAATTTTTAAAAAAGATCCCAGAGGCGATTCCCTGCAATTACAGACCGGTAAGCCTAACTTCAGTACCAGTCAAATTGGTTGAAAGCATAGTAAAGAACAGAATTATCAGACACATGGATGAATACAACTTGTTGGGGAAGAGTCAACACGGTGTTTGTAAAGGGAAATCGTGCCTCACCAATCTATTAAAATTCTTTGAGGGAACAAAGTATGTGTACAAGGGTGATCCAGTGGATATAGTGTACTTAGATTTTCAGAAAGCCTTTGACAAGATCCCTCACTGAAGGCTCTTAAGCAAAGTAAGCGGTCACGGCATAAGAGGGAAGGTTGTCTCCTGGATCAGTAACTGGTTAAAAGACAGGAAACAAAGGGTATGAATAAATGGATAGTTTTTAGAATGCAGAGGAGTACATAGTTCTGTCCCTCAGGGGTCTGTATTGGGACCAGTCTGGTTTAACATATTCATAAGTGATCTGGAAAAAGGGGTCAGTGGTGAGCTGGCAAAATTTGCAGATGATACAAAAGTACTCAAGATAGTTAAGTCCAAAGCAGACTGTGAAGAGTTACAAAGGCATCTCTCACAACTGGGTGACTGGGCAACAAAATGGCAGATGAAATTCAATGTTGATAAATGCAAAGTAATGCACATTGGAAAACATAATCCCAACTAAACATATAAAATGATGGAGTCCAAATTAGCTGTTACCAGTCTTGAGATCTTGGAGTCATTGTGGATAGTTCTCTGAAAGCAATGTGCAGAAAGCTAACAGAAAGTTGGAAATCATTAGGAAAAGGATAATAAGAGAAAATATATTGCCTCTTTATAAATCCATGGTATGCACACATCTTGAATACTGTATGCAGATCTTGTCACCCATCTCAAAAAAGATATATTGGAATTGGAAAAGGTACAGAAAAGGGAAAGTAAAATGAGTAGGGGTATGGAAAAGCTTCCATATGAGGAGAGATTAATAAGATTGGGACTTTTCAACTTGGAAAAGAGACGACAAAGTGAGATATGACAGAGGTCTATAAAATCATGACGGGTGTGGAGAAAGTAAATAAGGAAGTGTTATTTACTCCTTCTCAGAACATAAAAACTAGGGGTCACCAAATGAAATTAATAGACATTAGATTTAAAATGAACAAAAGGAAGTATTTGTTCATAGAACCTGTGGAACTCCTTGTGAGAGGATTCTGTAAAGGCCAAGACTCTAACAGGGTTCAAAAAAGAACTAGATAAGTTCATGGAGCATAGGTCCATAGATGTCTATTAGACAGGAGAGGCAGGGCTTGCTGTTTGCCAGAGGCTGGGAATTGCTGATGGGATAAATCAATTGATGATGACCTGTTTTGTTCATTCCCTCCGAAGAACCTGGCATGGCCATTGTCAGAAGACAGGATGGATGGATCATTGGTCTGACCCAGTATGGCTGTTCTTATATACTTAAATTCATCCCTGGTGTACCTTCACTGATGTCTCTATAGATGCACCAGGGACAAAATTGGTCAACACATCTTTCTACAATATGTAGCTGTGAGGGTTGGTGCCAAACAGTTTTGGATGAGCTGGACCCAGAATCAGATCTGAGTGAATAAATGATTTTTCTGTTTGGTAGCTGGTGGGGAAAAAAATTGAGAAAAAAAATGGTTAATTTCAAACTGAAATTGAATTGTTTTGGTTTTTTTCCTCAGCAAAATGAAAAAAAAATTAATTAGGGTTGACAAAAAAATTTTGAATTTTTTTAAAAGAATATTTTATAAATGAACTGTGAAGTCAAAACCATGTTTCATTTCAAAAAGAAAATGTAGATTCAAAACAAAATGTAAAAACAGTTCATTTAGAAAATGCTGAAATGAACCGTTTCAACTTCAGAATCATTTCCCTTCTTATTTTTTTGGCCAAAACTATTCACAAATTGGTGAATATTTTCAGTTGTCCTGGAACTGCATTTTTTGGCAAATTTACTATTCAACTGAAAAATGTTGCTCAACTCTATTCTGATCACCTATACTTTAAGGGTATTTGAAAGTGGGGTTTTGGTACAGGCACATCCAAAGTCATTTTTCACCAGTAAGTGGCACATATTCCTATCACCTAAAGCCAGTTCAGAAACCTAAACACCTTGTAAAATTATATTTCAACAGACAAGTTAAGGAAAGTAATTTTTAGGAACTAGAAGGCTACATGCATATAAGAGAATATGATTTTTTAAAGAATCTAACTTTGTTACTTGAACTATATTAGTAAAAATTGATGTTACATGTTACAGCTGCGATGCTGCGTGAATATATTATTTTCCTGTTTATTGTACCCTGAAACAAATAAAATCTTTAAATTAAAAATAAAAAATAAAAATTTCTCTTTGATTATAGATTACTATCTAATTTACCACATTTTTATTCTACAGATTATATTACAGAATTCCTACTGAGATAGAGTCAGAATGTTGTGTAGTCTCATCAATGTGTTGCTGGCAATGAAGTGCAAGTATTATCATTCACAAACAATAACGTATATTGCTAGTTTCTACTGGGTCTGGGAAGGGGATTGCAATGTTAAAAGGAAATTTGATTTATTCATGGGAGCGGGGGGAATAGAAAGTGATTATTGGTTTGTCAAAGTGAAATTGCCGATTAACAAAATGAAAATTATGAGTTTGCTCTGTGTATATAAAGAACTCAGAAAATGACATAAACGAATCACCATCTTCTGGCAGTTTATAAATTACCACGAGGTCATCTTTAAAAAGCTGGGACTTTGGAAGGAGGGCTGACTCTGCCTGGCGGCAGGGTAGGGAAAGAATGACTCAAGGTAGATAAACCGAATTTTAAAGAGGTCTTTAAATTAGTGAGAATCTGTTTTCCTAACATACAATTTCATGAGAGTTTACAGATCTTCCAGTTACAAAATTGCCTTTAAAACAGCAACAAAAACCCCAATAACTCTATAGAAGAAAAACAAATCATGTGCTAAATTAAGATATGAACCACATGAACTGTAGTCCAATTGGAATTTTAATTTTATTTTTATAAAAGGTCAAAGATTTTGTAGTACTCTTGGCCTTATTAATAGCCTTTAGTTTATTTAGATATTTTAAAATGTGCCTCTCCAAAGCTTGAGAAACAGCAAAACCTCTACTATATTTTCTACCAAAGATTACCAAAGTTTTGCTTACTGTAAATTTTTCTCCCTTTAGACCTTTATAGAGTGCCTTTGACTGAAACCGTCTCTTTTCTTTTTCAAGTTAAAATGGGTTGGTACTCACCGAAACCTGGCCATTGATAATGACTTCTTCTGAGAAGCGCACTTTGACCGGGTTGGACTTCAATCTTGCCTTTTTTGCAGCACTGATAAATGCTGATTTAGGAGACTGGAAGAAATAAATAAAATGTATCATATAATTCTCAAAGCATAACCTATACTTCTTGCCTCACTGACCTATACTCTCCATTTTCTCATATGTCAGGTACTCTAGGTATATGAAAACATGCTCTGTGCATTGTTAATTGAATAATGGAAATCATAGTATTCCTGAAGTTATGGAAAAATTAAGCAGACGCACACGCATGCAGTGAAAGATTGCAGCTTATTTAGCGACCAGAATGGAGCAACAAGAAATGCTCACACAATCACTGGGAACGCCTCATGGGGCTTTTTCATTGATTGCTGTCAACCATGCTTGTTTGCATGAGTGAGCCTTGATCAGTGACCCTTCATTTAAATACCGAATGGAAAACTTCCGTACTGTTTAATGGTGCACCATATACTTATACGCACACACAGTCTCAGAAAGTTTTGAAATCAAAGTAGCATTATATTACTATTTCCACTGACAGACCAGCACCACCATAAAGAACATGCCAACTAGCAGTCTTGCCCTCTATTCCACATATTCTATGTGGAAGACTTGGCAGTGATGCACCAGAAGCTAACAAGACTCCCTACCTAAGACACCTGTCACCACTGTCATGGTTACAAGACAGGCTATGTTTTAGATCCCTTTTAGTCCCTCTCAAATGAAACTCTTTGGTCACAGGTTTTGCTACATGTACTCTTCTCTGGGTGGAACCCTGCGGCCCTACCACTCCTACATTGGATCTCTTGGTACGAGCCCAGGCCCCCGGTTTCCCAACAGCGTTAACACAACAGGCCCAACTGCGTTTGGCACTGTAAGGCCTTTTCCACTGGGGACCAGGACCTTAAAGTGACTCACAAAATTTTCAAACCAAAGCATTATTTATTCACCCAAAGGTACATAGAATGCAGAGTAAAGAGCTAAAACAATAAAGACCTGTATGTTTATTTTCCCTTATGCAAATCTTAGTCTTTCCTTGTGAGCTTTGGTAAATTCCATTCAGTCCAGTTTCCTCCATTTCTGGATTGTGAGAAGCAGCTTCTCCTACTGCAGCATGTTCTCTGAATCTACCTCTCTGTGTCTCTTTGCATCCTCGTCAATGCTTATTGGCACTCCCTGGGCAGCCCCCTTTCTTCCCTCGGCCAGCATCTTTAAGGTAACTTTGATCCTAAGTTTGGCCTAGGAAGAATAACTTTGCTAGCCTAGCTGGAGCTAAGCCAGGGGTATTCCCCAATTAATACCTTTCCCATTGTTTTCCTAACAACCCTCGGCATTCTCTATAATAGTTCCTTGTCTTTGCCATTATTTCATTTCCTCTTGGTTTCCCCCTTAGACTCCTTTGGCAGGATAATATCATGTAGATATATTGAGGTGCGCATGATATTTTAAAAAAACCAAAAGAGATATTTCTCTCATTTTTCTGGTTTTGGAAACTGGTACATAATTATAGATTATTTATCACTGATCCTGATTCAGGCATCCTCTAGTCTACTTTTGTCTATTGCACTCACCACAAAGTTCACACAAGGCCAAATGTTCGGTCGTTAATCAAGAAAAGTTTTCTTTGAACATTGGGAATTTTGATTGAACTATGGCTGGATGAATTGGCCCATTTTTAACAACAAATTACTTACACTTACACTTACACTTACACACACACACACACACACACACACACACACACACACACACACACA
>ML675610.1:59460362-59497197 GCA_007922155.1 Mesoclemmys tuberculata
ACACACACACACACACACACACACACACACACACACACACACACACAGAAAGCAGCAGTAGAAAAGTTGTATTAATTTGAGACCAGTAGAAAACTTAGAGATCCTGAGTGAGATTTTCAAAATCACTCAGCATTGGCCTAACTCTGCCCCCACTGAGGTCATTGGGTGAAATCCCGTCCATGTTGAAGTCAATGGGAGTTCCGCCATTGACTTAAATGAGCCTTGGATTTTACCCCCTGACTTCAATAGTTGAGTTAGGCCAGTAGCGAACACATTTGAAAATCCCATCCCTAGACATGGAAGAGTTATTTCATTAACTTGGTGTGTGTGTGTGTGTGTGTGTGCGCGTGCGTGTGTGCGTGTGTGCGTGTGAGAGAGAGAGAGAGAGAGAGAGAATTACTGTGTGAATGGGTTGATAGTCCTGGAATAAATTATCTATTTTCCATACACAAAGTACAGTAATGGATAATTTCCACAGGCCCTGTCACTATGCCTCAAACCTTGCTCCAGGAATGCTAACTGCTAAGAGTGACAAAGAAGTTAGTTCAGCCTCCATGTCTTTCTACTCCTTGGCCTTTGTTAAGACTGATTAAAAATGTATTTTCTGTGATGTAGACCCCCAGCTTCTAGAAACTGGATTGACATCAGAAACTCAGGCTACTGAATAGCCATTAGGTGGTAATAACTATGGCAACTATGGATGACCGAACACAAACTGGGTGCATTAGGAGTGAAAGGCTCTATATTCTATTAGTAATGATAGGGCCATCCCAGTTCACTGAATTCAAACTTGAGCCAGGAAACACAAGTGTCTCAATTCCTCACATTCACAGATCATGCTAATCTGACCTTTTTCTGACAGCTGTGACTGTAAATTGCACACCAGAAATGTTACATGATAGGAAGTTCCTAGGTAAGACTAAACTGGGATGAGTTACAAAAACCAGTGAGGACTGTTAAATAATGCAGACAGATCTGAAAAGACTAGAAACATGCAAGTTAATGCATCTGGGGAAAGATAATCCAAAATGCACATATTCAGTGTGAGGGGCAAAACATGGAAAGCAGTGATGTAGAGAGAAATCTGGGTACTATAAATTTTGGGATGGGAGGTCAGGGATCCTGAACAAGATATCTCTTGAAGTGGAAAAGACTGACATCTTAATAAAGGTTTGAGCCAGGAAAAGGACAGTTTGGGGATAGCAGGCTGTTATTTTGCTAGGGTATGTTTGCCTATACCTGCTGTCATAGCGAGAATTTAAACAAACAAAACAAAACAAAGTAAAATTTCACAGTCCACATGAGTTCCCAGTGAATCATGAAGCCACAGTAAAATACCCAGAGCTGTTACTATCCTCATACATGCTTTGGGGAAAAGTTCATTGGCTTTATGGTTGTGAACTGATCTTCTAAGGGACACAGCAAGGGTTGGCAAAAGGAGACACTGTAGCAATTCATTTTTGTTGAAACACGCTTTTGCCAGAAGGAGAAAGAATGGTGCACTGGTTCCATTTAGTTGCTTTTGAATACTCTCAAGAGAGCTTGAGGGGGAACAGAATGAAGGTCAGGTTTCACATAAGGATGCTCAGATAACTGAAAATAGCACACAAGTTAAGAAGTGCTAATAAAATGGGCTAATCTAAAGTGCAACCCACTGTTTAAAGCAAAAAGATGATGAGAATGTGATAGAGAGTCTGTACTTATCTTGCATTATTTGTTCTGACCTAGTCATCACCACATGCCAGAGAATTCAAGGCAACAAACATGGAAATAAAACCTGTTGCCTCTCTAATAGGAGAATGATTCTTTCCCCCCAAATGTAACTGTGTTAGTCCTAAATCAGTCTCCTGATAACTTTTTGTTAGAGAGACCCAACTCAACACAGTCACTAGATATCAGACACTACATTAATGACCAGAAGGAATGATATGCGTATCTGTTCAGTGTTTTCAGGGGCACTAAGTAGGAGACGACATCATCTTGTCAGAGATTTAGGCCCAAATGTTCAAAAGTTGCCTTGGAAATTGCCTGGACAATTGTAGATTTTGGGTTGAGGGGGATTGGCTTGGGCAGTGGTAAACTGTCACCCTCATCCTCTCTGTAGTGTGTGTATATGGGGGAACAGGAGGATAATGTTTCTTTCTAATTCCTTTCCTCCTCCAATGTGTGTGTGGTGCTAGCCTACATGGTATTCAAGTAATGGAGCCTCGCCTTCCTACTCCTGCTGCCATTGGACAGCAGAGCCATGAGGGGACTGGCTGACTGGCTCTCATCTGCCAAGGCAGGAAAAAGAAGGTAGTTTCTGCTTTCTATTAATGCTGGTAAAATCACCAGTTTGGTTCTGCCCTTACCCACCTGTACAAACCCGTTTACAAACCCAAATACTGAGCACAGGCAGAAGGAAGGGGAGTTTTCCCTGCTTACAGGCAATCAGGCAGATCACACCCCAGAGCAGCTGTCAGACCTGCCCACCATGAAGGCATCCACCCACAGCTTTGTTCAATAAGGAAAACAAACTCAGCTATAAAGGAGGAAGAACAGAGAGGAAGAGGGAGGCAGAAAGGTCAGGGATAGCTGAGTGGCAACAACCCCATGCAAGGCCGCCTCTAAGAAGCTAACAAGGAGCCAAAAGAAGACTGTAAGCCCTGGAGTTTAAGCGCTGAGGGACTCGATTGGGTTAAGAGTTTCTGGACTGGCCTGTGTGTAGGTGAGCTGTTTGGGATCAGTGAAGGGAATGCTGAGACTGATAGAGAGACCACACCAAGAGCAGGTGAAACCACGCTAGAGCTACACCTCTTATGATGCCAGGGGCTAGGCTGATCAAGAAGTTTCCTGGAGACAGGAAGGAATTTTTCCCACATGACAAAATTGGCAAGCTGCTGGTTGGGTTTTCTCACCTTCCATGCAGCATCTCTGAAGTCTTGTTTGGGGGATTTTAATTACATTGCCATAACCATGCTGGAGACCAAGGCTATTTGTGTGTTAATAAGGTTCCAATATGAAGTCCCTGTAACATAATGGGCTGCTTGGGCAGGGGCCCTGAGTGTGCCACTGAATGATGAGGGGACGTGCCTCTATTTCCTGCACAGCATGGAGCTCCCTTCATCTTATTTCTCCTATCTCCTGTGTGGAGAAGGAGAGAGAGCTGGGACTCTGGATTCCAGAAGGAGACAGGCCTGAGGTGTAGAGGGGCCTTTGTCCTCATACTTGACCTCAGATTTATAGAAGCCAAGGCCATTTGTATCCAGTAAAAATCTGCACTGGAACAGCCCTTCCAGTTATTTGCAGGGAATGATCCCAGGTGGTTAAGAATTTTAATACAGGTGCATTTAACCATTCTATGGCATATGCGTCTCATTGTTTCCATGTCCACATCAACCTGGCTCTTGGTATTTTCATGCTAAAAGCTGATGAACTAATTCAGAAAAGAAAAATACAAACACTTTTAAAAATACTTTAATGATTCATAAGTCTATCAAAAGAAGACCAGTAATAAAATAGAAGTGATATGCAGGAGGTGATTTCCATTTTAATGTCTTCATCGTTATAGCCTGAGCATACCAGCGATTAATGAATCACAGCGTGGCAGGTTCATTTTTTTCTGAGACACCATCTTTTAGCCAAATGGAAGTCATTATTCTCAGTTAATGACCTTAAGCAGGAGGTATTTACACTGATGCAATGTGCTTGTCATTGTGAGATAGTTGCAGTGTGTGTGATAAAAGCACCCTAATTAGAAATTTTTGCAAATGAGAGGATCCATTTCAATGGAGGAATCAGAATATGTAAAAACAAACTAACTACTAGCATAACCTAAAAAATGCCAATAATTCTTTCTGTTAAAAGTTCAGATTTATCTTTGAACTTTTATCTTGTGTATGGACAGTTAAATAAAAACACCTTCCCTCCTATGGTCTAGGGTTTTAATCTCATGCACAGCTTCATTAATAGTTCAGTTAGCCAACAGATAGTACACTCAAGGATCTTATTCAGTATCTCAGTTAGTTTGATCTTTGACCAAGATGGAGCAATGGAATACACCCTCGGAGGCTGGTTTGGACGGTATACAAGGGTGAAGACTGAATACCGCCTTTGCACCCTGCTAGCCATATACATGACATGACAATCGTTCCATCAGCCTCAGTGGGACACTCTACATGTGTGGGCCTCTTTGCTGGATCAGAGACTTAGACGTCACTGTTACACAGTAAGAACTATTCTACTGACATTTTATTTTTCTGCTTTGCAGTGTTATAGCCATGCTAGTACCAGGATATTAGAGAGACAAGGTGGGTGAGTGTCCTCAGCGTGTACCTTTCCCAGACCCAGAGAAGAACAACGTGTAAGCTCAAAAGCACATCTCTTTCACCAGCAAAAGTTGGTCCAATAAAACATATTACACCTCACTCACCTTGTCTCATTACTCTTCTCAACTTTTCAAAATTGGACTCAATTTTTTGTTAACTTATGGTAAAAGTAGGTTAATTTTCAAACAATTGTTAGTGGGTCCAGTTTTAAGTGAAATTGTTTTCAGTGTGAAATTGGGAAATTTCACAATTTAGCACATTTTTTTGGTGACCAAATCATAGTTTTTGTGAAATTTTGAGAAGAAAACGGTTTCTACAATTTTGCACAAACCCAGATCAGACTCCTCTCAATAGCAGGGCTGGTGCCACAATGTAGTTTTACTGATGCTCAGGAAAAGGGACTTGTAGCAGCTCAGAATAAGGTAATACCCTAAACAAAACACTAGTATCAGACTAATATAAAAGGGAAGGAAAAGCCACTTGGGCAAAGTGTATGTCAAATCAGAGCCCACGTTCGTATGCTTGGAAAATACAGTAGTTTAAAAGTATGTACGTATCTGTATATATCCAACCACAATTTTAGGTTTGTCAATGCTGACTGCCTATAATGGGTCTCTAGTTTAATAAGAAACTAAACATATTCCATGTTGGGCAAACTCAAGAAGAATCAGTGTTGATGTTTTAGTCCAATAACATTTGTTGATGTTTTGGTTTGTCCCTGTCCCTCAGGTCAATTTCATGAGAGAAAATTTAGCAAGTAAGTAAAATATATGAACAGGAGAAGAAATAAACATATTATGCTGAATAGTAAGTAATGTACATAGGCAAATTAAATATAGCAACAAAAAAAAAGAAAAGAAAAGAAAAAAAAAAGCCATATGTGAAGGTGTTCACTCAGACATTTCAACTCCTTTGCAAGAGTATCATGGAAGAGCAGCAATGCATGTGTAAGTAATAAAATAATGACAATGCCCAAACCTGAAAAGTCAGATGTTTTACTGCACAATGATATGGAACTACCACAGTGCACTGACAGATTATTTTCAGTGTACAGTAACTGTTCAATTTTTGACACATGAATTTCAGTGTTGAAGTAGCTGTCTTACTCCTGGCATTTGTTAACAGTTTGGGGTTTTGAAATCAATGTTGTCTATCAGAGCCAACCAATTATATTTTGCTATTTCTAGAGGATAATCATAGTTCCATTATTGGTCATGCATATACTAGCACATGCCTCCAAGGTGGAGAATTGCCAATGATTATTTTAATGAAAGCATCATGGAAAAATCGACTGGTTCATGTTCTAGTAAACAATGAGTCACCAAGTCATCAGACATCCTAGTTTACTGAGATTGTCGCAGATGATTCTACTGAAACCAAAGATTTGTTCCAGATTTAGTGGAATGCTGGGACATGTCACCTGGCCTCCTGCCTAGCCTATTTGACTCCACATCTATACTACCACTGTGCTGAGCTCCTGCACAGTTATATCTTCTTTGGCCACGCAGGCATCTGCGTCTCCCCTTATTCTCTCTAGTTATGTCTCTCATGAAAGTGACCTCTATTTCTTAGGGCTTGTCTACACTGCGCAGCTCCATCAATGCAAGGTACACAAATTATGTTACGCAAGTAATGTAACTGAAGTTGACGTACCTGGCATCGAGTAGCTGCACTGTCTTCCCTACACTATGTTGACACGAGAGCATCTCCCGTTGACATAGTTTATGCTTCTCATTCTGGTAGAGTACCGAGTTGACGGGAGATGTGCTCGGCAACTGATTGAGCGCCTTCATCACACCCGCTCCATCAATGCCATTGCATCAATGGCTGCAGCGCCGACGGAGCAGCACAGCATAGACAAGCCCATATTCAACAGCTGAGAGGCATAAAGGAGAAAGTTTGTGTCTGTGAAAGGATGGGGTGCTGCACCACACTCAGCTCTAGAGAGCAGCTTCTGCAGGAAAGACAATTAGGGCCTGTGACTGAAAGCATTATCAGTAAGTCCAGATCCAGCCACCAGCTGGAAAAAAGAGCATATGAGGAGGAATAAAGAGAGAACTGGAGGAGGGCAGGTTAGGAAAGAAAGGAGAACTAGAGGCAGAGGAGGATGGGAAATGAGAGCTGGAAGGGTAAAAGGGAAGACAAAATGTGCTGGAAAAAGAGAATAAGAGTGAATAGGTTTGAGGCACTCTTCCATTTTGCTGGTTACAGTTAACATGATTCAGTTTGCATCCAAACAGCAGCTGTTCTGCCATCACAACTGTATTTGTATTTTGTAGCATTCTCTGAAATGCTTCCAATTCCATGGCTCGAACAACAGACAGAATGGCAGGGTCTCAAAGCATGGATGAGACGATGGTGTAGGGAGGAGCGGTTTAGGCTTATTAGGAACTGGGGAACCTATTGAGAAAGGAGGACCCTATACAGGAAGGATGGGCTTCACCTAAACCAAAACAGAGCCAGACTGATGGCACATAAAATTAAAAAGGCTGTAGAGGATTTTTTTAAAGGGGAGGGGGAGCCAACAGGTGTGGAGAAACTCATGGTTCAGGTGGAGACATTCTTTAGGGATCAATTTATTAAAAGGGATACTCTATATCCTAGTAAAGAGGATAGGAAAGAAGCTGGTAGAAAGTACAAGTTGGTAGGAAGTACAAATAGGAGCTAGTGAGGAACAGTCAAACATAAAAAGTCTCATTTAAATGTAAAACATGAAGGCAAGAAATTGAATATTGCCGAAAAGTACAAATGCTTATATACAAACCCTAGAATTCTAAACTCTAAAATGGGTGAACTAGAGTGCCTGGCATTAAATGAGGATATTGGTACAACAGGCATCACAGAAACTTGGTGGAATGAGGATAATCACATAGTAAATACCTGGGTACAAAATATATAGTAATGACAGAGTAGGTCATGCTGGTCAGGGAATGGCACTATACATGAAAGAAAGCATAGAATCAAATACAGTAAAAATCCTAAATGACTCAAATTGTACCATGGCACCTAGGGATAGAAATTACATGCCTGAATAATAAGAGTATAGCAGTAGGAATATACTACCAAACACCTGACCAGGATGGTGATTGTGAAATGCCCAGGGATGTTAGAGAAGCTCCAAAGACAGAAAATGCAATAATGGGGAGTTCAACTACCCTCATATTGACTGGGTATATGTCACCTCAGGAAAGCATGCAGAGAGAAAATGTCTAGAATTATTAAATGGCTGCTTCTTGGAGCAGTCCTGGAACTCACAAGGGGAGAGGGGATTCTTGATTTAGTCCTAAGTGGCGCACAGGATCCGGTGAATATAGCTGAACCACTCAGTAATAGCAACCATAATGTAATTTATTTTAACATCGGTGAAGGGGAAAAATGCCAAAGAAATCTACTACAGTATCATATAACTTCCAAAAGGGGAACCATACAAAAATGAGAAAGCTAGTTAAATGGAAATTAAAAGGAACAGTCACAAAGGTGAAATGCCAGGAAACTGCATAGAGACTATTTAAAAACACCATAATAGAGGCCCATAATGAATACAATGAATCAATAAATAAAACATGTAAGAGAACCAAAAGAATGTCACAGTGGGTAAAAAGCAGAGTAAAAGAGGTGGTTAGAGGCAAAAAGGCACCCTTTAGGAATTGGAAGTCAAATCCTAGTGAAGAAAATAGACAGGAGCATAAACTCTGGCAAATCAATTGCACGAGTTTAATAAGGCAGACTAAGAATTTGAAGAGCAACTAACTAAGGACACAAAACCAAACAGCAACATTTAAAAAAAAAAGTACATCAGAAGCAGGAAGCCTACCAAACAGTCAATGGGTCCATTGGATAATTGAGGTGCTAAAGGAGTACTCAAAGATGACAAGGCCAATGTGGAGAAGATAAAAGAATTCTTTGCACTGGGCTTCACCGCAGAGGATGTAGGCAACATCCCCACACTTGAGCAATTCATTTTAGGTGACAAATCTGTCAAACTGTCCCAGATTGAGGTGCCAATAGAGGAGGTTTTAAACAAATTGATAAACAATAATAAATCTCCAGAGTCAGATGGTATTCACCAAAGAGTTCTGAAGGAACTCAGATATGAAATTGCAGAACTAAAAACTGTGGTATGTAACTTATCACTTAACTCAGTCTCTGTACCAGGTAACAGGAGGGTAGCTAATGTAAGACTAATTTTTTAAAAAGTCTCCAGAAGCGATCCTGGCAATTACAGGCCCGTAAGCCTAACTTCACTACCAGGAAAATTGGTTGAAACTATAATAAAGAACAAAATTATCAGAAACATACATCAACATCATAAACTCGGAGTCGTGATGGCTTTTGTAAAGGGTAATAATGCCTCACCAATATATTGGAATTCTTTGAGGCTATCAGCAAGCATGTGGACAAGGGGGATCCCATGGATACAGTGTACTTGGACTTTCAGAAAGCCTTGACAAAGTCCCACATCAAAGGCTATTAAGCAAATTAAGTAATCATGAGATAAGAGGGAAGATCCTCTCATGGATTAGTAACTGGTTAACTGAGATAAGAAACAAAGGGTAGGAAAAATGGTCAGTTTTACAATGGATAGAGGTAAATAGCATCTGCCTGGGACTGTGCTGTTCAACATATTCATAAATGATCTGGAAAAGGGGCTAAAAAGTGAGGTTGCTAAATTTGTAGATAATACAAAATTAGTCAAGATATTTAAGTCCAAAGCTGACTGTGAACAGTTACAAAGGGATTTCACTAAATCTGGTGCCCGGCCAACAAGATGGCAAATGAAATTCAATGCAAATGCAAAGTAATGCACACTGGAAAAAATAATCTCAACTATACATATAAAATGATGGGCTCTAAATTAGCTGTTACCACTCCAAAAAAAAAAAAGAAAAAGATTTTGGAATCATTGCAGGTAGTTTTCTGAAAATATATGCTCAATGTGCAGTAGCAGTCAAAAAAGCTAACAGAATGTTGATAGATAATACAACAGAACATACTGAAATGCCACTATATAAATTGAAGGTATGCTCACACTTTGAATACTGTGTAAAGTTCTGGTCTCCCCATCTTAAAAAACATATATTAGAATTGGAAAAGGTACAGAGAAGGGCAACAAAAATTATTAGGGGACTGGAATAGCTTCTGTTTGAGGAGATATTAAAAAGACTGGGACTGTGCATCTTAGAAAAGAGACGATTATGCTAGAAATCTATAAAATCATGAATGGTGTGGCGATGGTGAATAGGGGAGTGTTATTTATCCCTTCACATAACACAAGAACTAGAGGTCACCCCATGAAATTAATAGGGAGCAGGTTTAAAACAAACAAAAGGAAGTACTTCACACAACATACAAAAAAACCAAGAGTCCTGTAGCAATTTAAAGACTAACAAATTTAATTTCTGCAGGCATAAACTTTCGTGGGCTGCAACCCACTTCAGCCCACAAAAGCTTATGCCTGCATAAATTAAATTTGTTAGCCTTTAAAGTGCTACAGGACTCTTGTTGTTTTGATTTATATAGACTAACGCGGCTACCCCTCTGGAACTTTACACAACACATAGTCAATCGGTAGAACTCATTGCCCTGAGATGTCCTGGGGGAGGGCAGCAGTGGGAGAGTGAGCCAGCCCCGAGCTCATCGTGCAACGGTGGCTCCAGTCTCACAGGGCTGGCCCAGCTCCCACTTCCGGGATGTTGGCTCTCACCGCAGCATTCACTACTGAAAACCAGGCAGCTGTATGCTTTTCTATTAAGCATATTCATCTTTTGAAACATTAGTGCAAATGTATGAGGTGAGACATTCAATCTGATAATGGCTACTACATTTAATCTATATTCTCTAAAAACAATTACACCCTGGATGCACTGATTCTTCCACTGCCACAGAACTCAAGTTTTAGCAAATTAAATCTACATATAAGGTAGCCCATGTCAATATTTTAATCCTTTACGATTACGCTAATTCTCCTTTAACAAACATATGGCGGGGGGAGGGGGGAAGCTGTCTATATTAAACTTACTTCACAAAATGCACAACTTTGAGGGTGCTGATGGGGAAGACTACAAAAACTGCCTCTTTTCTGAGGGTATCGCACCGCCAGAGAACTCCTGGTTTGAAAGCGTGGGGGAGATGGATTTGTGGAGGGGGAAATCCCCAAACCCATTACAACAACAGACCAAATCCCAGTGTCCCAAGGAACTGAGATTCAAGCCCAGCAATGCCTCTCCTTGTCCAGCTCAGCCTCCCACCTATAAAACTGGAGCCCTCCAGACCCTGAGCCAACCTACGCTTCACTCTCCTTTCAGCCCCTTTCTTTCCCCACCCAGCACTGAGCTCCCTAAAGGGGAAGGTGGCAGGCATATCTGCTTCTTGCATTCCCTGCTCTCCCTGGCTGCTTTTCTTTTGCGCTGTCTCTGCCCAGCCTGAGTCTCCTTTCTACAAACATGCACGCCCCTCCATTAAGCCATGCTTATAGTTGCTGTAAGTAGGGGCGCTGCCGCATCCTCTGGCTTGAAGTGCTTTCCATCATATACAGGGTTTACAGTTTGGTTCAATGGCTTTCAGCGCTCCCACTATACAAGTTGTTCCAGCCCCACTGGCCATGCCCATCACTCCCACCACAAACGATCGCAAGGCAGCAGCATCCCTGTCTCATAGGGAGTGAGCCAATGGAGTCGTTCAATCTTGAGCTCTGGGAACCAACTTGGCAGCGCCCTGGACTTCCCATTCTAGCAGCGGCTGAAGCTCTCTCACCACAGCATGCAGACGGGTCCTCCCCTCCCAAAGCTCCCTCTTCCTGGTGTGGCATTACCAGATCGCCTGCCCAGAGCTCCCTCTCCAGCACTGCAGGCGATAACATTATTAAATCAAGAGTTACTGGTTATGAACAGGAGTCTCCCTGACATACCAGGACAGTTGGTTTGTTTGCCCAGCAATTGCTGGGAACAGAACTCAGCCTCCTGTTCTAAACACGAGGCATACTCCTGCTACAAGTCAAAACATATCATTATTATTTCAATTACTGTTACATTGTTCCACTGATATATGCAGGGGTGTGTAGTTTTAAATTTTATCTTCAAAGGCGCAGCCTTTGTTTCACTTATATTTTTGTTATGTAGATAAGGTAGAGACACAGACAGAAAATAGGCAGACAAAAGCGTATATGTTGCTAGGAAACAAAAACAGAAAACACTATAGATACTTACAGGGTAAGGTTGAACAACAGTAAGGAGAATCGATTCTTTGCAGCTTCTGTAAGGAAAAAAACAGAGTGAAGATCCATACTTTTATACTCTAAAGATAACAAGCTTTTCTTTCTTACGGAGAAAATTGAGATCTTGGGGCCAAGTATTTATTACAATCACAAAGTAGAGCATTAGAGAGATGACTAATATGCCAAAGCCACAATGAATGTTAAAAATGAAGTGTTTTTCAGTATAACAAAGCAACTTGAATTGAACCTTATTATGCACTTTGTATTGGGAGATATTATTTGCTCCATCAAACAATTGTGCAGTGCAATGATAGTTTTCTTTACTGAGCATGGAATAGATTTGGATGCATCAAATCTGTTAATTGTTTGTAAACCATTTATTTCTTTTACTAGTTTAACAAAATGCAGCTGTTTCTCATGCTATCCAGATCCTGAAGATTTAGAGCCAAATTCAGCTGAAGACACTGGGGATGGACGGGTAAAAGTGAAGGCACAATTTGGCCTTCCTGAATTCATCTTTGGCAATTGGGGGAAAGGAAGATTGAGAATTTCCCAATTACAGTAAAATATTTACAACATTATGAAAGAAGGAGCCTTCTTTAAAAATCTTACAGCTCTTCTTTGGGTAAAACCAGTGAATTGAAACCAGGTAGGTAACACAATTGTTTGAGAAGGTTAGTTTACAGGAAAACACTAAATTCCACATCAAGTTTATTAAAATTGAAGAAGAAACCACTAGGAAACTTTGCATGATCAAGGGATTCTGATAAGTGAAAGGACAAATAAATGCTTATTTAATTGCCCAAAGAGAAAACCCAAGTCAATACTTCATTATTTACATCATTGGATTGCTTGTTTTTGATTAGCTAAGTAAAGGTTAATTGCCATTTTGTTGAGATGGAGTTGATTTTCTGTTTTTTCTGGTTTTCCTAATTTCAAATGTAATTAATTGCCTGGCCAAGTGAAGTGCAACTAATTTGAATGCCAGAACTGTTCAGTACAACAAACTAAAATAAATCACAACTGTAGGGTTAAGCACTACGTCACTGGTTCTGTATGCTATCATCCTGCACTGCCAATTCGCTGTATTGAAATTCCATTGAAAAAATCAATGGTACCACGGGAAAAGGAAAAAAGAGGAGATACTCAAGGACTGGTAAGAAAACCTGCTTGGAATGTACCTGGTGACATCAGCATTTTCTTGTAGGGTTCCAACATCTGTTAAGGGAATGGGCAACAGAATATCCCAGATTCTAGTCCTGATAATTACATTTCAGATGTAACTGAGGGCAAACTTTGACCATATATTATCGCAAATTTATTATCAAAATGATAAAACTTCATCAGTTCTCACATCAACTTCACATTAATTATGATATCTGCATTATTTCATTAAACAATACAGATATCCCCTTCAGCAAGTTTGATTAAAAGCTTTGGCATTGTCTATTGTATCCTCTCTCCCAGGCAGAAGAAGAACAACAACACTCAACAGCAGTGGTTAAAAAAGCAAAGCTTTGGAAGAGTTACATATGGCACATAAATTAAACATCCTTTCATAGACAAGTCTAGAAATCATTTTAGCCTAGTTAGAAATAAATAGTCACTTGGAGGAACATTACATGAATGAATTTTTTATTTTCAGAAAAAATATTCTGCATTTAGGACCAGATTATGTTAGTAAAATTTAGTCACTCATGAAACAGGATGTACTCCTTGACTCATGGCGCTGATTTTTCTGAAGAAAGATAGTAAATTGTTGGATCATTGAAATTTATAGATGGAATTACCTTAAATCGCTATTAAATTAAAGTTAATAGATTTTAAGAAAATCTCAATTCTGTTTATAAACTACTACTACTAATAGGACTCCCTTTTTGGTTGTCTGAAAAACCTAGTACAATTTTGGGCAATCAAAAATATGCAATAAATACAGTTTATCATATGATATCTCGTCACCATAGGTATGGTGTCTACCTATTTATCTATACCTACATCCATCCTGGTAGGTAAGTAGGCAGACTTACAGACAGATTTGTGGAGATGCTAGTCATGTGATAAATTGCAGAGTCATGAGGCAAATATTTCATATCCAGTTGACCACCTTCCTTGCCATCAGCCCACTAATCCATCTCCCAGGAACCTATTCTAACATTCCAACCACTGGGCAACTTTGAAGTGTTGTCATTTAAAAAAAACCCAAACCTAATAATTTGCCATAGAAATGTTTTCTGTCCTTAAATTAAACCTGTTAAAGGCCAAGATTCAGATTGGCCAGTAACAGAATTTTAAATTAGTGAACTTTTTGTTATAAAAAATCTATCTTGGGGGCAATTCCCAGCTTGCTAATAGAACCAGCACCTGCACTGGAAAGACTCGTGACATTGGACCATAAATTGGACATTATTAGGTATAATAGAGACATATCTGGTCATTTAAAAGATATGTTTAGGGCTCCCTCTGAGCCTTGTACAATTGGACTAATAATACTGAGGCATCTTTCTTTATGGATAGAGAGACACACAAAGTAGGCATTAAAATATCATTTTTAAAGCCTCTAAAACATTACTTAAAATAGTTTTTTGTAATACATACGGCACATGCAAAATACACAACAGTGGCATGTAATATAAATGTTTTCTCACCATCTGTTTGAGATTACCTACATTAATAAATACTAACACTGCTACTTTGCTCTTATTTAGCACTTTTCATCTTTCAGTCTCAAGGCACTTTGCAAAGGAAGGTAGGCCTCATTATCCCACTCACTCATGCTTCAAAACTAGAATAGACCTAGCCGAAACTCATGCTGCTGAAACACCTACCATGCACATTGCCATATAATTCTTATATAGCTAACATATATATATGTATTTTAAAACCTGTATATTACACTACTCCTGAAGTTTTTAGGAAAGCAATGGTGCAAATTTAATTTTGGTCATGTGATCAGTTTGTTTATATATTCATTATCTAATAGCACTCATACATCTTGTTGTGTGTGCGCGCGCACGCTTTTAGGTAATAAATACATAAGCACACTGACCACATGACCAAAATTAATTTGCACCATTGCTTTCCTAAAAACTTCAGGAAGACAACAGCACAAGGCAAAGACAAAAATCACACTGTTAAATTTTTTCTTTGCACAAGCCTTTTTTTCTCTTTTACCCATATACCTAAGCATTGCTTCAGAAAGGTATTCTATGCATATAGAAATTACAAGCATTTTAATTAGATTTTCACTTCTTTATTCAACTGATCCACCATCACGTAATGATTTGCAAAAAGATTGTAATCAAAGCCTCTAGATTTTCAAGGTGCTTGGTCATCTGCCCAACCAACAAAGAATTCAAATGCCTAAGGCTGAGCTCTCTTCCTTTCCAGGAAAGGGAATTAATTGAAGAGAACAAGTGTACAATCACAAACTCGCAGTGAGAATGGGAAATTCAGTGTCTCATCTCTTTGGCCTTTGCAAAGTCCTAGATTATGATTATATTTGTCCATTACGCCTATTCCTTGCAGGTACTTAAGCTGTAAGAAGACAATATAAATGGTCTGAGAATCAAATTACAGAACAATAAAAAAGATCAAAATAGTATTCCTAAGTATTATCTGTCTCAGACTATATGAGGTGTTAATATTCCAATGCAGTGTCAGCCATTGACTTTGTCTGTGAACTTGCAGGTGGGGAAATATGGTCCCTTTTTTGTCATTTTATGTCCATTTGAATCCGAAGCACTGGAAAAGCGGGCTGGGGAAGTATCACATGTAGAGATGCAGACCAAGGAAGTAGCTGGCTTTGTGCCTCATAACCACAGAAAATACAATATGTAAGGAAGGAAAGTGAGGAAAGGGCACAATCTGTATTCATTCTAAGAAATGAGATTTAGAAATTATTTGCTATCCATTTTACTGAAAAATTTTAACTGTTTTACAGCACCCACATGCTCACTCTCTATAGATAAGATGACAAGATCCCCAGCAAGAGAAGCAAACATTGAATACAGTAATTAGGAACTGTATTACATGACAGGAGTATTGTATTATGTCAATCAGGGATGTTCTTCCTTTTAGGCCCAAACATATCTCTGAGCCATTCAGAGTGAATCATGAGATTATAAAACTCTTGTTCAGAAAGGCAATGATAACAATGACATCTTCCTTCTCTGACATTTCTATGTTGTGTCTTGCATTTTGGGTCTTTGCCATATGTGACAAAGATCGGTGTTTCACATTTGAATCTTGTTGTACTGAGATCTATACTGGCACCTGTGACATAACACCATACTTCTTTAAGTCAGAAACCGTAATCATGTTCATCCTGAGTTAAAATCTAGGAGCCAAAAGTAACAGGTTGGCAAAAATATCAATCATATGCAAAGTAAAATGAAGCAGAATCCATCTTTAACTTTCAGGAAATAGGATAAGAAAAACTCTATGCATTTGAATGTCATTCATTATTGTGAAGATTAAGACAGCAATAATAAACCAGGATTTTTCATTTTAAATCTGAGGTCAATCTACTGTGGTCCATTATGCTTGGCTTCAAAGGGTTTGCTTTTATTTTAAATATGTGTGTGTGTGTATATATATATAAAAAGTAAGTCAGAATATATATTCAAACCCTTTCTCTACAACTGGAACAGTGTAAAACAGCCTTAAAGCCCTGGTTTTGGCTGGGGGAGAATTCCTCCAGTCAGTCCCTGAGGAAGACAGTCATATGGATCCCTTCCAAAGACCCTTTTGCAAGCACTGCTATGCCAGGGATGAGACCATAGTATACAGCACTGAGGAAATTCCAGGCAGCCCTGTGGCTCATAAGGCAGTCCTGGAAGGCTCCCATAACTGATACAGGCACCCAGAGCTACCTACATTACACTGAGGGCTTCAGAGCAGCCCAGGATAGGATTCTGGAGGGCTGAAGTACGAGAGTGGCTTAAAACTCTTAAAGAATCTCACCCATGGCAACTGGTAAGAGAATACAATGAGCCATTACATTTGGGGATGTCCGATGTCAATTTACTAGGATTTCTAAAGGCACTTTGTGGTGCGTTTAATTATTCCAGCAGTATTTTATTTTGAATAGCTGCACTGGTTCAGGAAAAAGCATTAAAAAAAATCTCCTTGAGAGATTTAAGTCTGATATTACAGATCTGAAGATTTCCAGAAGCAGAATTAGTCTGCACATGAGGCTGATAGCTTTGCAGGGCTCGTATTCAAACAAATCTGACCCCCCAAATAGTTCAAATAATGGATGCTTAAAATGGCCACTGCCACATAAAAAACACATAAGCATATGATTATTGCTGCACTGCAGGATCAAGCAGAAGTAGAAACTAGACTGAGAGAGAGGACACTCTAATTCTAACATAAATATCTTCAATAATAGCAAAAAGGAATACAGAAAATTACTGTCAAAGCAAATTGCTTTTTATATAAATGTTCTCTCTTAAAGGTTTGGCATGGTGTGAAAGTCGATCTTTAAAACTGTCACAGTCTGCAATTGGCACTAATTGGAACCCTTCTTGGCAGTCTCAGCACGGGGCCAAGGAGTGAGTGTATGTGGAGATTGAATTACTCTCTTGCTAATAGAAGTGGACCCTTCAGATCAAGATTGAGGCATGTTGGCTCATGGTGAAAGGAAGCTTGTGTTGCTGCTGCCCCTGTTATAAAGACTTGGGGGGAAAAGAAGCTCTCATTCTCTAGGGATGTCTGTCAGTTTTATGGGTACTGATTTCACTTTAATTTTTCCTTTATTATCTGAATGGTGGGGAAGATTCTAGGAACTCTACCTATTTAAATTTCAGTGTTTTGCTACCTAAGAAATTACCACACCACAAAAACCAAACCAAAACAAATACTCCACCCAAAACTCCAATTATTGATATAGGACTGTCATGGGGTAAGTGCATACCTGTCACTTGGGGCAGGGTGGAGGCACTGTAGCCCCACGACTGACTCTACTGGGCTGCCCACAGCTCCAGGGCAGCATGGCCAATTCAATAAAGTATTCAACACCTACAAGAGAACACACCTATAATACTTCCTTTAAATTGTAGGGGGGCATGGCCTGCCCTTGCCTTCAGGCTAGGTGGCTTAGAGGCCAGAGTCAATGTGGCTGCCCTCATCTTCAGGGCTCTGTGGCCTAATGGTTGGATTGGATGGGTGGCAGCCAGGGTAGGGGGACCCCAGCGCCCTTCCTGCTCCACCAGGTCCTAGCCCAGGACCCTGACAGTGACAGAACCATCCAACCGCAACACACTGATGTCTCATGGCTTAATAGCTAGATGCCTGCCCTGGGCCACTTCCTACCCTGTTTCCTGAAGCTTTAGTCCACATGCTTCAGGACCTTTGAGCTCCTTGGGGGGGTGGAGCCCCAGGCAATCCTGACCCTTCTCAGTTATCCACAGGGCTTCAGGTGTCCATCTGAGTCTCTGGCTTCAGTTAGTCTGGGACTGCTGCAGCTCCTTAGATTGAGCCTGCAACAAGCATTCTTCCCCTTCAGCTATCTGCCCAGGCTGAGCTGAGCTGCTTCTTTTTATACTGGTGCTGCAGCTGGAACATGCCTAGCAGGGGCAAGGGGGTGTGGTTTCCTCACCTCAGAGGGCGGGGCTAACTCCTACCTGCCCAGAGTGGGGCAAGTACATCCCGTCACAAGGACCTACAATATTTTGAGCTCCAATTACAAGACCACAGGTCACATCATAAACTATTTGGAAGCCTCAACTAGGGCAGATAGTGCTTGCACAGCTGCATAGTGATGTTAGCTGCACTAAGCACATTACATTAGTTCTCTGTTACCGCACTGGCTCTCTGATCATTTCCAGGTGCAATTTAAAGTGTTAACCCTGATATGGAAAGTCCTATATGAACTGGTGCCTGTGATTTAGAAGACCAGCTCTCTTTACACAGCTCTGTGACAGCTGTTATCCAATGAAGTGCTTAGGCTGACTGGCCCCTGATTAAATTCTCAAGGGTGCCATGACCAATAGCATTAAATGGGAGATCTTTAGCTCAGGAGTTCACATGCCCCACTGATCCAACAGAACTAGCATTGCTCATTGTGACCGGTGGGTAAGCAAGGGGAGCCTAACTGGTGTGCAAGTACATTTTGGGTAGGGATGAGTCTAGTCCAAATGGTAGCATTTTCTGGCCACTTTGCACTGATGTAAATGACTACACAAGCTATAAGGCAGCAGAGAACCAGGCCACAGATGAGTACACATCTGTGAGAAAAATGGACCTTTTAAAAATGGAGTTAGCTTGTCTACTAATTAATTGTTCAGCTTTCCTCTTCTAGATAGCCTTTCTGCTCATTTGTTTTACAGGATCAAAAATAGATAAATTGTGATGAATCTTCATCTGGAACGTGGAGATAACTCAGCCAGGCCAAAGTTTTGAAAGCTGTGCACTCTCTTTTGTTAATCACCAAAGTTCCAAGAGCTCAGAGGCAGAGTTAACTTCAGATGTGTAATCAATAAGGTGCAGTGAAGGCTTGCCCCAAGATAGCTATTTATCTCTTGTCTCGAAGAACGGAATTACAGAAGTACTGTAAATTACTTTAAAGTAGTGTTCTTAGAGAGGAGGGAGGTCTCGCTTAAAAAAAAAAGGCCGCTCCCATCCCCTTGAAAACTTTAAGTCTTTTTTCACCAGGCCATGCTGTTGCTTTGACGTGGCACTGATTTGTGTATATTGTCTCTGAGTAAGCGTGTTTCCTACAGAAATGGATGCACAGTTTTGGACAGAGTTCCAGACAAGACAAGTGCAATTTTGTGCATCCTTTCAATTATATGCAGGTGGCACATCAGATGCACATTGTCACATATATTTTAGATATGCAAAAATCTGACCCTTTATGTCAACATACTTGTAGAGGACTTCCAGGAAACGTGAAACTACTAAAACATTGAGAACGCAAAGTGAGCCTTCTCTGGCCGGCATATCAAATATCCTAACTGCTTTCCTGTTTTCTACAATAAAACTAGAGCAAATACTGTCACGATGATTATGCTCATGTTATTTAAAAAGGTAGAAATGCTAGGAATTTCTAGTCTTTTCAACATTTTTCTCATGCTCTGAATTTCTTGGGATGTGTCTGATGTTCCAAGTCATTTCAGAACCCATCTAAATGGGGCTGGGTGAGATAAGAGGCACTGGGTGAGTTCTGTGAGGACTCATGTTTCTGAATGAGTTTCAGGATGTAGAGGCTGTTTTGTGATCTAAATACGTTTTCGAGGATCCTTCAGATATCTTCATGAAATTACCTGGCTATTTGATTTTACCCCATCAGTGGAGGAAGACAAAATAAGTTTAGGGAAATATGGGAGTAACTCCAAAACTTGTAACTTTTCACTGTGATTTCTTCCCATTGTTTGAATATCCTTGGAGACATTAAGAACGGATATTTTTCTTTTCAGTGAATTGTGGGTCCTGTCCAGAA
This sequence comes from Mesoclemmys tuberculata, assembly GCA_007922155.1. Lineage (NCBI taxonomy): Eukaryota > Metazoa > Chordata > Testudines > Chelidae > Mesoclemmys > Mesoclemmys tuberculata. The sequence continues at coordinate 59,480,326 of ML675610.1, forward strand.
AGCTCCCTTCTAGAAGAAAGCTCTGTACTGCTCCACTAGTTACAGTAACAAGTGACAGCCCAGGACTGAGGTAATAAAAACTCTCACTTCTTGAAGAGGATGCAGAGGTCAGTTTCGGTGAGACTACCGACGACATACAAGGGAAGACTGGTTCTTCCATGAGTGCTATGTTAGAAAGTCAGACAGAATTGCTTTCTTACCATTAATCCCCTGCATGGACATTTTCATTTTTTCACTATAGCTTAATCCTCCCTGAAAGGGGAGAGACTTTAAAGTAACCTGGCCAGAGGGTGAGTGATCATCACAGCAGGGGATGCTAGGGGAGGAGAACCTGATACACCCCACCCAGACAGAAAGAATCACCCCAGCAGTGAGTTCATCCTTCTACATATCTCCATTCAGCGATGCTTAAGTGATCTCTAGCTATGTGTAGATGCAATAGATATATATCTATAGATGTGCTTAAGTGCTTTTCTGAATGGAGCCTAAGGCATGTATTTGTAAACAGAGGCAGTGGACGCTCACTTTGAATGGTGGGGAGCTGCACACTGAAATTGAAGCATACAAATCATGGGGAGAGTCGGGAGAACGGAGAAAATCAGGGTGTTGAGGTGGGTGCTCTGTGCAGAGAGTTGGGGCAGTGAAGAAGAGTGGGGAGGTTGGGCTGTCTGGGATAGGAAGGGGAGTCAGGGAAGTTACTCTGCATGGGGTGCAAGCTACTGAAACTCGGCCTCATTATCTCAGATCCTATCTACATCCCAGGCACCCAGGCATGGAAGTACTCCATTCATTCCAGGTCCTGCTCACGCCGGTGCCCCCAGCAGCTGCAGAGACCCCACCCCTGTTCTGAGCATGCAAAACAATTCGCTTAAGAACTACGCACTGGGGTGGAAACATAGGTCAGTCCCCAAAATATTTCCATTGTGGGGGCACTAGCCACTTTCCTCCCCTCCCCCCAGTTCTACCACTCTTTTTTGTCAGCACAGGATGAGGCTTCTCAGTCTTCCTTAGGCAGCAATGCCGAAACTTTGCAACACAGAAGACTGCACTGGCACTTAACTTGCATACACATGCCCACCCTTTTAAATGATAAAATATGGTAAATACAAACACTCATATTTGCTCAAACACATCATTCGGGAGAGAGACACAGTAATAGCTTATTTTCTAATTTACCCAGAATTAAAAAAAAAAAAAAAATCCCAACCTAACACCTAGAAGATCAGCTACCTTTATTCTCATTCTGCCGTTATACTCTGTCCGCTGCGGTTTAGGATTTGACAGGTTTTGTTTGGACTACTGGCCATGTTTTGAGTGTACCTGCCATAGGGTTTCCTCTCCCCACCCTGCAAATTTTCCAGCAGACAGTTCTGTCACAGGCAGACTTTGTCAAAGATTTAATTTGGGCAGTAACACCAATTTTTATATAATAGCTTGGGCAGAGGGGTGGGAGGAGGAAACTCCATACCTCCAATTAGAAGTAGGTAGGTATAACAGTGGTTGGTAACTCATCTAATTGTTGTATAACTGAGGAAACAAGAATGGTTTGCAGTTTCAGTGATACTTGATATAAGAACACTCAATAAGTACATAATTTTTGAATGCTGCGAGAGCCAGGTGAGAATCAAATCAAGATTTCATAAACACCTAAATAAAGCCAGGTTCGGGATGTGAATCTAATATTTATAATATAAGAAAATGTACTGCTTATACATTCTCTATCCCCACATATTTTAAAGAGATCATTAATATTAGTTAAAATAAGCAGTGGTGTAGATATATCATATGATAGTTGCAAAAACGTTGGCAGAGAAAGAAGGAAATTAAGATACTGTAAAGGATACGTTTTAAATTTGAAATGAGAGGGTGACGTGATGATACGCAGAAATATAGGACTGCTCCAGATTTCAAGTGCTGCCGAGAGACCTCTTGTGTCATCAGTGATGAGAGACTGACTGAGAGTTTCACACCTACTTCTGTGATTTTTAGATCAGATTACTAAGAACAATGAATTAAATATTGCAGAGGCAATGCTCACTTGAAATAAGGCACATTTTTTAGGCTACTTTAATTATGCTGAAGAACAACTGTAACCTTTTACAACTGTTATACCATCTCTCTGACTCCTGCACCGAGACCAGCAGCTATCATGTTAGACCAGTGCATGCCATATGTTGCAACACAAGGATAGGTGTTCATCTGACATGTTTTTCACTACTGAAGTTTCCAATTGCTTTTTTTGAAAATCATTTTGGTAAACATTATCTAAGCTTTAAGTAATAAGGCCAGTAACAGAAGGAGAGAAAAATGAAGAGGGGGAAAGACGTTTTGAAATGAAATACATTTCTTGAATTCTGAAGCATGTTGAATTTTCAAGTGTTATATTACAGAAATTGTGGTCTCTGTTCGATATTATTACATTTATTGCTGCTGGTTAAAAAAGATATTTAGTCAAAGAGTAATTCCTTTCTTCTTTCTGCTGCCTGAATGCTACTTTAATACTTATCTACTTTTGAGGACTAGGCTTTTTGATCTAGTCGAAGAGAGTCTCATTCCCTTTCCTATGTGAACAAGTTTCTACTTGATTAAGTTTTAAATCATTACATATTGACATAAAGACAATTTTAAGAGCAAATCTTCCAGCAGAACATGACGTATTTAGTTCCACATTAAGCAAAATTTACGTGGTCACTGGCTGACTTTTTCTGTTATATCTCCAAGGTTAGACCACTGGCAGGCATTGAATTGCAGAGACTAATTCAGAATGACTTTTGCTTATTGAGTGTGGGATGGAAAATTGTTTGGTTGGTTGCCAAAAACATACATCCATGTGCCAGCGGAAGCTGTGTAACTCATGGCAAATGAGATTTTATAATGATTTTGTGAGCGGCTAACCAGAGGACCCTTCTTAAATTGTCATGCATTTGGCAAGGTAATTCAGATCAGAATCCTGGCACTTAAGCCCCTTCATTATTTGTGCTCTGCATATGGAAGTCTTTGCCACATATCTCTTCTCTTATAAACCCCATGAAAGGTAGGAGAAAGTGGGCAGAAGCTAAGAAGAAATTCTGATTCAGCAATGTTGCTGGCCAGTTTAACACATTTTCATTCATTTATATAGTTTACTAAACAAAGCACCTTGGACATATGTGATGAATCTGGAGTGTGGAAAGCTCTAAAGCTACCCTTTTTTACTGTTTTTTAAAATGATTTTAAAATCAGTAAAACTCTGGGTTCAATTTTTTCTTTTATTAGTTTTCAGTGACTGAAAAGAATGTTTCAGCTAATTAAAATAATTGTATTTATGCTCATAGATCTCTGTTGTGAAATTAAAAAAAAATTTCCTAATTGAGATGGTATGTGTTACCAGTCATGTCAATAATTTATTTTGCATTATCTTTGACAAAATAAGCTCGCAAACACAAATATTTTAGGTAAATTCAAAGGCAAATGCATATTTATCAACAATCGTTTGCAAAGTTCACTCATTCAGAGTGAGTGGGAATGTTTCCTAGGCAAATGCTATCTCAAGTTCTGCAGAATCTAAGCTTTCATTAGTAAAGGAAGTCCTAGCCCTTACTGTTGTGAAAAGAACCGTTCACATATGGACGAAGTGTATGTAAATTGATGCAGTGCCGTGTTCCTAAATCTACGGCTGCTAAGTGCTGCTGTGGTTGAGGGCTTTACCAAGCTGCAGCAGATGAAAACTAACCAGTTTTGTCAGTGGTCACTGTTGCTATTCAGAACCCAGCAGTTAACGGACAAGAAATAGGTAACTTGGGAAAATATGCTGCTTGGGAAAACTCTGAGCAGTAGCGTATTCTGGAGCTGTTCACTGGACTTGGGTGGGAGACGGAGTAGAATAGCAGATAACCCACCTCACAGCAGCTGGGAAACTGAGGGAGTGAAGGAAGAAAGATGAAAAATACAGTGAAGTCAGGAAGGAAAAGTAAATATTAGAAAAAACAAAAGGATGAAATTCAGAGAACATGTTGGATGAATTTTATAGGTATTTGCTGAATAACTGACAACCACAAAAATGTCTATCATTAGAAATTTTTAAAAGCAGGTTGGACAGACACCTTTCAGGGATGGTCTAGAGAATATCTGATCCTGTCTTGAGTGCAGGGGACTGGATTAGATGACCTCTCTGCATGTGTTCCAGTCCTCCTACAACTCTATGATTTTGTCATATTCGACCAACTCTTGTAGCTGGTCATGTACTAGTTGGTGAACAGAGAGATTCACCTAATTACATGTGTGATAAATATTTATTTTTCTGTTATTCAATTGGCCCTTAAAATATTCTAAAAGATTGTTTTCCCCATAGCTGGTACTGTGTCCCCCTCCATAACTGCAAAGCACCTACCAGTAACACATTTTGAACACAAACAGAAGCAATCTTCTGACTGCTGTATGCAGCATCTGTGCTACCCTACTTCCTACTTGATCTTGGTCTTCTGGTTCTTTATCCCACTGAAGAGCCTCAACACCTGCCTCTGTTGCTGCTCATCTTTCCCAAACGGAGTGAAATAATAATAGCAGAGATTTGTAGTGTCACAGTTCAATAAAATATACAATACCTACAGGAGAACACGCCTATATTATTCCTTCAAATTGCAGGGGGGCATGGCATTAGAGGTTTCTTTCATTCTGGCTAGTAGGCATTGGGTACATTTCTCAAACCCTCTACCTCCTCTTTTGGATTGAGTTGTTTTTGCTTCCAATGTGGATTATGCTAGTTGCTTCCATGTTAATTGTATGTAAAACATTATTAATTATTTTTGAGTGAATATCGATGCTGGTGAAGATTAGGAACCGGTATTGCCAACATTTGTTTTTTCTTTAGATATTAGGTAGCATTGCAGTGGCAGCAGAAAGGTCGCATTGCCACTGTCCCTATGGGTATAAGTGACCACTTAATTAGTTTTCCAGGCAGCTAGTTCCACAGCATCGAGATTCTGGATTCAGTTCGTTGAAGGTGATGATGGCAGGGAGAATTATCTTGGATTAATAGACCCAAATATTTGCTTATACATTATGTCTTATGCAGGCCATCTTACAATTACAAGGCTCAACACCAGGGCCCAAGTACTCTCCTCCTCAACCAGGAGGGGAAGGGAGAAAAGGCAGAAGATCCAACCCGGGAATGAGTTTAAGAGAGTTCCAGCTCTGGCATACATTTTCCATACAGACTAGTCTCAGAGAACAACCCAAGTCATGATTTTCTCCCTTCAACCTCTCCCTTAGCTGCATGTAATACAGGCCCACTTTCACTGAGGGAAAAACTGTTAACCCAGGGAATAGTTTTGATTCAGGGAAATGGCATTTCAATGTCCATACTAATGATTTCCGTAACAGTATCTCAATAAAGTAATCTTGTCACAAATAAAACTTAGCTTTCCTGCTCCAAATTAAAAAGGGGAGGGGATGTGGACGGGATGGAAAGTTTAACAACATATATGCAGGAGATAGAGAATCTGATTAAATATAGGTTTTGGTCACATGAGAGAAAATAGATCTTTTGTATACTCCTGACTAATCTTGTTTTTAAAGCTTTTCACCTGAAAGGCAAAAAATAACTTTAAGGGCAACACACTACTTCTAATCTCATTTTATGCTTTTAGAATACATGTCACAGAGAAGTGAAATCATGGTCAGATCTATTAAGAGAGGACTGTTTGGTGACTGGATTAGTTTATCATAGTTTACTAGCTACTTACACATTTTTCAAAATCTCTGTAAGGCTTTAGAGGTCCCAAAAGTTACTATAGATGGTGTTCTAGGGGATAACCCTTGCCTGAAGGTACAGCAACATGGCTGGGGAACACTGCCTGACCATAACCCAGTAACTGAAAATGGATATAATTATTTCAATATATATTTAAAATTAAGAAGCTAGTCATGAGAATCTACCACTAGAATCTGGAAGGCTCATTAATTTTCATCTACAGAATATGAAATCAGATACTAGAGAGGGATAAATCCTCTCTACAGTCATTGCTCTCCCGACTGTCATCAACGTCAGAATGTCTCATCAAAGATTGAGGTTATACATGTGATTCTTTCTAGAAGTTACATGTAGGTTCTATGCACATTTTACAATTTTAGCAGTAAGTAGATTAAAGGCAAAAGAAACAGAGCTACATATTTGGTGACCTACCTTACAGAATCAAAGAATACTGTCACAAATATATGTGAAGCCAGAGATAATAGTCATTGTATTCTGAGTTACATAACATTTCATTATCAAACTCATTTCTGCCTCGCACTCCTCCTGCCTTGATGGCTGAATGCTGACTGAACAGAATACTTACTGCAAAATCAAGCCAGGGGTTCTGGGAAGGTAAACTAAAAAAATATATAACTGTTTATTATGCAATCCACATTACTTAGGTATTAAAACACTTTCGGATTATATAATTCAGAAGACACATTTTGCAGTTACATGGGGGGAAAAATCTCACTAACATCATAAGCAGGCAAACAAGCTTTGAACAATCTATGAAAAATGAGGTATTTAATCTTTTCTACTGTATCAGGACTATGACTTAGAGTGCAGTTTGGGGCTTGCCTTTTTCCCCCCTCGAGAGTACATTTCATTCCATTCTTAAACAGCCTTGTACTTAAATCTGTTATTTTGCTGAGAACTTTCACTTAAACAGTTCACTTGACGCAGTTATTAGGTTTGGTAGCTGTCCCTCACCTTCGCTGTAGTTTTGTGATAAGCCTAATGGCTTCAAGAGTCCTAGCTCTTGATTTGGATGTGCTGACAGCGATCTATCTGTGTAAGAACAAATTCCTCATTTCAAGAACAGGCATTAAAATGCTATACCCAGAGGGAATGAATCAGAAGATTTAGCATGCAAAGAATATATATTGAACTCCTGATTTAAAGGATAAGCATCAAAACACAGAATTTAAAGTAGACTGGCCAAATTTAATCTCACAGAGGTCAGTCTGACATCAGTAGTGCCCCTGTGGACAAAATAGTCTTTATTGCATGGTCATAGAGTAGCTTTTTCTACCCCTAGTACTTTATTTAGGTTGAGAATTTTATTTAAAAATGAAGAAACGAAAACTTAAAATAATTAAATTTAGTGCTAGTGAAAGTTGCCAGACTGTCAGTATTGGACATTAAAACTCTCTCTTCATCCTTTGATCAAAGGTCCAAACCCCCAAAAGTATTTCTGTGCCTACTGTCCTTGGAAATCAATGCCACCTACTGTGCAACAGTGGAGGGATTAATAAAAATATAACAGTAAAAACAATTAATCCCTGACTGAATATCTTATTTTATGCAAATCTAATCAAAGCCTTTGGGATTCTTTCAAAAATCGTGTGCACCCAGTTATTCTTTTATTTTTTTAAGAGAAATATTTATTATATTCCCCGCTTTGCCTCTCCAGAAACCTCTCCATTTCGATGAAGTTAAAAGGTCTGTCTCAGAGCATGAGTTCCTGTTCAATAAATTATCAACATTCACATGGCTCTGTAAAAGCAACGATGCGGGGGAGGGAGTTTTCCTGGAAGAACTGGACTCACAAAATTAGCAGAGAAGCTTCTACATGAAAAAGGAAGGGCAAGGAAGCTTTTGGGGAGTTTTTCAGCTGTCAGAATTTTCCCTCTTCCCCTCCGGCCGTCTGCCAGGAAATTTTCAAAGCTTTTATCTTCCCTACAGCTCCTTTGAAGAATGGAGGTCAGGCTCAGGGGAGGTGAGGTAAGCTCTCATAATGTCTCAAAGGTTACCAGAAGGAAAAATCCCAGAACTCAGCATTTCAACTAACTACACTGGCATACCAAAATGCCATTAAAAACTGAGATTCTTCTGCTTCCTCACCTTATGCTATGAGACAGAATGACTAACTCTTCCCTAGGCTATAGTGCATGCTGCAGTTGTCTATAGCACTTATCTGCTCTTAGAGGTTCTGGGGCACTGAATATACCAAATTCCCACTAGAAAGTGACTTCTTGCTTTAATCATCATAGTAGTATAACATTTTTAAATGTGCTGTCTGGCTATGATTCACAGAGTTTAATAGTGGATCTCGTGAGTTTTGTGGTGTTCCACTGCAACAAGACACCAAGGCCACATTATTTCCTCCTGTGGGAAAACCCATCATAAGGAGCCACTGGTGAGGTAAATCTCAAAAAGAACTCCCTTGGAGAGGTTCCCCATTTCATCCCATTAGGTGGCAGTGTTTTGCTCCCTCTTTCTCTCATCCCCACAAATCTTACAAATCCAGGGCTATCCACAGGATGCCAGAGCCATCCGCACAAGCTCTGCTCACCACTTCTCCACCTCAATAGTCTCTTGTACTCATCTGGCTTCAATTAGCCCTGAAAACCCCATTAGGGAGGGCTAACAGAAGAGATAATACAGGTATCTTTTCTGAAGATTCTCCATTGGGTTAGAAAGGGAACAACCTCCCCAATTCTTCCCCTGGCCCATCCAATCTCCAGCCTCTCCTCCAGAGCAGACCCCAGATTCACGCAGTGCACTCCATGGAGTCTAAAAGAGGGGAAGAGTCGAGTGGGAGGTGATGATGCTGTGAAGATGGATGACTCTTTCCTTCTCCATGGGCGTGGGGAGATCTGCATGCTGCGGTGCACCTCCATATTCAGCTCTTAGAGAAGGGGGCATGTGTCTTTGCACTGGAAAGAACTCACAAGGTCCTTTATACTCTCAACAAAGAGAACTTTTACTTTCGTACACAGCAAGTGAGGAGGAGATAGTGTTATAGACCATGGTGGGAAGGAAGAAAGCAAGGACCTCTAAGGTTCACTGTGGAGATGTCAGTATACAATCCATGTAAAGAGGCCTAGATATTTACATGGACATCAAGATTATTCAGAGATGTTATGGTTTGGCTTTTTTTTTTTTTTTTAAGCAAGCAAGAGTTTTACAAGGGATATAAATCCTTATACTTCAGAGTGTACAACCTCTAACAAAGGGGATTATATAAAGATGCCTTTCCTGGGGCATGTTATTCCACAACTACTGCAGGGTTTCTTGAACCTTTCTCTGAGGCAAACTGGGCTGGCCACTGTCAGAAATGGGACACTGGACTAGACAGATGTTGTTTCTGATCCAGTATGGCAAATTCTTACATTCCCTTGCCAAGTCATGAGGACTCTATTTATTCATATTTGTGACAGAGCACACATTTAGAAGTTACCTATGGTACGGTGGGTTCACTGCTTGACATTTGCTTTACATTTCAGTTCATTAACTCTGTTAGAACTTCAGCAGTCACAAACAATGTGACAGTGAGCATAAGAGAATGTAAAGGTAAACTCTGATGCTGAAAAAAGTCCTGTGGATTTAATGCTTAAGCCAAGATGGATGTCCTATGGAAGAAGGCAATCCCACTGAAGAGCACGATACAATATATACCCTTTAAAGCAGTGATTCCCAAACTTTTCTCTGCCGTGGCACACCTTGATACCATTTAATTATTTTGAGGCACACCACCATACAGTCTCCAAATGAACTCATGGATATTCATGAGCCAACTCAGAACTCAAGTAGTTTTTCAAGAAATTCCATGGCACACCTGCTCAGGCCTGACGGCACACTGGGAAACACTGCTTTAAAGGGACAATGTCAAAATCCCAAATGTTTTGATATGATTATTTAATTTACATTTTACTGAACAAGAGTTTTAAAGAAGGAAACCCTCCCTATGCAGGGTTGAAAATCCAACACACAAACAGCACTGTCCTGGTATACAAGGAATGCAAAGCGAAACACCAAGCAGCTTACAAAAAGTGAAAAACAAACAGCAAAAGTGATAAAAAGTTAATCAGATTTCCAAAACTTTTTTGTTGTGATGATCTCTCACCTATCATACAAGAGGGGAATGCAGTTGTGATGAGGTAGGAAGCCATTCCTTACATCCTAGCATGCAAGGAGTTACTAGATTCCCAGCCTATCCTGTGGCTGACCTGGGGTGAGGCAGTACAAGGAAAGCAGAAGGTATGGTGGAGGAGGCTCCAGAAGAGAGAAGGAAATGTCCTTGGCTCCCCTGTCTTGCTGAAAGCTAGAAAGGCCTCTGGCAGTGGTTGCCAAGTGTTTTGAGTTGATTTACTCTTCTTTTGGACCCCGTTGTGTTAAAAAATTGAAACCCTGAGGAAAAGGACTGGTTTGTAGTGGAAGTTTTGTTTCAGCAGCACCAACCTCAAGCATTCAACATCATCAGACTGGCTCCACATCATGAGGAGTTTTTTAAATGATAATTTTTGGATCTTTTTATTTGTGTTCTTATGTTTGAGCCTTAAGTGTTCATGTTTTAAAGCTTTCTCTGTAACCAGAAAGGCTAGAAAAGTTACTTTTCTTTTAACTGCCAGATGATACTTTCACTGAAAATATGTCTACACTGCAATGTAAGCCCAGGGTTAACAGAACTTGAGTTAGCAGACCCTGGGTTAGTTAACCTAGGGCTTCAGCATCTACATTCATTTGTAACCACAGATTAGGGACTGTTGAACCCTGGGTCCACTGTGGGGCTCCAGGGCCTACACTGCATTATGCGGGCTCGAGTCTAGCCACCCATATCCAGACTTCCGAGTGTCCTCCCAAAATGTGGCCACTCTAGCCTTTTGTTTGTGGTGCTGCATGGGAAAACTTGATTGTCCACCAAAGTTAACCAAAGAAAGTTTGCTTGTGGGATTGGGGGATACATACTTTTGACTAACTAGCAGAGCATGAGTCCAATGGGGCTGCATCTACACTGCAAACGAAGAAGGCTTGAACCCTGGGTCACAGTTTGACTTGGGCTCAAAACCTCCATTGGAGGTCCTGAGACCTTGGGTCTGAGCCCTGGGTTAGTAGTTTTTGGGTAGACAGAAAGGGGGTTAGATCTGAACCTGAGTTCAAACCCTGGGCTTACATTCCAGTGTAGACTTACCCAGAGTCACATGCTTCCAGGAGCTAGGCTTTTCAGACAACACTGCATATTGCAAAACATGACTGAACTGCAAGAATTGGCAACACTATTACCTTTCCTCGTTGGTGAATCTCTCCGTCAGCTTACAACAACTTTAACAATTTCATTTGGGAGACGGAAGAAGGTGGTGTGGTGAGGGAGCTAACTCCCTGCTGTCACTCAATAATGATATCAACAGTCATTGGTTCTTTTTTGCCACTGCAAACCAAAACTGAAGAGTGTTGCTGGGGAACACACATTAGCACCACCACTGAGTGCACAATACACTTTGTAGAACAAATTACTGGAGATGTTGATATGGAAGCAAGAAGAGTAGATGCTAACAGTGAAAAATGATGGTGAGGGTGTGTTTACAAGATACAATTTAGGTGGAGTCACCTTTCTACAAAACTATTTTATATATAGATCTTGTTTACTTAAAATTACTATTTATTCTGATGCATGCACATTCAAAAAACATCACATCAAGACTATGCAAAGTGTTTAGTTTTGAACTTTACCATCAACATTTACAGGAAAAAAAATTGGATTTGCCTTCCTTAAAATACCTTCCATTTTCATCTGTCACTTTATGGTGCGCCTAGTAGGCACCCATATAAGGAGATGGATAGGTCACACACCTGCCTGTTAGGATTAGGTAGATTGGTGGGAAATGCATCTGCAAGGGTCAGAACTGCTGAACACTGGGATGATGCGCTATCATAAAATTATGTATCTCTTATGATCAATAGGAATAAACATATTTTTAAAAGTGTGTTATATCTTTATTTGATCCCTGTGTGTTATATAAGCCAGCAGGGTCCGTGTACTGCTGTTATAAATAATTTGTGAAGCAATTCACATAAAGTCTGATCCAAATTCCATTGAAATCAATGAAGAGAGTTCCATAGACTTCAATTGGCTTTGTATAAGGCCCATTTTGCTGGAGAACAATTATACTGTACTTTCCTCAAGTAAATTGAGGATTGATGCACAAGCAATGTGGTTTTGCTTTCTTCCACATCTCCTTTTTAAATGTGTTTGTCAAACAATTACTTTTACAATGCCTTGGGGAAGGGAGCACTTCTTGTTAGACTGCAAAGGATTGCATGACTCTAGTATACAACACGGCACACAAAATATTATGTATTTTAGTATTTTTATGGTTATGAATTCTGTTGTTCACACACTTAAAAATCAATAAATAGAATTTAAAAAATATTGTTTTCCCTGGAGGATCCATCCTTAAAACAAAACTAAAAATGTCCTTTTTTCCAGTATACAGATGTCACCAAGTCACCTACAAATTCTTAAGCCATTTTGCTAGTGAACTAAATTATGTTTAAACTGCAAAAATGATCAGTGGCCAATTAGTATTTTTGTTGTTACAGGCATGTTTTGTTAGTGAGAAGTTTTAGTAGATTAGGCACTGGGGAGATAGGGAAGCAGCATTGTCACACCTAGCAAATTACATTGTAATAATTGTAATGTGCTACATTGTTATGCATATAAATGTTATTACCATGACATTTTTATTGAGTCTCCTTACATTACACTATATACAAAAGTGTCATAGTGACTGTAGCCATTTCTGTGTGTTATAACAAACCAGTGTACAAATGGCAACTGGTAGTCTTTGCATTAGGTCCATTTTGCTGGCGGAATTACATTATTCCCTGAGTATAATGCAAGCAATATAAGAACAAGTTCACATGTCATCCTGCCTTGTTTATTTGATACTGGAGTGAACAGCCCTGTCATGAACTTTTTCTTCTCAATGTTAATAAAATCACTTTCAAAAGCATTTAAATTATTTCACAAGCATCAATTGAAGAAAATCTCTCATGGAAGCATAGGCAAGCTAGCATGAGAGGACCAGTATTTAGACAATTAAAAAATCCCATTTTATTTTTGTACTTGAAACACTTTAACAACTCCAGAGGAGCAATGAGACACTGACTGCTATGCAAGCACATACTGGAACAATTTTTTAAAAGCCTCCTGTTTACCCAATAGACTATGACTCCTTTAAAGCACGTGGAGTGTATCCTACATATTTCAGAAATGGGCAGAAAAGTAGCTACTATAAAGTAACTACTGCTCAAATTTTGCAATTAAATGTTGTTGTCTCTTTAATCAAAACACCAAGAGTAGTTAGTCCCCATCCTAAATAAATTGCTTACAATTACAAAATAACAAGCCTGAGATCTGTAAAATGCATTAATCTAATTAAGGCATTTATGCCACACATTTCCATTGGATACAAGCAGAAAAATAATTCTTCAACAAGCAAAACTGTAATATTTCTGACATTCATAATTTAAAAATTGACAAACCTATATTTTAAATTTTTTCAGTGCCAAATAAACTTAATACTTTGACCATTAAAGGCAAAAAGAGACTGCCATAAGCAAAACTATAGAAGAGGTATGTTCTCAAGGCAGTGTACTGTAAAAATGTAAATACTACGTGCAGCATGTTTTATTTTTTCCCAGTTAAGGGCACATTAGCCAGATGAAATACTGCACTAATGATTCATGAGGATAATTCAGACAAAAGCAGTTAGGCCTAAATAGCTCAAGGCCTAGATGAGTCTGAATGGAGAGAGATTTTGATTTATATGGAATACCACAGCAATGCAGAGCAAAACTTCAGAAGCAACTCTGGACCTGAGAAAGACTATGAGAAAACAGAGGACGTGGACTGGGTGGTAACGGGGAAGAGCTAAAGGTCTATTATAGGAGTACGTGGTGAGGTTCTGTGGCCTGCGTTGTGTAGGAGGGCAGATTAGATGACTTTAATGGTCCTGTCTGACCTTAAAGTCTATGAATCTATAAGTGTAGCACCCCTACAAGTATGTTCCCCATCCAAAGTGGTATAACACTGAATATTGCTGGGAAAGTGAATGTTGGCAATGCAAGCAATAACTTTTCCTACAGGCTGTGCGACACTATCAGAAGTAGCTTCAACTGGCTGACTAATAGCTGCTGAAGCTATTGAGCTGATCATTCTGTCAATCCATGGGGAGAGGAAGCATGTAGGAGGCACATGCAGACAATGATTCTTCAAACTGATAGCCCAAGGCCTGTGGGATTTTTGAGTTGATTTTGCTGCGGATCATAGTAATGGATACCTCACAATCTTTTATATAGTTATCCTCAAAATGCCCTGTGAGGTAGGGCAGTGCTATTAATGGATTTTAAGGGCAGAAGGAGTCTCTATGTGTAGAGTAGGAATGGGTAGGAAAGATAGAAATTATGGTAAAAGACCACTTTGGCTTACCCAGGAGATCTTCAACTACCTGAAATTCAAAAAAAGTGTCATACAAAAGGTGGAAACCAGGTCAGATTACAAAATATTAGTATTAAAAAAACAACAAAAGTATGTAGGGACAAAATTAGACAGACCAAGGCACAAAATGAGATTATACCAGCTAGGAACAAAAAGGGTAACAAGAAAACATTTTACAAATACATTAGAAGGAAGAGGAAGACCAAGGACAGGATAGGTCCATTATTCAATGAAAATGGAAAGAGAATAACAGAAAATGCAACAACAATGACCAAAGTATTTAATGCCTTTTTTGTTTCAGTTTTCACCAAAAAGATTAGCACTGATTGGATGACTACCATAGTAAACATCAGAATAAATGGGCTAGAATCTGAGGCTAAAACAGGGAAAGAACAAATTAAGAATTACTTAGACAAGTTAGATGCCCTCAAATCGGCAGGGCCTGACAAAATACATTGTAGAATACTTCAGGAACTGGCTGAAGAGATGTCTGAGCCATTAGCGATTATCTTTGAGAACTTGTGGAGGACAAAGATCCCAGAAAACTGGAAAAAGAGAAAATATAGTACCTTTCTATAAAAAGGGAAATAAGGAAAACCCAGGGAATTGTACACCAATCTGCTTAACTTTGGTACCTGGAAAACTAATGGAGGAAATAATCAGACAATCAATTTGTAAGCATCTAGAAGATAATAAGGTGATAAGTAACAGTCAACATTGATTTGTTCAGAACAAGCCAAACTAATATCTTCTTTGAGAGGGTAACAAGCTTTATGAGTGGGAGGTAGCAGTATATATGATAGATCTCAACTTTAATAAGGTTTCTGATACTGTCTCACATGGCCTTCTCATAAATGAACTAGGGAAATATAGCCTATAGGCTAACCTACTATAAGGTAGGTGGCACAACTGGTTGGAAAAGCCATATCTGGTTCACAGTCAAGCAGGAAGGGCATATTGAGCAAGGCCTCTTAGCAATCTGACTTGAGTCCGGTTCTATTTAATATCTTCATAAATGATTTGGATAATGTCATAGGTGTTCCCTGGTTTGAGCATTCTTAGATCATGTTTGCCTCCTTAGTTACAACATCACACTGGGAACTCATGTTTAGCTTGCTATCTACTATGATAGTGACCTGCCCAAATGACTTACCCAAGAGTAACTAATTGATTTGTCCAAGACTACACAGGAAGTCTGTGGAGGACCAGGCAATGGACCTCTAACCACTAGCCTTTCCTAGGTCTGAGGCTAAACACTAACCTCAACTCACAGAAGGACTTCAAATAAACAGAAGCTGCAGATGCTTCAAAGTCAATCTATCTATATGTTTTACAAAATAAAACAGATTATGACTGGAGCAGTTGCAAAATGGAATTTCTGATATTTCAACCCCTGTTTTTGTTCCAAATTGAGACAAAGAGTTAAAATACTGAAACTGTATAATGAAAAGATATTAAAAAAGTTCAATTTGAAAATGTAGCAATATTTTGGTTTGTTGGACCAGAAATGCACTGTTTTGTTTCAGGTCAGTTCTATATTGATCTGCATCCTCACCCACCTCAGTACCTCATGCTTTGTTCTCCCCTAAAGGCCTCAGCTGTTGTATATCTCTGATGATACCCCTGTGACTTAGCTGTATCAGAGATTCTTTGTTTCTATTTTCCCAAGGGAAAATTTCATTGTAATGATGCACAGAAAAAAAAATTGAATAGAAGCAGAATGGATGGACTGAAAATTTTACTACAGGGATTTAGCCTCCTGGCTCCTATTTTTGTATGTAAAGTGTAAAAACACAAGAATGCAGCCAATGGTACCATTTTTTTTCCCACAGAAAAAAGATGTCTTTTTTGTGCACTGAGGAATGTCTAGAAGACTGGCTGAAAAAACTAAAAGAAAAGTAGATGTTATACAGTAGTAACATCTCTCGCAGTAGGTGACAAGACCTTTGTCTCTCTTGGGTTCTTCATTTTGTGACCCGTAATCAATACAAACTTGGATTTCACTGAACCTTCTGTTTTTATGAAACTGAATTACTGAGAATGAGAGTGAAAACAATGGATTAAAATGATTTTTTGTTATAGAGAAAATAAAATAGTTTAGAGCCTCCAGCCTGTAGAAAGAGACACAGGAACTAACAAAACAGTTTACACTTCATCACATACTGTTACTAGCTACATACTGTACAGAAAATCTGCCTGTGGGGAGGAGATAAGTCAGTTTTTAGTGAATTCCGGGTTCATCTCTGAGGTTTGATTTTTGATATTCTTTTTATATAAGGTATAATATGAAGACAAAGTAAGAATACTGAATCCCTGAGGGAGACATTCTGTATGAAATAAAATCTGATTAAACTTTTCCCTGTTATTGCTGCTGCTGCTTCCACTAGTCCAGTGGAGGCTGGAATGTGTCAGCAGCACACAAGCGGAAAGTCAAACAGCTAGAGAATATTAACTGTGGAAACTGAGTACGAAGAAAAAAAACATGATCAACCTCAAATTATGTTTCTCTTACGTTTTTTTGTCCACTATTGAAATTTATTATCTACTGGAGCAGTTCTATCATCACTCCCAGTATAAAAAGAGGTTTGGCTTCAGTTGGAAACGACGGAGGAGGAGGACCTTGGGGTATTGGTTGATAACAGGATGACTATGA